>MCFL01000012.1:0-557114 GCA_002102555.1 Catenaria anguillulae PL171
GAGACTGCGACTTTTTCAACCCCTTCCACATGCGCTTGAACACGGGGTCGTCTTTACTTGAAGATTCCTTGGCGACTGGCTGTGGGGGAAGGAAATCTTCGGGTCCCGTTTTGGACAAAAAGTCAGCGAGTTCCTTGAGTGATGAAGACGTTGCACGGGTTGGGCGAGAAGGGCGGTCGTATAGGAGCAAGTCGTCGTCGTCGAGGGTATTCGAAGTATTCCCTGTTGACTCGGATGATTGAAGAGGAAGACGAATGTGGTGGCGACATGACTGCAGAGCGAGTGGACCGAGCAGTTGGGGTGCGGTAATGATGGATAGAACTGCTTCCAGAAAGGGCTGTGTTGTTTGCGGCTGTAAATTGCGACGCCAGGTCGTCGTCGTCGGAAGAAATGTCGCCAACGGAAATGCCAGATGAGTTTGTGAGTGAACGTTGGTGAGTGCCTGCGGGCCCACCGATTGTGTGGTCAGAAAGGTAGCCAGCGTCAGAAGCAGCTGCAGATGACGGCGTCGATGAGGATGGTGGGAAGCCAGTGGTGCCCGTGAGTGGAACGGGAAAGGCAGCGTTTGTTGGCAGCGGGGCGGGTGACTTTGATGGGAGCGGATTTGGGCCGCCTTGTTGTGTGGAGGTTGAAAGGCGAGGGGCTGTTGCGGTTGCGTTTGCAATGAGTGTTGGTGGGATTGGCCATTGGAGGCCTGGGCAGCCGTGGTCATCATGGCGCAGGACTCGTGCTTGAGCTTGTGCTTGTGATGCCTGAATGGCTTTCGATATCTTCAGCTGGCTGCACGTAGCCGTTGAGTGTGGCCGTGAACAAGGGCCGGCTGGTGTCGTGGCCCAGCGAACAAACAAACACGCCACAAGGCACGACACGAGCCGCCGTCCAAGCAAAATCGAGCGTGGGTCGTCCAGCCTTGACCCTGAATCGAGGACAAGCCGAGGTATGCTGTGAGCGTTGAGGAGGTCGCGCATGCATGCGTGAGGAGGATATGGGCAGGGCATTTCCACGTACCTTGTTTCGTTGCGCCCGTTCGGCACACGAGAGTACTGCGACCCGTCTCCGAGCGACGTTAACAGTTTTTTTCTGACGGCGGCGTAGGTTCCAGACGCCGAGCCGTTGGGATGGAGGTAAAGGAGAACAAAGAGCGTTGTCGTCGGCGGCGGCGACGGCGGTTGGCGATCCAAAAGAAACCGTGACGGCCGGCTGGCTCACGGCGCTTCACTAAGCGGCCGTCTGAAGAGTAGTAGTATGTACGGGACAAGGTCGGCTGGGCGGCAGCACCGCCAACGTGCAGCGTCTTCGGTTTTGGTTGAGTGATAAGAGCCGGAGTCGATACGAGCGGCCGTTCAGGCTTGCGGCAGGCGTTGCATTGAGATTGGGCGGCTATCACCTTGAAGTGAGCGGGAAGCGATCAAGGATTTCATTCGTTCAATCATGTAAAGACAAAATGTATAACGATTTCATGGCAGTCGTCGGTCCGATTCCGTCAAGTTGCTGCCAGTGGTTGTTGGTCGTCGGTTGGATCGATCCAGATGCCGGAAGTGGGCCACACAACAAGGCCCCACCAACCTCAGCCGGTGAAGAGAGACGTTGCACGCACACGCACAGAGAGCACAGACAAGGATGGGACAGACGAACGCGCGCCAGAGTCAAGTGAAGCTACGCACCTTTCCGGGATTGTCTTGTAGCGAAGTAAATGCACCGACTGGAAGAATTCACAGCAAGCTGGTACGGTGCATGACCACCAGACTCAAGACCGTTCGTGCCGGGCTGCCGTTTTTCTTCTCTCGTCGGCCACCCGCTCATGCGCGAGAACTCACTCCTGCAGCGCCAAGAGTACGGCCGCCACGGCGCAGCTCAGAGAAATCCAAGGGCCAGCTCATCTTTCATGGAATCGCCATCCAAGTCGAATGTGGGATTGCCAGGTCACACGTCGCAGCGATGTGCATCATCGACGACCTGCCCGTCGGCCAACCGCTGCTAAGTTTGCGGTGAACGCAGCTTGGGGTGGTCAACGCTGATGAGTGCTGACTCGTCATCTTTGGTGCATATGACGATACGTATACTGTGCGAGTTAGAGCACCATTCCCGGAAGGTGCCTGGTCTTTTTGGTCAGCAGCCGTGCCAGAGCCATATCCCAAGTTCACGAATTTGTATGCTGTGGGGTAATGAAATGCCTCACTCGCCCGTTTCGGAGCGCGCTGACTGCCGAGCTATCACATCGCCCGAGGCAAGCGATTGCCTGCTGCCGCCGTCACCAATGAGCGTGGCGAGGTTGGTCTGAATGTGTGTATCACGGCACCAATACAGAACATGGATGGGAAGAGAGGCAGCGAGGAAAACTGGCAAGAGCAGCAAACAAACGTCGAGGGAGGGAAAAAAAATGAACCGAAAACTGAAAACAACCTGCTTAAATCTACATTCACAATTCGGAATCATCGCCTGTTAGCACCCGCAATCCTTGCTCCACCCTGGGAAAGTTACAGGAAATAGAAAGACATACCTCATCCACATCAAACTCGAAATCAATCTCGTCACCCTCTTCTTGATCGCCCGTCTCGTTGATCTGGGTGTTGTCGGGCAACTCACCGTACGTCTTCAAGTTGCGTGCCTCATCGGCAGAGTACTTGAGAATCACATCGCACTTTTCGTCTTGGAAGTCACGCAGACCAACGAGCACAATGTCGCCCACGTTGATCCACACCTTCTTGCGCATCTTGCCGCGAATGGTGCCAAGGCGCTTTTCGCCATCAAAGCATTGGAGCTCGATGCGGGCGTTGCCCAGCATCTTGAGGACTTGGGCGTACTCTGGATCACGGGGGGGTTGCGGTACAGCATCGTTGTGGTCAGTCAGATGACTCTCATGGAGCGGGTTGGGTTGAGCGAACGGAAAAAGTGGCAAGATGACCGTCGCCATGCAAACGGCACTGGGTGGAAGGAACTCGTGCAAGGCAAAGCAAAAGCCAAGGATACCTTGGCCATCCTCCTTGAAGATCAACTCGCGCTTGACGCCATCGGCCTCGTTCTTTCCCCTCCGGCGGGTCTTGCCACCCTTACCCTTGTTCTTCGGCATGATTGGACAGAAAAGCGGCGGCGAGTATCGGATTTACCAATCAACAGATGGGTAAATGCGACACTTTTTGGGGGGTATGTTGCGGTGGAAATCGAAGTTCAATAGAGATCGATTTCGGACTGGACGGCGTCGACGGTGGAAAGCGGCGGCGGGCGTCGTGGGTTTGCTTGAAGTAATTCGTAGCAGCGTTACGTAGCAAATACTGAGTCTTCAGCAGTTGTCTTTGGTTGATACGTGCTGGAGTTTGTCGTCCAGAATGCGGACCGGCGCAAGCCACGCGGGCATCAACTCGGACTTGCGGACTTGCGCAGTTGAGTCAACACACGATCATCACGTGAACGGTAACTGCTTGACAGGTCGGCCGATCGCTTGCTGCTTGACGATGATTCGCTCCAAGCACCGGCAAGAAATGAAGCAAAATGTGGGAATACATGCAGAAAAGGCTAAGGGCCAATAAGCAAAGTACAAACTCAACGACCGCAAAACTCTACAAAAACACCTTGATCAGCTCATCCGACACGGCCGACGGTGCCAACACGCCCTTGTCGGTAAACAAGAGCGTAATGTACTTTGGCGGCGTGTAATCCAGCGTGGGATTACTCTTTTGCATCTCGAGCACAATGTCATTTCTGGCAGCCAACACACCCACATCTGTGACCTCGCCGCGTGGCGACACGGGTGCGGACGGGGCCATTGCGGCCACCCCACGGTGTTCGGCCGCGGCCTCGTCCAAGTCTGCGGCCACAGGCGCATCGGCAAGAATGCCCACGTTCTTTTCAATGCCCAAGTCGTACTGGTCCAAAGGAAACAGGCGCACAAACTTGTACGACTCGGCCACAGCGTACACGGGCACCTTCTTTTCCTTTGCAACCATGGCCACTTGATAAGTGCCAATGTGGTTGATGATACCACCCGTTTCCACCACGCCCTCAGCACCCACAAGCACAAGATCCACCTTGGACAAGATGTATGCGACGGCAGAATCGAGAATCAAGTGAGCGGGAATGCCACGCTTGCGCAAGGATTCCACGGCACGCACGCCGCTGTCGGTTGGCCTGCTCTCGGTCACATACACGGTGAAGCGCTTGTTGTCTGCGGCTGCACGTTGGAGGACACGCATGACGACGCGCGAGTACGAGTGAATGAGAATGACTGCATCGTCTTGAATAAACGGGTTGCCCACGGTGGCAATCTTGTCGCGAAACGAATCGACCGAGCGCACAAAATCGTGGCCGCGCGTGACGAGCAGCTGCTTTGTGCGCTCAAAGTTGTGTTCCTTGGTGAATGTCTTCATGGCGAATTGGTTGAACAAGGTGCACCCGGCCGAGGCCGCAATGGCGTGCTTGTGGTCGGATTGCAGGCGGCCGACGGCGTTGGACAGCAGCGTGTGCAGCTCGTTGAAGGTGGTGGCGGACGAGTGCGTGACGAGGTGGACGAGGGCCTTGATGGCGGCGATCGGTGGCGTCATGTCGGCCGACGACGACAGCACTTGTTCAAAGTGGGCCAGCACATCGAGTGGGGCAGAGGGCCGGGTGGGCGAGGCAGATGTGGACCGCGAGCGGGACTGGGAGCAGGAGCGGGAGGGAGACCGGGCCATTTGGGGGCAATTGATGGATTGAGGGGCGAGATGTGCTTGGGGAATACTATGTGCGTGATGTCAGTGCATGGTACGGTAGCATGTACATAGCAGACGTTGACGGATCACTGATTT
Organism: Catenaria anguillulae PL171; assembly: GCA_002102555.1. NCBI lineage: Eukaryota > Fungi > Blastocladiomycota > Blastocladiomycetes > Blastocladiales > Catenariaceae > Catenaria > Catenaria anguillulae. Next base: position 4,782 of record MCFL01000012.1, read on the forward strand.
CATTGGATATAAAGGAAACTGAGCAACAACTGAGCGCTGACCATCGTCAAGAGGCTGTCGATCCAACTCTCAGTCACACTGAACCGATTGGTTTGTCTCGCACGCACGCGCGGACCGTGCTTCTTCAGGGTGAAAGAAAACTTGACTCCCGATGCAAAAACTTATGCATGAATGCAATTAATGTACTGAAAGCAAGACAAGACCAAGATCAAGCATGGATCCCCAAGAATCAACCAGCGCCGCCGGTACCGACGCCGACGCACCTGCAGACCTCACTTCGACCATCTTCCCCGTCTCGCGCATCCGCAAGATTGTCAAGGAGGACCCCGACGTACACAATGTGTCGCAAGAGGGCATCTTCTTGATGACAAAGGCCGCTGTACGAGCAATCCACCTCTGCTCCTCTGGATGCGTGCCGTATTGCCTGTCCATTCACCTCGTATACCGGCACTTCTTGCACGCTTGCACGTTTGTGTACAGGAAATGTTTCTCGAAAAGCTCGTATGGGCCGCGTCCGAGTCGGCTGACGCCGACAAGCGCAAATTGTACAGTACAAGGATCTGGTTCGGGCATCGCATTCCGTGGACGAGTTTTTCTTCCTTGAAGGTGTGTGTGCTCTTGTATCTTGGGGAACAGATCCGATGTGTCGACTGACTTTGCTGGCTGCTCCCCGGCATCCGCAGACATTCTCCCGAGGCTCCAAAGTATATTCCGCCGTCCAACTCGAATAAAACAATGCCAGCTCGGGCTGACGTTTATTCTCACATACTCTGCCCTTGTTTCACGGCACCGGCCTATGGTGGAGACGGTAGCCCAACTCTTCCATAGATGAGCCCCAGCACCGATTGCGCCTGTGACAGTCCGGTTCCTTCATTGAGAACTGGGGCAAGAACGTAAACGGGGAGCAGTTACCAATTTGCTGACAGCCATCCGGCCAAATGTGAGCGTCTTCGAGCAAACTGCAGGCATCCAATTACGCCTGTATTTCGGGCGTGCATTCGTTTTTGGCGGATCGCAACGACAACCACGACCGGCTGTGGGTGTGCCTGACCAAGGCTCAGCTGCGCAAGTCGCCGGTCGATTCCGACTGGATGGTCGCGCCATGCTTGTGGCGTATCGCCGCAACCATTTTCGCAGCATACAAGTGCTTGCAGTTTACACTCGACCAAGTGTACGACCTCGTCCGGACGTACCCCTACTTCGAGTAGCTCTTGGAAGAGATTTGTGCACGGGAACCCTCAAGGCTATGCTCGACATTGCCGGGGGCGCGAGGCGCTTTGACCCGCCATTTTTCCCTTCAGCCATCGCCCACCCGGCCAATGACATCGGAACCATGATCTCGTTGTTTCTTTGGTAATGTACCCCCGCGCCCACCTTGACCTCGTACCTGCTTCCTGGCCATGCTCCTCGAGGCATTCAACGCACGTGGGCGGTCCGACCTTGTCGCCATCTTCATGCAACTCTACCTGTTCGACTGACAAGAGCACCCCGGGCCGGGCCATACGTTGAGCCATCTGCCCAGCTACCCACAACCCAATATCCAGTTTCCCACGCGTGTCGACTATCTGATGTCCGCGCTGGACGCGCACTTTTCATCCACCACACAACCTCGTCCGGCAAACAACTCGCCATTTCCGGAGCATGCTTGCACACTGACGCTTTATTCCCAACATGCTCTCGTGGCCAAGCGAGGTGACGAGCGTCCGTTCGAGCGGACCACTATGTACCGCGACCGCCCAGATCACGTTGTCGACGAGGAGGGGTGAGCAGTGTACAGCAAGTCTGCGCATGTGGATGGTCCCTCCTTGTTGGGTGGTAGCGGCGGCGGTGGGTTCGTTGGGTCGATTAAAGCAGTTGTTGACACAGTGGGCGGCATGTCTGCACACATGACAGGTTGACTTGGCGCGGGTTTATGTTCACAAAGAAATGTATTGTATTGTGTAGAACAGCTCTTTTTACACATTCTTTCCCTCTCGAACCAGTTTGGGCTGTCTTGAATTGCAATTCTACAGTCAGTCAAGAATCATTGGGCACCATTGGGACCTTGGTCACTGACGCACTGGCGACAACATCCTCCTCCATATTGACCGTTGCTGAGCTTCTCGGCTTCAGTTGTACCGTCAACCATGGTCCAGCAGGTTCGCATACAATGGCCGTGGATACATGGGGCAAGGCCACAATGTCGGTGAAACACGACGGCCAGGAATGCTGGAATCTGTCCGCTTCAGGATTCGCAAACAAGAAGGGTACACATGGGCACATTGAATGTGTAGAATACGCGCACACTTGCCTAAGATGGCACTCTAAGCGATCCACAAAGCAATCGGTCTTTCCTGTTGAGCGATGGGCTGCCAGTGGGCTCCGTCGAGTCCAACTTTTCGCGGCCGGGATGCTATACCGACCTAATTCTTGATGCGGAGCAATTCGAGGTTCGTTGGCTGTTGTTGTTGAAGCTGAATACTTCTTGGAGAGCAAATTCCCGAGGTGGTGATACTCTTGACTTTTTAGGATAAGAATGTATTATTGGTAGTTTTACACCCTTGAATTGTTACACTGCATACATTTGCATGGAAGAAAGTTGCAATACCGTAGATGGCACGATATAGTGGCCACTGTAAATCTTCCGTGGCCACTATATCGTGCCATCTACGGTACCCGCCGTGTCCTGTGTCCAAAAAGTTGCCCGCCGAGTCCAAAATCGTACCCGCCCAATGCCATTTGTTACCCGCCAAAAAACATATCGTACCCGCCGAAAAACTCCAGCCCATTGATACAAAGGTGCCTGGGACTTTTCGTTTTCGGCATGAGCAAATTTGGCTCGTCGCAAGGCTTACAGTGATTTGGACGAGCGAACCATTCGGCCATCAAGCAGGTTGCCGAGTGTGCGAATGAACTCGGCATGACCAACATCCGCACTGCTTGTGTCTGGGAGGGTCTTGAAGCGATCCGGCGCGTTCGGAGCGAAGGCATGGAGGCTCTTGTGTTGGCATGGAGCGAGTAAGGACGTAATCGCTTGGAGCGAATCACCATATATTTTGCAGATACCATTAGCGGCGCGTCTTGACGGTTTTGTTTCGGGCAGCTCGGGCGGTGCAGTCAGCTGACGTCTTCGACGGCGGATTTGAAGCAACGGGCGCGGGTCAATTGCAAGCGATCAACGAAAATCTTTGATTCAAGAGGCAACATGTGGCTGCCGAAGAAAGCGAGTGATCATGGTTGATGAAGTGGACGCGGAACCCAGTCGTCTGTCCAGTTGACTTGGCGGTTTGCTTTGGGCTGAGTGGGTCGTGCTGTCTTTCGACAAGACAATAGAAAGGGGCGTGGCGTTCAGGCCGGGCGGATGTAATGCACGGAGTAGCAGACTCTGAAGGGAAGGTATCAATTGATGGGTTGGAAAGTGGTTTGAAAATGGGCGAGTGGCACAAATCATCATTAGCAGTCACGGTGACGCGTCTGCGACAGGGGCGGTTCGACTGTACTACTGGCCAAATCGTCAACACTTTGGCCAGTCCTTACCCATGGCCATTCGCACATCGACGCCAGCGGATTGAAAAGCTGGGCGCACGCATTCGGAGTGGATGCTTCCACTGATGGCAAAACACGCAGCACTTGTTTCAGGCACATTTGGTTGTGGCAGATCGGAAATGCTTGATTCCGACTGGTGTGATTTGGCGCTTGTTTACAAAACCTGGCAAGGATGTGTCCCAATCATTCGCCCCATTTTTCGGACGTCCTGATACTCTCGTTGGCATTTACAGAGTCTCAGTTGAGGTGTTGGCTGAGTTTCAATTCGATAGCCTTCGGCCGCCATCATTATGTAGCAACTTCCATGGGTCGACTCGGGTGCGCACTTTTCGACCAGATAACCGCCCACATTGACCCCGTGCTGGTATGGGATCTATTTTGTTGCACACCCCTTGACTAGCAGGAGACGAATCGTTCCTACGTAGCACCAGACACCTCTACATCCTTGCGACGGATGATTGCACGGTGAGAGGACACCATTTGCTTTCATCGTACATGCGTTGGATGTTTTCCAGTCCCAAACAGATTGGATTGATTGATTGTGTGTCTTCAGCTCTCGCTGTGCGAAGACCGCAGAGTGAATGTGAGCGGAGGACTTCGTTCGGACGTCAGATCGACGAAAGCGCCAACACACTCCAGATCCACAAACTCCATCCCGCCTTGTCTCGCCTACCACTGGCCACTCAGTGCGGCTCTCTCAGCACCACATGAAAGGTCTGATCCACTCTATGCATTATTGTCCGAATCGCCATCGACAGCTCTGACCCTGATCCACCCAACCAAGCCACTTTCGTCAAACCACAACATGTCCGTGCTCCTCGAAAAGCAACTCCTCGACCACATGCAAACCTGGATCAGAACATCTGGCTACACGCCGACGGTTCAAGAAAAGGAATGCCTCGACAGCTACACACGCAACACGATTCTATCGGGCGCCTCCGTCCTCGGTCTCTTTTCCTGGATTGGCGCAAAGCTCGTTGTGCCCGAGATCACGGCCTGGCGTTGCCGCAGCAAGCAGAACAGCGCCCGGTGTGATTCGGCCGGCGAGCGGCGCGGAGCAGTCAAGGCTGGTGGGCCAAAGGGCAGCTTGTTCAATTTGGCAATGTCGATTGGGGGTATGTCGATTAGGATCGAATGTGGGACATGCTGTTTCTAAGCCGGCTGACGTTTGTGGGCCTTCATCAGGTGTGTCGGGAGCGGCATTTGTGTCGACATATTACAGTATGTACTTCCCTTGAACATGCAGCCAACTGCTGGCATGACCATAGGGCTAATCCGCCTGCGTTTCAATGATGCTGTCTAGCCGCACGCTGGTCCGGTACCGAATGTGTCGCCTGTTTGCTCAAGGTTAAGGGTGAGGAACACAAGCTTGGCGATTTGCTGCAAGACATGTGCGTCTCCGTTACACACTTTGTGGGCCGCCTGCGCATTTGTCATTGCTCACATGGCTTCCGCTATTGACAGGATCGTCCAATACCACCCAAAAGCCAAGGCGTACTTGGAGGCGTCGCACCGGCATGTGCCCGACATTTTGTTGCGTGAAGAAGCCGAGCAGCGCGAGCAGGCGACAAGGGGTGAGAAGGAGGACCGGGCGAGGTTTGAGAGGATGCGTGAAGAGCAGTTTAGGCGGGCGAGGGAGCAGCAGCAGCAGTCTTCGTCTTCGTAGGCTGCACGTTTGGTTGCCACATGCACGGCCACGAGCATGGCTAGTAATTGTATTCAAGTCTGCGTCTAGAACCACACTATATACTGTACGTAAGCCTGACAGAATTTCAAAGAATTTCGAGTGAGCATGAGCATGTCATCACGATCGAGGCAGCTGAGCAAAACAATCCAATCAAGCACCGCTGGGCAATGTACTAATCATTTCACCACACTTGGCAATGGACTACCGGCGCAAAGACCGCCCCGCAACCTCGGCATTCACCCGCGCGACCGCCGCCCACGCTCTCCGCCGCCTCAAGGCCATCACCGACCAAATAGCGGCGGGCGCGGCCTGAGCGGCGGTGGATATCCCTCGCGGCCATACGGCAGCAGCCGCATCCATGAGGATGATCTCGCACTGGACGACGATTCCGGGTCGGCCGCCTCGGGACTCGCCAGCAGCAGCGGCGGGGATATGGTGGACGAGTTTGGCCGGCCGATTGATCGGCGCGAGATTCAGCGCAGGGCAAAGGAAAAGGCCGAGCGGTACGAGAGGGAGCGAAGGGGTATGTAGTGCTTTATAGATTGAGGGGCAGTGGGGCAGTGTGTGTTTATGCCTTGTGACTTTGGATTGTCTGTGCGCATGTGTATGTAGATGACAGACGGCGCCGAAGCCGTAGCCGCAGTCGTGATCGGTACTCGTCGTCACGCCGGGACAGAGACCGAGGGGAAAGGGATTGGGATCGAGAGCGTGGGAGGGATAGCAGGGACCGGGGTACCGTACTCATCATCATTTGCGTTCCGCCCGTCGCTGTTGTTTGCCATTCAGGCCACTCCCAAACTCACTTTTCGCCTTGTATTGGGCTTCAGACGATCGCCGCCGCCGCCGCTCTCGTTCTTCGTCGCGCTCCATTTCGCGGTCGCGCTCTCGCTCGCCATCGGGTCCATCGGGTACTTTACTCGAGTGTTTTCGAATCATATGACCTGATTTGTGTTTCGCTAACGTGCCCCGGCAATGCAGCCCACTCGTCCACCGCGTCCAATCCCCTCGAGAAACCGACACCTGCCGATTCTGGTGCTCTGCCCTCGTCGGACCCTGCAGCCGCGACCGATCCTGCAACCAACGAAGAAAGCGGCGATGGCGAAGACGGCGAAGTGGACATTACCGCTCTGGACCCGGAGGAGCAAATGCGGCTAATGATGGGGTTTGGTGGGTTCGACTCGACAAAGGACAAGAAGCACGCGGACGCTTCGGGCGTCGATATCAAAAAGCCAAGGCAGTGGCGGCAGTACATGAATCGCAAAAAGCCTGGGTGGTTGGTGAATGAAGGGCCGAGCGGATGAAAAGTTGGTCGCTTGGGGTGTGTGCGAGACTGTGCATGTGCTAGGCGAGCTCGTGGAAGAGGCAACAGGAAGGCGATTTATTGAATACAAGAAATCATCAAGTCGAATCAGTCACCCATCATTCAGCGAGCAAGGTAGCAAAACGAGTCGCACAAACGATAAAGAATACGTCGTCGGATTAAGCGACGGATGCAAACAAAACTGTGAGCCAAAAAATCGAGGAGGGGATGGACAACAAAGACACTGGTATCGCTTTTCTTGTCGGTAACATCTTTTGCCCACGGACAACTCGACTCACACGCCCGACCCAGTCTGTCCCGCAGCACTTGAATTCATCAACATGCTCACACTGAACGATTTTGCCCTGGGCTTTGTATCGCCCTGATCCCACGCATACTCGGCTCCCTCCTCCTTGACACTGGCCATGCCCACAGGCTCGCTCATGGACGGCAATGCCAGCTCGTCCATGGACGACGAGCTCGTCAACGCGGGCGGGGCCAGCGGTGGCGACGAAAGAGGATTGGCGGAACCACCCGCACTTGATGACCATGGGTCAAGTGCGGGCGGGGACATGGGTGGTGGCGACGCAATCGGCGACAGTGACGTTGCGATTGGGGCAGCGTTGGGCTGCGGCGCTTGAGTGGGCAGGGGCAGGGGCAGGGGCACGGGCGGTGCAGTGACGGCGATACATGGCATTGCCCACGTCATGATGGGTTGGCCGTACTGGTCGACGGCCGCGTACGCAATGTGACATGGGGTCGACGTGAGTGCTTGACCTGAAACGTGCGGCGAGGACGGATCCATGGCCACAAGGTACATGGGCGGTGACGCATCGGGGGCATGCGGTGGGAACAAGGGCATGGGCATTTGAAGTGGGAACCCTGTGGACGGGTCGTGCATGGATGGTGTGGGTGTTGGGTAAGGATAAAGTACATGCCGGGTTGCTGCGACGGAGACACAGGAGTCGATGTGTGCGTTGAGGTGGCCATGGAGCTGGTACCGGTCTGTTGCGATGATCCAGATTGAAATGAACTTTGCTCGGGAACTTGCATGCGCCGATACATGGTGCGGCCGCGCTCTTGCTGATTCCCCGCCGCCGTCACCTTTTCCCACGAGCCCATGGACGAATGCCGCCCGTGGCCTTGCACCTGCCCTTGACCGAGATTCGCACGCGGAACGCTTGCCGCGCCGCCTTTGCGGCCATTACCCATGACGCTCTGCACCACGCTTCTGGTAACCGCCGAGGGCGATCGATTGGCAAGCACAATTTCCGAACCAATGCGCTTGACGCGTCCCGCCACCATAGGCGGTGCAGTTCCCGTGCGACCCTTCGGATGATGCGGCTGTGCGGGATGCGACTTTGAGCGAAAGGAAGGTGAGGGCATTTCGCCGGCACACGGGCGCGCCGGCCCAGGTGGGCCTTTGCGTGGGGGCGGCGGGCATGTGACGGCCTTGAGCATCTTTTGCGCGGGCGAGTCGGCGAAACGGACTTGGAGCGGTGGTAGTCCGGGGTCGAGAGTGAGGCGGTTGAGTTTGGAGATGATTTGCGAAGCGGCATCCCGGTTGGCGAGTCTGCTTGATTGTGACGGGTATGAGCCACGTGGGAGTAAGAGTATGAAGTGATGCATGAAAATGACTGAATACATATGTACCGAGCAAAGCCAACACCACGGCTCACGCCAGTTGGTCCTACCAAGATCCTGACGCTCAGTGCATGCACGGGCTTCAACAAGTCAATCAGCCCTTGCTCGTCCATGGCCAGCGGCAAATTGCTCAAATACACATTGGCTGACTCGTCGTCCTGCAAGACCTTGAGCTTTGCGGCAAACGACTCGCGCGCCATGGACGCTTGCAACCTGGGCCCGCCGAGCACGTACGGGTTCTTGTTGATGAAGAGCATGGCGGCCACGGCGTCGTGCGGGCGCGCAAACAGCACGAACCCGTAGCCTTTGCATTGGCCCGTGCGCAGGTCGACAATGGATTTGGCAGAAAGCACGTGGCCGTGTGGCGAGCACAAAGAGAAGAGATGCGAGTCGGTGATATGGATGGGCAGGCCGCGAATGTAGAGGTTGGAGGTGGCCGAGGCAATGAGTTCGTGCAGTACAACGGGTGGCAGTTGCGCCAGTGCGGGAGAAATGGCTGTCAACGGTGAGTTTGGCGGGGTAGTGGAGTCGTCAATTGCTTCTTTGGGTGGTGGATCTTGAGCTTGAAATTGTTCATTTGAAGATGAGCAAGCGGACGTGGAAATGGGGATGGGAGCTTGGATCGCGTCGGGCGACAAGGTATGCGGGAGGGACACAAAGGGTGAGCAAGACGAAGCCAAGAGGGAAGTGCGGGCAGAGTGCTCCGCGTCTTCGTCCGAATAAGAAGGGTCGTCGGCAAAGGAATGGGAACACGTTGAAGTCGAGGGACGTGGCGTGACCTCAGCTGCGGCGTGGCCTTTGCCGACCGTGAAGGTGCACGCTGAATCGAAATTCAAGGATGAGCTATTGTCGAGTCCGACGCCGTTGCCAGGCGGCGTGCATGGAGCCGAGGTAGAGAGCGAAGAGGACCAGGTGTGCATCATGATCAACTAGGAATTGAGCCAGCAGGTACCACGAAAAGGAAACAGGCGGCCTGACTTGAAGGATCGATTGCAGCGCAAACACTCGGTCACAGTGTAGGGAGCGTGCGCGTGAAATGTGAGGATGGATTTACGGTAGTGGATACGCACGAGTGGCTTCAAAGTTGCAATTGGCGGCAGCGGGTTGGGTGGTGGAGCTATTTGTACTCGAGTATGGCGAGTGAGACCGCGCCCCTTGGACTCGGGATTCGACTCGAATCGACTGATCTCGGTCTCGGTCTCGGAGCAATGTCGCACTCGCTCACTTGCGCTTCTTCTCACTCACTGCAGCAGCAGAGCGGAGCAGAGCAGAACGCGATGACCTGCGAATACTCGAAACCCGGGCACTCTCGAATTCCCACCCGCTACCGCCGGCACGATCAAGCGAAGAGTGAGTCCGAATGGGAGCTGATCGATCCATTCGTCTTTACGCAAGGCAAGGTTGAAAATTTGAGAAACTGCCTACCTACCCTCATGCCGCGCTGAATAAGTATCATCCCGCGACGCCCATCCCGAAGCCTTCAAGCTGATTTGTTATTGATGCTCCTGCTCATGATCACGACTGAAACATATGCGATTGGACCCAGCAACAAACGCCGAAGGGCGCAGTTAACTCGAATTCTAGACCGAAAAGAAAAAAAGTGCTTTGGGTCCATGGCTGCTGGTTGAAATCGTTCAAGTGTTCATCAGAATGTGTAATGTATGAATCACAAACCAGAGATTTGGAAGTGCCTTGGAGATCTGCGCGTTGGATCGGAGGCTGACGCGTTCACCCGATGTGAAGCAACATTTGGTGGCGTTGGAGCTAAAACCGGGGCTCGTGCCTGGACCTGTTGGCTTGATGCCGCCACCCAAGCCATCGTTGGCATGGCGGTGGCCGCTACCTTCGTCAATGGCAAGACTGTGTATGTACATTGGCCCAAATATTATACACTGCAATGTACTACACGGCTGCCACGGCAACTTGACGCATCTCTTCAAACTCGCTGCCTCAACTCTGCTGCACTCTCAAGCCCCGCTTGGCAGACCTTCAGGCTCGACGACTCGCAAGGCGGCCCGTTGTGGCCCTCCCGCAACCATTTACCGACACTTTGGCAATAGAAACCGCCCCCTTTCCATCTAGTACACTACAATAGACGCCACTCCATCTTGTTCAACCGTCATGTCGTCTCAACCTCCATCATGTTCCACTTCGCTTGACTGCCTCTCCAAACTGCCATCCGACTGCTCTCCCGCCTTGCCAAGTGCGCACAATCCAAATGCCAGTCCGCCTCGGGTGGCCTTGGCCAGCGCCTGTCCAACCTGCTCGCCAATCCTTCCGCAGCCGGCAGTAAAGACCTGACGGCCCACCAAGTCGCCGGCGCTATCCGTGACACTCTTGACCTGGCCGGCGCCTGCGTCCAACGCGAATGCCCCGACGTTGCCTCTACGTGTCTCTCGACGCTCTGCTCGCGCGGATCATGTGTGAGGTCAGCATCCGCAGGCACTCAGTGCACGCAAAACTCGGACTGTACCGCCTCGCTCCGTGGACCTAGTGCGCCAGGTACCCCAGCAGATCCGCTGCCCGACCCAGCAGCCGCCATCAAGCCTGCCTCGTCCGACTCTGGCCTCTTCACCTCGACCACGTCGCCCGCTTGGGGTGGCGTCGCCGACTCGCCCTTTGCGCGCACAGGCATTGCCATTCCGCGCCTTGCTTACTGCCACAAGGGCTCTCGCACATGCCGACCGACCCTCCCCCTTGATTCCGTTCTCGGCTCCGCACTCACCATTGCCTACCCCATCCGTTCTTCAAACGATACACGCTTTGCCGCGGACGCTCCGCTTGTCCCAGCAGCACGCGCACGTCTCACTGCGCGCCGGTGTACCGACTCAGCACACTGTCCAGTCGGCGTGTGCTCTGCGTTTTTGCATCAATGTACGCTCGACCGTCCATTGCACATTCAAGCCGCACTGCTCGCGAGCCCAAACGGCGGATCGGGTGCGGGCGAAGGCATCGGCCCGCTGATTGCCATGATTGCCGGCGGTATCGGTGCGGCCATCCTGCTCGTTGCCGCCGGGTTCTTTGTGTACCGTGCACGCAATCCGCCGCCCAAACCCACAGAGGAGGAGCTCGCCAGGGAAGAGGCCGAGTTTGTGGCGAGCGTTCATCGCATGAGTATGGCAAGCGGGTTCCCAGCAAGTCTAATGAGTGGCGGGAATCGGAACTCGTATTACGCGCCAACGGATGCAAACGGCAAGCCCATTGCCGTGCGGCCGTCTATTGATTCGTCGCGGAGTGGCGGTGAGGCCAGCAGTCAGACGGCCAGGGCTGGTGCGGGTGCAGGGGAGGACGAGGAAGAGTTTTGGAAATTTGAGCGGCCCGATTTCGATAAGCCAATTGGATTCCGGCGCAACCGCACGGCCGTCAATGCCAACGGCGGTGGAGCGCGCCATTCCACGGGCAGTCCTTCGTCGTCGCCCACACGCCTCTCGTCGCCAGCCGCGCACCGCCTTTCGGCCAACCGCATGTCTGGCGCGACCGCAGTCACACGGCCCGTATCATCGGCATCCGGTCTCATTTCGCAAAACAGGCATTCTGGCATTGGCGGCGACCATCGCAACTCGTGGCTTGCCGCGGGCGGAAACGCTCGGCGCCCATCCGCCGGCCCAATGTCGCCACGCACGCCAACCAAGCTGGCCCCCGTGTCCGAGTCGGACGACGATACAGCGTTTACTCCGGGGTCGCCCGCGTCGTTGCCGCTGGGATCGCCAAGGGCACGGCCAACGTTGGACGATCGGCCTGTGAGTATGGTTGTTGGCTCGCGGCCGGCGCCAACGGCGGCGGGTGGCATTCGAGCTGCTTCGTATGTGTCTTCGAGGAGGGGGTCGGCGTTGGACAAGCCTTTGCCGTCGGCCCCAACACCTGTCATGACTCCGTCGACGCCATCGGCGGCCGCAGCTGCAGGACCAATGTCGCCGTTGCCTGCCATGGAAGCAAGCGTCCCGGTGTCCACCGCTGCGTCTGGACCGTCTACAGCGCGCAGTTTGGCAAATCCCACGCCCGAGTTTGCCGCCGCCGCCGCCGCCACATCAACCAGCAAGTCAGACGCGCCCGTGCCCGTGTTCAATCTCATCCTGCCCACGCTCGAGCGGTCCGCGGCCGAAGCTGCTACGTTAACCAGACACACTGATGCCGCGCCACCTGTGCCCGCCATGTCATCCGAACGCCGTTCCTCGTTTGCGAGCCAAATCAATATCACGGAACGCAAGGTGACAAATCCACCTCCGCGCCGCGGGTCATTTGTCGGGTCGGTCGACGCCGGACCGCAACCGCAGCAACAACAGCCGATGGTTGCGCCTCCATCGCCCAAGGTGCCGCCCAAGGATCACCCGGTGCCTGTGTCTCCACTGATCCGCCCGTCGCCCGCGCCTGCGCCTGCGCTGGTCCCAGCATCCATTAGTGCAGAGTCGCCCGCAACCGTGCAGTCCGTGCCACTTCCTTCAGTACCGCCGCAAGGTGCGCCGCGCCAATGCCCTCATCGCATCCTGCGGCTGTTACTGCCCCTCCCCCACGCACCTCACCCGCCCAAAGCCCGTCAGCATCCCCACGCTCGACGCCGCAGCTTGCTCCACGCACAGTTGCTTCCGCCCACCCTGCCGCGACTGTTCCCGTCCGCAATTCATCCGCCACTTCATCATCGGCACACTCGCCGAGCCTCCAACCCATCTCCGTTGGCGACATGGTCGCAGGAGCTCCGCCACGTCGCGGATCCTCAACTGTGCACCCGCCAACACACGTTGAATCTCGCCGGCCCTCTGCTCAGCTCGTTCACGAGCACCGGATGATGGCCCCACTCCCACACGAGCAAGTTCATGAGCCAGCGCAAGTGCCGCCGGCGGCCGAAGCTAACTCAAGCGCCCATGAGCATGGATACGTTGGATCGGGCCTTATCGCAGTTGGCCGATGCAGTTGATGATTGGGTTGTGCCAAAGAAATGATGGATGATAGAGACTTGAGCAGCAAGCGTCGCATCTGTGATGCACAACTGTTTATCAGGTGTTTGATATGGTTTTTTTTTTCTCGTTTACGATCTTCTTGTATCCGTCTTGTGTTATGATTCCATGTTGAGTTTTCAGTTGATGGAGATCAATGCGTTATACAAAACTACAAACCAATTTGCTGGCGAGCTCTGGTTGGCACGAGGAGGACGCATTTTCACAACCAACCGCAGAAAAAATGACAAACCAAACAACCGCAAGCTGCTAGGAACCACCATTCACAGTGCTCATCATATCATACAGCAACCACAGCTGATCATGTCGAGTGTCCTCGCGCCGCAACCCGAAATGGTTGACAGCCAGCAACTGTGAGAGAAAGCGACAACAGGCATCAGCAGTGCTAGTCTTGGAGCCGCCCTCGAGTGCTCGAATCATGGCTCTATAGCACGCTCGGTCACCACCCAGTCCCAACCATGCCCATCGCCACCACCTTGAAGTTTGCTCTGATGATGGTTTAGCAGACAGAGTGCGCGCTCAAAGTCGTGAAGCTCAAGCAATGCATTCATCACAGCGCCAAACGAGATGGGAAACGGCAGAGCGGTGGATTGCAATTGCGAGGCCACCACCCTGAGCTCGTACACCTCGGCGCCAGTCATCAAGTCCCTGTCCAATGGCCAACGCCCAATCGATTGCACCGTCCCGAGCAGGCGCTTGTACTTGCGACCGCTTGCTGGATTCCAAGAGAAGCGCCCGGACCTCATCCATCTCCTCGCGCACAATCCCTTCGGGGCGTGGATCGCTCCACACTTGCAATGGCCTGCTGGCTCCTCGGCAATGACTTTGAAATACGCATCCTTTGCTGAGACAGACCCACTGCTGCTGCCTGCCCGCTTGGCGCCCTCCGCAGCAGTCGAAAAGATCTCCTGGCAACGCAGGCAATCATCTGTGTGTGACTCGTACGACCACACCAACATCTCATCGTCCGTTCCGTCCTTTGGCCCGTGCTGCGTTTGCCCAGGCGAAATGTCGATGGGAAACTTGGCAAGCAAAACGCGCAGCGATTCGGGCTTGACGTGGCCCAGGGGTGTGCGCAATGCCAAAGGGAGGTAGTGAATCATGGTCAAGTGGACGCGAACGTGGGAAGTAACCAGCAAGGGCAAGGTGCGTGTTTTCGGGTGACGGCAATACCGAGAATCCAAAGAACAAAGTCGCGGTGCCAGCTGCATTTCGTGAGCAGATTTTGAAACTCGGGTGCAGTTTGAGGCATGACGCCGGCAACGGACAAGCGTGCTTGGATCGAGTCAAAGAGATTGTCGGTGGGTTGCTCGGTATCGCCATGTTGAATGGCCGAGAAGAATGGGGAATCTTGATGGTTTTGAAGCAGACGGGACGACACAAAGTACTTGCCTGTGAAGGGAAGCCGGCCGGCAGACCGAATGTCGAGCCAGGAGACAATGCCCGTTAATAACTTGACGGGCAGCTCGGCGAGAAGGCAGCGCGGCTCCATGTCAAACGAGCAGAAAGGCAGGTTGCGTTGAGTTATTCTAATGATGCGTGGGCCTGTGCACACGGTTCCATAGGCAGACATTGTCCGGCAATCAATGGTGAGACAATCTGACATTGTGCGGACAAGTTCCTTAGCTCGGATTGACGACGGCCGGCCGATCACGGAACCGAGCAATCAACATGCATCCATCTTGGATCCATCCAGATCTTTGTGGCATGGACGATGCAATATAAGGCTGTCACACTGCCAATGCAAACCTCGGCAACTTGAGCATTCTTGACCCGCACCGACGCCATGTACCTTCTCCACCACCGCCTGCGCTCCGGCTGCGCAGCCGTGACCTTTGCCCTTGGCCACCAGTCTGTTACCGCGGCCGCCCTGTCATGCAACTCAATAGCCGCATTCAAGTTGCTTCATCGATCCAACTCGTCTTGGAACCGAGGTGGCAGCGGCGGCAGGAACGGCGAGTTCTGGTCCCAGCTCGACACTCCAAAGAAATCGCCATCAGCGACCAACACCACCAACAATGCTGCGGCCAACCCCACAAACAGCGATTCTGCGCAGAACAGACCCAAAAAGTCCAATTACTTTGGTTCCCGCCCACCAAGGCCGCCTACGTCGTACCCGAACCGTGGGCAGGGCGGTGACGGCGAGCCATTTGTCCGCCGAGATCGAGAGCGTCCCGAAGCCAGGGCAAATGCTGGTGGCGAATGGTTCCAGCAGCAGCAGCAGCCACGCCAAGATCGCGGACCCCGGCCACTGCGTAACCCGCCAAATGCGCCTGGATCTCGGCCTGGGTTCCAAGGTCAGCGCCAAGACGGCGACCGTCCGCCGCCGCGCCAGCCCCAACCTCGCCCAAACAACTTCGCACCCCGCAGCCAGCCATCCGTTTCGTCGACGTCATCAAGACCGCCGACCAGGCCCACTTCATCGGTTTCTTCCACCGAAGATGCACCGGGAATTGACGTTCTGACGGACCCAATCATGGACGACTCTGCCGACTCGGTTGTTGTCGACAAACCGGGCCGCGCGGGGCGCAACCACAACCACTCGCACGCCACGCACCACCACCAGCTGCGCAGCAAATCTCCACCACGCATGCTTTCCGATCCGTCGGCATCCGACGCTGCAGCCAACCAAGCAGATGTCGACGAGGCCGATATCGTTGTGAAGCGCAACACACATCGGTCAGAGTTTCGTGAGCGGCTGTCGCAATTCCGCAAGCACGACGACGATGAGGAGGCAGGCTTGCTTTTGGCAGATATGGAGGAGGTGAGCCCCAAGGTATTGGCGAGGCAAAAGGCAGCGGCAAAGAGGAAGCAGGCGGCGATGCGGGTCGCGCCCAAGGAGGTGTTGTTGCCAGAGGCCATTTCCGTGGCGAATTTGGCACAGTTGCTGGTTGTGCCTATCGGTTCGCTCTTGTTCTTGGTCATTTCCGATCTAGTCTGCTCGATTGCTGACACTTTCTCGATTTTTAGCGAAACTGCAAAGGCAAACAAAGTCTTTGCTCGGGTTGGAATTTGACGTCTCGTCCGATTATGGTACGTACTCATTATGATTGCTTCACTGCGTTTTCCAACATGGTCCTCTAACCACCATCTTTGTCAGTCCTCAACGCCGAAATCGCCTCACTGGTCGCCGCCGAAGTCGCCCCACGTGTGCACATCACCATCCCCGGCTCACTCACCGACGCTGACGCCCTTCCTCCCCCCATCACCCGCACCCCCGACGAATACACATCGCTCCCGCTTCGCCCGCCCGTCGTCACCATCATGGGCCACGTCGACCATGGGAAAACCACACTGCTCGACACGCTGCGCAAATCGGCCGTGGCCGCCTCGGAGGCCGGCGGCATCACCCAGCACATTGGCGCATTTGTGGTGGCCATGCGCGGAGGCGAGGAGAAGATTACGTTTTTGGATACCCCGGGCCACGCCGCGTTTGAAACCATGCGTGCGCGCGGAGCCAACGTCACAGACATTGTGGTGCTGGTGGTGGCAGCCGACGATGGCGTGATGCCGCAGACCAGGGAGGCTATCAAGCATGCACAGGCGGCGGGGGTGCCCATGATCGTGGCCGTGAACAAGATTGATAAGCCGGGCATTGACAAGGTACATGCGATATACAATGCAATTAGGGAAATCGTGCTCGGATTGCTGACTCCTCGCTTGCTTGTTTGTGTGAATGTGTATAGCAAAAAATCAAGAACCAACTGCTCGATTACGACGTGCAGGTGGAAGAGCTCGGCGGCGATACCATTTGCGTCGAGATTTCTGCGCTCAAGGTATGTCTTTTCCTCCAAGCCAGCACATGTTTTGCCGCGCTTATCCAGCCTTGCTCACCTCGCCTGTGTTCGCAACAGGGAACCGGCCTCCAAGACCTCGAAGAAGCCATTCTGACACTGGCCGAACTGCAAGACCTTCGCGCCGACCCCTCGGCCGCCCGCATGGAAGGCGTGACACTCGAGTCCCAGGTCCAAAAGGGCCGCGGCGCGACATCGACCGTGCTCGTCAAGGACGGAACCTTGCGCCCAGGCGACGTGATCGTTGCGGGCACGTCTTGGTGCAAAGTGCGTGCACTCGTGTCGGATCAGGGCAAGCCCATCAAGGAAGCGCCGCCCGCTACACCCGTCGAGGTTGTCGGGTGGAAAGAGGTGCCGCCCGCGGGCGAGCGCGTCGTTCAGGTCGAGTCGGAGGATGCGGCCAAACGCGCCGTGGTCGCAAAAGAGCGTGTGTTGGAGCGCGCGCGGTCGGCAGAGGCCATTGAGGCGATTAACAAGACGCGCATGGCCGCGGCTGAAAAGGCAGCGATTGAGGCTGCCGCAGCGAGTCGCGGGCGTGGCGGGAAGAAGGGCGGTGTGCAGTACCAGCCCAAAGACGATTTGGGAGCCGGGCAGACAGTCGTGTCCTTGATTGTCAAGGCCGATGTATCCGGATCGGTCGAGGCCGTCGCCGACGCAGTGGCCAAGGTGTCCCATCCCGAGTTGCGGATATCTGTTGTTGCTCGAGGCGTCGGTCACGTCACGGAAAGTGACATTGAGCGTGCCTGGGCAGCAACCACGGCGGCTGTTGCCGGCTCGCACCAGCACCAAAAGTCGATTGGGTTTGTGGTTGGCTTCAACGTCAAGTCGGACAAAAAGGCCGCCGCGCTCGCAAAGAGACACGGTGTACAAGTATTGACCAACAATGTGATTTACCGGCTCATGGATTCGCTCAAGGCCGAAATGGGCAAGTTGTTGCCGCCGGACATTGTGGTGGAGGAGGTTGGTGAGGCGACGGTGGCGGCCGTCTTTGACTTGAACGCCAAGGCGGGCGAGGTCGGCAAGGTCGCCGGGTGCAAGGTGTCGAGCGGCAGCTTGCACAAGGCCAACAAAGTCAAGGTCATGCGCAAGGGCAAGGAGGTGTGGCAGGGGCCGCTCAAGGTCATCAAGCATTTCAAGCGCGAAGTGATGGAGATTGCAAAGGGCAACGAGTGCGGATTGGCGTTTGATGGGTTTGACGATTTCCAGGAGGGGGATGTGGTGGTCAGCTTGAAGTCGACCGAGAAGGCAAGGACCCTGGATTGAAAAGAGTCTGGCGGTGAGCCCTCATTCTAGGAGCAGATACTTGTGTTTTGTTGTTTTCCTCTCAGGGTGTGCACAAACTTGATCCCATTCAATGGCATAGTGTATTTGTTGGAGCAAATTGGAAATGGTTGAACGACGGAAAACGAAAAGAAGGGGGATATGTATTGACACACGGAAAAGGCAGACCCAAGCGTGTAACGGAACGGGTCATGGTGGACAGGGCAAAAAAAAAAAAAAAAAAAAAAAAAAAAAAAAAAAAAATGAATGGATGGATGAAAGAAAGACGGATCGTTGCACATTAGTGCTTGGGCGGTTTGTTCTTGCCCTTGAAGTGTTGCTGCAGCTTTGAGCCCACAAATGCACCGACGCCAGCGGCCAACACACCGCCGCCCAGCAACGCTCCGGCGGCAGCACCCGCAGCGCCAGCCTTAAATGCCCCCGATTGCATGAGCGGCTTACCGTGCGGAGTCGCAAACTGCGATGACCCACCATGATGCGGCTGTTGCTGGTAGCCAGGGTAAGGCGCGGGACCGCCGGGAGCGGCGCCAGGGTAAGGAGCGGGACCGCCATAACCTGGCGGCATTGGCG
This sequence comes from Catenaria anguillulae PL171, assembly GCA_002102555.1. NCBI lineage: Eukaryota > Fungi > Blastocladiomycota > Blastocladiomycetes > Blastocladiales > Catenariaceae > Catenaria > Catenaria anguillulae. Next base: position 23,535 of record MCFL01000012.1, read on the forward strand.
CGGCAGACGAAGATGCAGGACCGACGGGATGCAGTGGGCGGGCGCCGTCAGCGGGTCCGGTGCCGTTGAAAGGTTGCGGGGTCGCATTGTACAAGTTGGGATCCTTTTGGTCTTGCGGGAATCCATTTGGTCCAGGTGCTCCAGATGCGGTGGATGCGCCCGTGAATTGAGTCGAAACACCCGTCATGGGCGTGGCCGGGCCGTTGGGAACGGCACCGTACGCGGGCGGGCCGACCGATGGGTAACCCGCGGGTGCAGCAGAGTTGTGGAAGACGAGCGTCAGGTGAATTTGGCCGGCATGCTGGCCTTGCTGATCAAACAAGTCGAACCAATGGTCCACAAAACCTGCTTGAAGAGCCACATCGAGCGTGATGAGGCAGCCGCCCATGAGGGCATTGTTTGCGCTCGGTGCCTCGTCAAAGATTTCGACAATGACTTCACGTGGAGTAGCTGGGTTGATGGGCAGCTTGAATGTGGATCCCCAGGCAGGCTGCGTGCCGCCGGAGCGGTGTGCGTTACCGCGGTGGGTGCTGGTGCCATGGCGGACGAGACAGTACGGATCCGAAAGGCCTAATGGACTGGGGCGAAGATTGCGGGCGCCAACTGGAACCAGGCAATCATGTCGGCCATTGTCAGTCTCACGCTCATGCCACATGAACGCTTGGGGGCATATGCGACATACCGCAAATGAGCTCCAGAGTGCCCGACTGTTGCTGTTGAGGCTGCTGCATGTTTTCAGTCTGTCTCGAGAGATGGATTAGCATAGATTCTTATTGACTTGAAGAACATGGACGCTGGGACTCTTTGGAGCTGGGCGGAGGTGGATGGCTTTTGAGGCAGCACGATTGCTGGCAAAATGCACAGGTCAAGAAGAATGTTCTCGAAGCCGGAAGTTCTTGGCCGACGCCACGGCGTGCTCGCCATGTCGTAAGCAAGCAGTGCCATATGATGGCTCGGGCTTGGCATCGTTCGCGCTTTGTACATACTGTACGTCGCGTCTCTTGAGCGTCTGCACGAGCTGTGAATTGCAACGAATAAATAGGATTTATCCACACAAACGAGTGGGATGCAGAGCATGCAATACGTCAAAGTAAACTTGGGGCTGATCAGTGGTTAACCTTTGCACGAGGCGGGCATTCGCCCATCCGTATTCATCATGCACGTGTGACTCGTTAGCTTCAGACCATGAAAGCGCAATGGAATTGTACGCATACATGTCCAGCGACTTTTGGTTTGCGCGGCACATGCCAACAGGAATCGTTCGGCGGACAATGCAATCAGTGCTCCTTCCGAGGTGCATCGCTTTCTTTCCCAGACTCCACCTCCATTAGGTACAAGTACTGACAGTTGCAATTGCAACGACTTTCTGTGGTGCAGAATGATGTGTGTGTTATGGAACCGATCCGAACCGAACCGAAACATGGGACTGCAAAACAGGACGGCAACGTTGCTCTTCTTACATAAGTCTTCTGTTCTTCCAATGCCACAATGATTCTTTCATCTCACATCCGATGCCAGACGAATGCTACTATCCTCACTGCTTCCTGGGCGGGCGGCCCGATCCAACACACTGCCGAGCGCAACGGTCCATACACTTGTTATCGCCGTAGCACCCTGACGTGCACCCAATGTAGCACTGATAGTCGCGCTTTGCAAGTGCCGGCTTGGCGGGCGAAGCGGCCATGGGAATGTCGGGGCCGCGCCTGTCGCAGAGCCAGTCGCAGTCATCACGACCTTGCTTCATGCAGTTGTAGTAGCAGCGGTAGTCGACGCGCTCGATGTTGGCTGAGCCCGAGGTCGTGGCTGTAATTAGCATGCCCAGGTCGGGGTGAGATACATGTAAGGTCAAGTTCTGAAGCGGATGTAGGGGATGGTACCATCGTTGACAGGAGTGGGCGACGCTTGAGCCGACATGCCGAGGGCGACGAGGGCGACAGCGAGGAACGAGGTGGTCTTCATGGTGATTGAAGAACTGGATGTGATGTGCGAGAGCGGAATGAAGGACACTTGGACGAGAAGATTGTAGACGGGTAGGCTGTTGACTTTATACCCCTCGGCCTCGGCGTGGAGCGCACCATTCGCTCGGTGGGCCTTCGTTGGGGATGGCAAACCAGGCTAACAGGGTGTAGCCGGAACCACTCAATGTTCAGCGCTTGGGCAAGGACATTGTCTCCTTGTCTGAGGAAATGTGAGGGTTGTTGATGCCGTCTGAGTGTGAAGCATGGGACAGAGAGATTTGTTGCGCAGCCAGGCACAGTTCATTGGGTTTGCAAGTCGGCGGGAGCGAGACAAGATCCCAGGCCACGAGGCCACATTGTTGGGGTCACGTTGCATCCGCTGCTATTTCCCAATACTTGGAGTACATGCCTTTATAGTTGAGAGCATGCAGGTCATGGCTGCGGATTGCCGCATGTCTCACTCGTCTGCTCGCGCATGTGTGCGGTGATGGAGGACGCGTCGCTCTCTTCACCCCTTCACCGCCTTTTCTGTCCCTGGCCTGAATGAAGCTGTACGGCTGCGGCGGGGTGTATTGACGGCGATGGAGCACGTGCACAAAGAGAATGTTTTGATCTACAACTCGGAATTGCGATGCATTCGACATCATTGCATGCAGCTCGTCGGCAAGCACCTGGGCCTTCCATCGTGCCTTCGGCCAACGTGAACAGCGAGCCCCCTCCTACATACTACTTTCTGCTCATGTGAAACTCCATTGTACTCAGGCCTCTGGGTCACTAGGGCAGACTGGCGATGGTGACAATGGTCCACAAGCCAAGAACGACTCCCGAGTGAATGGGTGTTGCATGCAGAGTTTTGTAAATTGACACAAAACTGGCGGATATCACGAATAGAAAAACAAACAAGGGCTACCGCTCGCCACGATCCTCAGTCAACCGCTCTGGACTTCGCGTCGTCGGTCGCGGCATAGATCCGTACCTCGGGCCGGCCTCACCTCGCAGCACAGGCGCGAGAAACGAAGGCGACCGAGGTACTGTCCCCATGGTACGCGGCTGATGCGCACCACCAACTGCGTCGAACGAACGCTCTGTGGCTGCTCCGCTCGCCTGACTACCTTGCCGTCCCAATGTGATGCGACCGTCGACCGGCCAAGTACGCTGGACTTGCGCACAAGCGCAGCACTGTCGGCCGCCGCCGTCGCAAATGCAGTCATCATGGTCGTAAATGCTTGCGAAATGCGAATTGACTCGGCAATTTGGACGCGAAATCGGCTGCCTACGGAATCGGGTGCAGGAGCTTGCAAAACATCAGTGGCTAAATCGACCGTGGCCAGGCTCTTCTTGGAGGCACGATTAAGCTTGTTGGTGATATCCGCTAATGTACTCACAAACGACTTGGAAATAGCCAACGCGAAGAGACATCCGGCTGCCGTGATTCCCAACACGGTGATCAAGAGCTGGCGCGACGCTTGTCGGTTGGGAAGCATGACTTCATCCTCGTTCATGGCGACAAACAGGATCCAATGGAGTGACTTGTCGGCCCCCCACATAAGCGGCTTGACGCCGACCAGCCATGTAGCGGGCGGACCAATGACGCTTGGAATGACCATGGTTGAGCGGTCCGAGATGTGGGTCAGGTTGGCGATGCCGTTGGACTGCAGGTAGCGAAACGTGGATAAAAGGAATGGGTCCTTTTCACTTGCGGCCAGTTCGGAGAGCGTCTGCGGTCGAATGATGGATTTGGATGGTGTGTCATCACGAAGGTACAGGTCGATTGATGGGATGAGGATCCGAGGATGCCGCCGGACCGGGCATCAAAGGCATAGATTGAGATTGGGCGGAGTGACTTTGCTGCAATCGAGACGAGGATATCATTGATTTTCGGTGCGTCAAAACCTGACGATGTCACGCCAAGAAATCGGCCAGATGCGTCAGAAAACGGAAAAAGATGCTGATCCAGGATTCTTGTCTCCAGCTACATGAAACAAGACGGGGAGAGCCCAAGTCAGCAAATGAACACAAAAATGAATAGGTTCATTTGGTATCGTACACATATGCTGGTGACCACAGTGTCGGCGCTGCAACGCTCGCATATTGGCCCCATACTAACCTCGAGACATCAAACGATGGTTCCTGAGAAGCCACCCGCGTGATTTGATCGTTTCCGTCAATCGCGTATTCGAAGAAAGTGCCATCAGCTGACGTTTCCCATCGGTAAAAGAGTCGCTCGGATGGATTTGTTTTGTTTTTTGTCTATGCGTTTGGGGTTAATGTCAGTGTGACCCGATGGCAGCTCAATCCAAGCGACAACGCATACCGTAAAGTAGCCCCACAGCTCGCCCCGCGATGCGGCCGTGAACACCATACTTGACAGCAAGTCGGCATGCTCCTTGAGGTAGAGAAACATGCTTCGCATGGCAAGATGCTTGTTGCTGAAGTTGTAGATACCACGCTGCCAGTGTAACCGTTGAAGGGTTGCGAGCCCAGTGGCTGCCTGGAGGTGAACGCTGATCGATTCGATTGCATCTTCAATCAGTGCGGATTGAAGCTCGAGTCCAAACGTATACGACGTTGACACGGCTTCCCGATACGTGAAATGCCTATGGACGCGTGTGTGAGTGCGGTGTTTGAGAAGACGATGGCAAGAGCTGGTACCAACCAGGATAAAGGGGCAACAAGGCTCGCTAAGGCGACAAAGAGCCCGACGATGAGAGTGCGAAATTTGAGCGCAATACGCTTTCGCTTGACCAGTGAAGATGATCCCGTTGACGCTGCACTTCTTGTACTTGATTGTGAAAGCCGGCGCTCCTTGAGTTTTGTGTACGCTGAGCCAATAAGCGACGCTCTCCGCCTCGTGTTGGGCTCAGAGCGGGACGTTGCAGGAGCGGGGCCTTTGTCTGTTCCGCTAGCGTCGGGCTGCCCCGTAAATCCCACAGATTTCGTGATAGCAGAGCCGCTGGCCTGTGGCGAGTAGGCTGCGGTGGTGCTACTTGCCCTGGAAGATTCTCCGGGCGACATAGGTAGTCCACCCGTCGATGCCGAGCGAATTTGGTTTTTGGGGGATGACGTCGTGGGTGGAAGATCGCATGCTGAGGTTGAGTTATCGTGGACGGGAACACTCGGGCTTGCCTTATTGCCCAAGAGCTTGGGAATGTCATATGGGTCGGGCATGCTGAATGGTGAGACCGCTGGCTGCAGCCGTCCCTTTCGTTTCAATAACAAAAAATGCTTCTCCGACTCGGTCAGTGTCGATCACACCGTGGTACGGCGACGATACGGGACGTGAAATCGAAAAATTGGGAAACTCGCCAGGAGAAAGGAGACCTGTGTTGATATTTTTGCACAGAGTGGTGATATAGAATTTGTGCCAGATGAGTGCTTGCAGTGTGTGCGCTTCGTGGGCGGCGGCCGGGGGTACAGACTGGGATTCGGTTGGTTGCCGAACGATGACTTTTGGCACCCCCAGATGAATTGAGTGAGGGTTTGGCTAGAGTTGTAGGTTGTTCCGAGGACCAAATGGGAGTATGCATATATCTTACGTCCCTTAGATTTCCCTTTCAATCGCTGGTGCTTCTGCCTGATCCTGGTAAAGGAGCAAACATGGTTGCCGAAGTTGGACGCGTCACAAAATCAAGTGGGAACGTCGAGTGTGGGCAAGCCATTCGTACGTTGCCAAATTGCAGTACGCTTGCCAGTCGGCCGGCCATCTGCACACTTCTCTCAACATCTCCCATTCGAATTTGTATCATCTCGTCATTTATCTCAACCAATTTACCATGTCGCTCAAGCGCAGCACTGGCGTCCAAGACCTTTCGTCGCTCCCGCCGACACTCAACTTTGAGTTGCACGCCTGGGTCATCCTTCGTGCCTTGCCCAATAGCCCAGCCATGCCCGTTGCCTTTGACTCTCTTCGCACTGTCAAGCAAGTCAAGTACTCGCTCCGCCACCTGCTTCCTGTTGACCCGGAGGACCCGCGACTCGTCTGGACCGTCATCCCCTCCGTCAACCAATGTGCGCGCTCCGACAAGGAGTACGAGGCTCGCATGGGCGAGGCCAGGGACTCCGGGATGGACTTGGCGTCGATTTCGCATCGCTCCGCCGAGGGCGAGTGCATATCCGATGCCGCCTTTTGCCGACAGTTGCAGGCAGAGCCAACCGTGTTGACGGCGGCCAACAACATGGATGCCATCTATGAAGTGCTCAAGGACGGCGACTCGCTGGTTGTCGAGTTGGTTCCGGCCGACTCTGCTCCAAGTCAAGTTGAGGCATAATGTAGCCTGTGTGAGTGTTTTGTCTGTTCACTTTTCCGTCCAGACATTCTTGTCCCAAAACACCGGTTTTGCCGTTTCTTTGTCACCTGTGTCATGACTTTGTTGCTTTCATTTCATTCACCCACCTGCCCGCCATGTCCATCATGCCCACATTCCCAGCACTCATTTTGCACAAAATACACTCCTCATTGCCTCTGGCTTCGTTTTGTCCACGGCCGTTTTTGCCACATGCCGCGCACAAGGCGCTTCGCTTAGGTGTGGGAACGATCGCCACGCTGGATCGGCAGCCAACTTGGCGGTGTAAACTGCAGACATCGATATGAATACGTTTCTGAACACGATTCCTGCAATAATCCATGCCATACCGCACGCTCCAACCGGAATAACACTCGGCATTCAACGATTCACATCTGCGCCCATCAAGATCACCATGGCCCCACCAAAGTCGGCTTCATCCGCTGCCCACCGCGGATCATCCCGCTCCATCACCTCTGCCGCCTCCCCTGCCGCCCCCACCATGACGCCGCCCTCACCAAGCAAACCGGCCAAGCCCTCGTCCAAACCGCAACCTCGTCTCACCTCTGCCACCGCCATGGCCCACAACGCACGCGTCCTCGACTTCTTGCGGTCCACATTCAGCGCCATTGTCGGATCCACGGCCGGCATTCTCGGCCTGACGGGCTTTCAAGGATTTGGGTTCTACATTGCGGCGTCGCTCTTCTTTTCACTACTCATCACTCTGATCAAGTGCCGGCCCGGGTCGCCAGCAAAGTACTTCCAGTCGCCCGCGTGGGAGTTGGGCGTCGAGTCGATGAGTGCTTCCGGCTTGTTTTCCTATGTCTTGTTTTGGACAATGATTAGTGGAGTGATTCGGATTTACGGATAAGGTGTTGGGAACTGATAGATTGGATAAGGTTCTTGGCGTTGATTGATGAAATGCAGTCGCCAACTCCATGATGCTCTTGTCGTTGCCCCTCGCTAACGTGGCCGCCAGCAGCCCGTTGCAGCCATTTTCTGGCCAAATCCTGCACGTGGCCAAATCTATGTCTGTATATACAGGGTTTGGAATCCAGCCTGTGCGAAATGCGTACGTACTGTACCAGTGTGAGATACAAACAAAACAAACACGAAAAACAGACGAGCAACGTCAACCCGCTAGCTTACAAACACATTATGCAATTGCTCCAGCTCGGCCGGCGTATTGACGTAGCAATTGACCACACTCGCAGCCTCGGTCTCTGCAACCAACCCAATCCCCTTGACCTTGGGTACCCGAAGCATCGCCACCTTGGGTGTCTTGTCCACACCCGTCAAATTGGTCATGAACGACATGACCGACGACCCGGATAGACGCCGCGAATGCGACGATCGGACGGGACCACGTGCTCCGAATGCCTGCCGGCCAGCTGCCGACATGGACATGCCACCCGGGGTGGACGCGGCCAACGAAGCTTGCAGTTGAATGGCCTTGCGCGCCAACATGCGTGCCTCGATTCGGTCGCGCTGCAGCTGCATCCCCGGCCGCTTTTCCATGGGCATCCATCCCTGTGTGCGGCGAGCCGCTGGATCGGGCACGCGAACCACACGGGGTGATGACGCGAGTTGGCGTGCTTGGCGCAGCAAGGAGCGCGCTTCTTGGTGGACGGCCGCGGTTGGATGGGGTGCAACGGGGTTTGTGGACGACCTAGTCGCAACGAATCGAGGATATCGTCGCTGGATTCCGCACTGGGCGCAATCGTGAGATCGTGAAGCGACACAAGGGGAAGTGGTGGAAGGGGGCAAGCGTCGAGTTGCTGCATGAGCTTGGCGGCCTTGAGCCGGGCATTTTCAGCACGCAAGTGCGTGATAGCGGCCACAAGCAGTTCGGGAGACGAGGAAGACGCCGACCCCGATGCACCACCAGCACCGTTTCCACCCACGGCCCGCGAACGCGCCGGACTTGCCATAGTACTTGCGACTGCTGAGCCCGACAATGAACCCATGCGGGGGGTAACTGGTCCACTGGCGCCACCACCGCCTACAGACCCGCCCGACGGCGTGTTGAGCTTTGCTTCGTTCAGCTTTCGCTCCAAGTCACGGTTCCTCGTCTCCAACTCGAGCGCCTCGGCCCGCAAATGATCCACAAACTGGTTCAAGTCCGTCAACTCTGACTTGTACCGATCCACCCACGGGTCAACTCGTCCACTTGGGCATTGCTTGTGCTCGACACGGCGGCGTGCGATTCGCGCGACAAGCTGCGCGATTCGAGCAGCTGGCAACGCACCGTCAATTCGCGCACCTCCTCGTCCTTGCTGCGCAGCTCTTGCACGGCACGTGCGAGTCGGGATTGCGCATCGGAAACGACTTGCTGAGCAGCCGGATCGACTGAACGAAGCGCCCGGAGCTGCTCGGCACGGACCAGCCAGGGCGCAGGGTCGTTGGCGGTGGATGAATCGAGAGGTTCGGCCGTCGCTTGAGCGGACGTGGTCTCGTACAGCACGGCCACGTCCATGGCCGCGCGCTTGACGGCATCCGAGACCAGCATAAACGGTCGAGATTCGGTCCGATCGAAATGACGCAAGGCCAAGTCCTCAAGAACGACCATGACGTCTTGAGATGTGGCGACCTTGTCGCGGTTACCGCCGACCACGAGCGTCTCTGCCATGTCGCCAAAGTACTTTGCGACCGTTTGCATGGACCCCAACACCTCTGCAACGGTCTGCCCATCAGCCACCAGTCCGCCCTTAGCCTCTTCCAATGTGCGCGCCAGCTTGCGTGCAGACGCCTTGACATTGCCCAAATTCATCGTCATCCCCTCGGCTACCCCATCCAATGGCCCACCGGGTAATTGCGCCCGAGCCACCAACTGCACCGCCAGTGCGGCCCGAGCCGCGGCATCCTCGGCGCCATACACTTGAACCAACTGGGCCAGGCGGTACACCTGTGACTTTGCCCCAGCCTGGACGCCACTCGTTAACTGATGTAGCGTCACGTCCAACTGCCGGTTCAATCGCGCCAACTCGGGCGCAACCGTTTGCGCCCGCAAGGCGCCGTCGGTCTTGACCTGCGCCACTGCCGAATCGAGGCGCTTTTCCGCCGACACGAGCTCAGGCTGCGTGCGCGCCACCGAGGTACCAAACACGTCTGCAGGACAAGTTTCCATGTAGGCGGCAAGTGCGGCGGCTGTGCGCCGCATCCACCCAAGCTCGTGCAACAGGTCCATGCGTGCCACCTCGGCTTCGAGTTCGTCCACGTGCGACGACGACGACGATGCGCCGCCATCGTGATGGGGTGCTGGCCGCGTGTGCCCACCGTGGCGAAGAAGCATGTCGGCCTTGAACATGAGCCGGCGCACAAGCAGCAGCGCGGCAATGGGTTCCTGCTCGGTCGCGAAAAAGGCTTGCGGGAGGTAGGCCTGGACAAGCGACAAATGCTGGCCGGCTTGCATGGCCTCGAGCTGCTTGAGTTCCAAGTCGATGGTCTTTGCTTGTACCTTCATGGCATGCGTCTGCAGCTTGTGGTGCAGCGCAAGCACCTCTTGCTGCTCGCCGCCGCTCCCGGCCCCACTGCTCGACCCCGCCGACATGATGCTGGCGTCCCCGATTCCATTGGCCGATCCTCTTGCCAGCGCCCTGGACCCGGCCGTTCCCTGCGCGCCGTGAGCAACCGCGCGCAGCTCCTCATTCTCCCTCGTCATACTGGCCACCTTTTCCCTAAACAGGGCAATCGTCCGCTCGTAATCGGCCATGACATTCTCGACCTTTGCCAGCGACAATTCGAGCCCTTGAATGAACGCATCGCGTTGCTGCAAATTGGCCAACAAATCGCGCTCGTACTCATTGTGCGCCTGTTCCATCTCATCGGCCACCTCTTTGAGCGCCTCCAACTCAGCCACATACTTGCGCGTCTCCTCCATGTCGTCCTCCATTTCGGAAATCTTGCCTGCCAACTGCTCGACCATCTGCGGGGCCTCGCGCACGTCCTCGAGCTGCTCCACCAAATGTGCATTGTTTGCCTCGACCTCGGCTACCCTGGCCCGCAAATCAGCCAAGTGCGCCCTAGCCTCGGCGCCGCTGGCCGCCTCCATCTGCTTGAGCGTGACCTCGTTGGCCACCTGCGTTTCGAGCGCATCGTACTCGTCCTTGAGCACCCCCAAGGCGTGCTTGTATCTGGCGACTTGGCCGCGGAGCTCGCGGCACTCGGCCGCCAAATCCGGCGCATCAGAGTCCGCGCCACCGGCACCCGTGTCTGCAAAGCGATCCGCGGCCCCGGCCATGCCCGTGCCCCACCCGAGCGCTTGCTCTTCCTTCATGACCTCGATTTCGACCTTCATCTCCTCCATTTGCACTTCCACGACCTCCAACTTCTCCTCCAATATGAGCTTTTCCATGGTCAAGATCTCAAACTCGTCGTCACGCTCGGCAAGCTTGGCCTCACTCACCTCGAGCTTTGCTCGAGCTCGCGCACCTTGTGCTTTGCGTCCCGAGCCTCGGCCTGAAACTCCTTCAGCTTGGCTTGCAACGCCTCGTGGCCGGCAAGCGCATCTTTGGCCGACGCGGCTGTGGCTTCGAGTGCACGGATGGTCGCGAGATCTTGTGCGCGCTGAGATTCCAGGTGCTTGACCTTGACGCGCAGCAGGTCGAGGTCTTTGGCGGAAATGAGCGGGGCTGCTACGGGTGGCGACACGGGCGTCACCACGGCGGCCGCCGTAGGCTGCTGTTGCTGCTGCTGTTGGTGGCGGATGGACGCGAGCGACGCTTGGTGGTGCAAAACGGTGGCGGGTGATATGTCGGCGGGTGGCCGCGTGGCGCCTTGCTCGTCGTCCACGGGGAAAGCGTCGGCGGGCGACGCGAGCGTCGAGTGGGCGGATAAGGGCGGTGATCCCGCCATGGGGGACGGTTTCCGGTTGGCCGTCCGGGCAAGTTCGGAACTGGGAGTGGATCAATGTCGCGAGTAATGTCGAGCAGGTCGGTGGCGTTGCCTTCGAACCCATCCGTATCGTTACCTGCATGGTCATCGTCGTCGTCCACGACCATGGAGTCGTCCACGTCAATCGGTTGCACAGGCATGGGCACCGGTCGCTGTTGCGCTTGTGATTGCGGTTGCGGCATGGGCATCTCGTTGGGACGCATTGACACGCTTGTCGGGACTGGCTGCGAATTGGGCAGCTGGGTCACCGTTGACGGGGCAAGTCCCGCCGAGGGGCGCGAAGCAGCTGGAGCCATTGTGCTGGACCGCCTGGACGACGGCAGGGATGGAGGCGTGACGGATCCACGAGACCCCGGCAGGTTCTCGGCAGAACCCGAAAGCGACCTGGGAACCGACGGCGGTGTGGTGCCGCCTCCAGTTGCCACCATGGTCGATGAGCGCCGTGACGCAGGCTTGGCCGTGCCGTCGGCAGCCCCAGAGCCACGGGCGACCAGGTTCCGTAGTGCCGCTGCGGACTCTTCCGAGATGGCGGGTGGCGAGGTGCGACCGTTTCCCGTGATGAATTCGGACGATGTGGACAACGTGCGGTCAAGCGTGGATGGTGACGAAGGCGTGGTGGGCCGGGATGGTGGGCGGTTACTGGCCAGAGCAGCGGCCTGTGATGCGGCAATGAGGGACACACGCTTGGAACCGGTAGCGGCCATGGATCCACGCGGCGTGGTACTGCCGATGAGCCTGACCCTGCCGCTGGAATGGGCGGCGGAGACGTGATGGTCGAAACTGGGCGTCCGCTTGGCCCGCGCGACGACGGGCGCGATGATGACGCAGAGGCAGACGCCGGGGTGGGTCCATCGGGATGCACCTGAGTGGATCGCAAGAAGAGACCAAAGTTGGGTTTGCACTCAAAGTAGCGCACGTCCTGGACCGAGCCGTCGTTCTTGCCGCGGGGCTCGTCGAGTTCAACGCCGACCCAGCGGCCGGGCGCAAAGGAGGTGGTGCCGTCAAAGCGCACAGTGCCAGTGCCGCCAGAGCACGAGACGCGCTGGCCGATGGCAAAGGAAGAGTCGCTCATCGGTTCTCTGTGAGGCAGGTGTGGTCAGTCCAAGAACCAAAGAAAGAGTGGGAGCCTATGGCATCTTGCCTTGCAGCGGGTTTGGGCGAGGGCGTGCGAGGCGTACAGACGGGTGTGCGTGATCAAGATATCCGGTCAAGAGTAGAGGCTAGTGCGTGCGTATTGCATGGGGTGATAGCATTGGGAGCCAAGGACTCAAGGGTGCCAACAATACTGTCGCATTTCGATCGCGCATTCTCATTCTTTCATGGGTGTGGCGCTCGTGGCTGTGGTACCTATGTACAGTTGGCACAGTTGGATTTCACTCTCACCGGCGGGCCGCCGATCCGTCCATGATCATTCATCAACGTCATCAAGAAATTCTTACATCGCGTCGCTTGTCGCTTGCCATGAGCATGACCACCTCTATGAAGTAACCCAACAGCACTCTACGCAATCAATCAACAGCTATGGATCGTCTTCAACGTCTTCTGGGTCAGGCCGGCGGCATGGGCATGGGCATGCAAGGCATGCAACCAGGCATGGACACTCCCTCTATGGACACGGCCGAGGTCGTCCACATCTCCTCACTGGCGCTTCTCAAGGTACGGCTGCCCTCACCTCCTGTTTCTATTCGTCTTGACGCGGACATAGTTTCTCATGCTTCAATTCACGTGTCCGATTTGACAGATGCTCAAGCACGGTGCGGCACTCCCCTTGTCTCCCCTTACACCTATGATCCACCACGTCAATCAACTCATCAACGCGTGCTGATCCATCATCATACACATTCCTCCAGGTCGCGCTGGCGTCCCTATGGAAGTCATGGGCCTCATGCTTGGAGAGTTTGTCGACGACTACACGGTCCGCGTCATTGACGTGTTTGCCATGCCCCAGTCGGGCACGGGTGTTTCCGTTGAGGCAGTTGACCCGGTCTTTCAAACAAAGATGCTCGACATGCTCAAGCAAACGGGTCGTCCCGAAATGGTGGTTGGATGGTACCACTCTCATCCCGGGTTTGGTTGTTGGTTGTCAAGCGTTGATGTCAACACGCAGCAAGTACGCCAAACCACCTTTCGCCAAGTCACCGCGATCCATCTCGTCCATGACTCACAGTGCATTGTGTGCATCCACGCATAGTCATTCGAAGCACTCAACCAACGCGCTGTGGCCGTTGTCGTCGACCCCATCCAATCCGTCAAGGGCAAAGTCGTCATTGACGCCTTCCGCACCATCAACCCACAATTGCTCATGATGGGCCAAGAACCCCGCCAAACCACATCCAACATTGGCCACCTCAACAAGCCCTCGATCCAAGCCCTGATCCACGGCCTCAACCGCCACTACTACTCGATCGCCATCAACTACCGCAAGAACGAGCTCGAGCAGCAAATGCTCATGAACTTGCACAAAAAGGACTGGACCCATGGCTTGATTTTGCAAGATTTCACCCAGCACGCTGCACGCAATGCCGCGGCCGTCAAGCAATTGCTTGGGCTGGCAGACTTGTACAACAAGAGCGTGGTCGAGGAGCAAACGTTGACGGCACAGCAGCTCAAGGTCAGGCATGTGGGCAAGCAGGACCCAAAGAGGCATTTGGAGGACAATGTCGAGACGCTCATGGCTGACAACATTGTTCAGACGTTGGGCACAATGTTGGACACTGCCGCGTTTTGAGCTGGGCTGTTGCGAGCAAAGGGGTTTGGTGCTGATTTGTGATTCTCGTTTTTGTCTGCCTGCTGCTTCTCCTTCTTTTCTTTCTTGTCAAATGCAATGGATATCGTGCATGAAGACAATAACTTGCATGTTTATGTCAGGTGGAACAAATTAGGGGGTGGGGTACGGCTAAAGCAAGTAAGGATCAAATTGAGTCGACAACCGCGGGGACAGGGACCTGAAAACGGAAAAATACTCTTCAAGCTGGGTAGACATGAGTCAAATGGGACACCCTCGTACATTTTCCTCAAGGCCAACAGTGCGGCCCAATCGGAAAAAGAATAAAGAATAATCACAATCGCAGGGTGTCAGTAAAAGGAAAATCCAATCCAAATGCCCGCGCCCTCATCTCCACATTACTGCTTGATCTTCGTCTCGGCCGCACTCTTTTCGGCAAAGTATGCCTTGACCTGATCGCCACCAAACACCATGCACACGGTCAAGTACACGGACAAGCCAATGCGCGGGGTCACGCCGCGGTAGAATCCGAGCATGCCATTGTTTTGATAAATGTACTTTGCCGTGGTCCAAATGTTGAGCTTTTCGGGGCGGTTGGCCGCCTTGGCTGCTGATTGCATTTCCACACGAATCACTTCAATCGGCTGGTTCCAGCACGCCAGGGCACCGCCAATTACCGAGGCTACAAAGTGTACAAACAAAACAGAAGAATCAGCGCAAGAATCCTCGGACAAGATCGAGAGCAAAAAAAAAGACTGACTAACGTACACATGATGCGCTCTGACACGGACAACTTGCGGTTCTTGTCGTCGCCCTTCATCAACTTTTCGGTAAACCTGGAAATGCCCAACCGCGACCCCCAATTGGTCATTTGCCTGACGGCCACGGCCGACACGCCCTTGTTGAGCCCACGAATGCCCTCCTTGCGGAACACATCGGCAGCCACGGTCCACGTCGACTTTGCGGCGGTCGGGTCCTTGTGGCGCGTCACCTCGACCGTTTTCATAAATGTACAAAAGCCCATGGTCGTGTAGGCTTGCGCAAGCCCACCGCCAACACCGCCCAGCAGGCCGCCCCAGGTGGACGACAAGCCCAGCTTGGCGCGCGAGTAGTATTCGATTTCCGACGAGGCAAACAGCAGCACGCCACCCTTGGTGGATGCTTCGATCCATGCCCACTGATGAAAGAAAGAGCAGTCAATTTCCCGCACAGGATCACGATCAAGGTTCAATGACAAGTAACACACAAACGTACGGGAATCAGGCCTTGCCAAAACCCGGCCAAGCCGCCGCGCTGGTACGTCTTTGCAATCGCCACCTTGAGCGAGTCACCGCGGTTGGCTGCCATGTGTGTCTTGACCACTTCAAACGGCTGGCCAAGGGTCGACACCTCAAACGTTTGGATAGCGGCGCCAATGGCCAGGTTTTGCCACGAGATGGGCTTCTTTTTCAGCACCGCAGTGTCGGACGAGGAAGATGTGGCGGCGGCGGGCATGGTGGTGTGGCGAGAAGCACAAAAAAGACAAGGCAGGAGGCGAAGCAGATGCAAGCGCAAGGAGGTCTAAGCGTCTGTCGGGAGTGTGGGCGCAAGATCTGTGCGAGTCAGTACGAGAAATGACAATCCAGCTTGGATTCGGATGCTCAGCATGCAGGGAGTTGGCCAAAGGGGGGCGGGCTCGGAACACTGTCTTCACGCTCAGAGTACTCGGCGAGAAGGGCGTCGGCGGTGCGATTGTGCGCCAGTCGCGGGAGATGCAGGCCGGAATGGGGCGGCCGTGGATGGATGGATGGAGGCAGGTAGAGGCATGATGAAGATTGCCGGGGGTGGACATACATGGGGCGTGCGTTCAAGGGCAGCTGCAGGGCATGAATGTTGCGAGAGACAAAATTGCATGGAGGGTGGCATGGAGGGGATTTGTTCCAATCTTATGTGTTGGCTGCCAGTGCGGTTCGAATTCTTTGATTGGATCAGGAGCTCAACACACCAATTTGCCCCCATCATGATGGCAGCGCTTCTGAAAAATTGGCCACAAGAGTGATGCCTCGAGATCAGATTTGACCCATCGGTTTGAGTGGTCTGCCTCCCATCTATCTGACTGACATGAAAAGTGGTCTATAAGCTCTGGGAAACAGTCACTCGCCTCTGCAGATAAGCTTGGATTGGCAGTCATTTCACTCATTTGGCTTTTTGTCGTCCACTCGTATATATATTCCGCTCGTTCCCCAACTCTTGAGCCGAGACAAGAGTCAATCGAGCAGGCCTTCACGTGTTCCCCCAACTGGACGCGTACCCACTCGAACAGACCTCATGAGACCAACAGTGAGCGGCGCCAGTAGATGCAGGGAATGAGAGCGAGGATGCCAAATGGCTGTGCCGCTCAGTCTTGCGTGATTACTGCTAGTACGACTTGAGGCGGCAAAGGACAGAAGGGAGATGAGCATTAACGCGAGAATGTCACTGGTGGCTCGTAGTAGCCGGCAATGTGATATTCCATTTTTCATGCAGGGATCCGAGACAATGGCTGCAGTGAGTCTTGTCCTGTTCTGTCCCGGCCGCTGTGCCCGTCTTGAGTCCACGAAGTTCGAAGCTGTTGCCGCCGTTATGCAGCAGGCAATGCGGCGCGTTTCAAATCACAGACGGATGGATCGAAGGCCTGGCGTCTGCGTCTGCGTCTGCAAAACGTCCGCACTCGGCAAAGGGTCAAAGCGCAGTCCCAACGGCTTTCATGACCAGAGCAAGAAACCTGCAAAGCATACAAAATCTGCCTCTGCATTCTCACCAAACAACACCGCCCAGCTGCAGCAACCGGTCACCCGCTGACTGGCTTCGGAACCAACCCATTCTCGCCAATCTGTTTGGCGTGCCGCGATCTCTCTTTCACCCGCACCACACGAGTTGCCCTCGTCGATTGTCCATTTCTGCTTCATACCTTCCACTACCACCCATCTCTCAGCCGTCGACATGATTTCAACACAAGGGCGCTTTTCCACACCCGGACCAGCCCGCGGGAAACTGCTCTACCGTGCGCCAAACTCACTGTTTGTTGCCTTGCATTGACCCGTTGCCACTCATTCTTCGCTTGTCCTTGTGCAGCGTCCAAATCCATACCACTCGCCGCGGAACGACTAGCAAATAAACCCGTCAGTGCGCGAACACGCCTTCAAGTCGAGGAACTCGCTTTTGACATTGAGCGACATGACCTGATTTTCCGCCTGCATCTTTACTGGGAAGTGCGGGGCAAGGCGATCGCATTGCTGCTGCTGAGCGCTGTTGTTGTTTGGTACGCTTCCAACCTGCCCATATCTCTCATGGTTTCCTTTCCTACACACCGCTTTTTCCATCACAGCTTCTTTGTCCTGCCTCTTGCTATTCAAGTCATTTTTAGCCGCCGCTGGCGAATCCATCAGAGACCGAGATGGGGATCCCCATCCCCACTCGACCAAGTTGTCATCAAGCATGCGACGGCCTCTGTATGCTTTGCGTCGCCATTGATCACCAAACTATCGCCTCCATCACTCGTTTGCTCCCCGCCGGTACCCGCGGCCGAGATCGTAGCCGATGCATTGGAACAATCTCTCATCGCCACCGAACCCGAACTCCAACCATCACCGCCAGCCGTGGGCGAGTTCGAGGATTCAGCACCGACAAGAGGGTCCGAACCGAATGTGGATCAGCCAGACGTGGGTGTAACCGGTTCCAACCCTCCAGCTGTTCCTGTTCCGGTCGTTGTCGAATCATCCAATCTGATCCCGGTACCCGCTAGCTCTCCCGAATCGCCGCAGACTTCCGCAGACGGTCAGCCCGGGATCCAGGCGGAAGAGCCCGAGCTGAACCCTCAACCAATCCTGGTCCCCGATTCACAGTACCAGCCAATCGATCTGGACACGACCGTCCAAGCGCAACCATTGCCCGCCGATATCACCGCTGAATCCTCGTCTGAGTCCACTGCCCAGGATGATCCACTCTCATGTGTGAGTGAACAGCCCGTGGCCGTGACGCGTGACGAGCTGCCCACGCTGCACATTCCGTCCGAAAAGCATTCGTACGTCCAGGGTGTTCCGGACTGGCAAGTGTATGTCGCGATTAGCGCAGTGGTATTCTTTGCATTTGCTCCATTTGCCGGGCTGCGCCGGCGCCAAGTCGAGTCAAGTCCTGCCGAGTCATCGTCTGCCGTATCAAGAGGGGTCTTTGATCCGGTCGCGGAAAGCGACGCGTCGCTTACGATTCAGGCATCCCAAACCAACAGCTTGCCCGTCGATGGCGCCGCGGGCTCGCCGAAAAAGCAAGATTCGGCGTTTTTGGACGACGTTCCACCGATGTCGTCCCCACCTCTCTCACCTCTTGACGACCCAACACACCGGGCCAACCTCACATCCTCCGCGTTGGGCCATACAAGCGACCGGTCCGCGTCTCCGGACCCTCACGAGTGTGCCGTACCCAACACCACCGCAGCGGGCATTGACGACTCATTCTCGTCGTCCACTTCAAACAGCATGCACAGTAGCACACTGTCGACGTCGGGTGGCGACTTTTCCATCATTCACGACATGGGCCCGCTCCCGCCTTCGTGTCCGCCAAGCATGTTTTTGCACTCGTTGCCGCCATCGGTCCCCCTTCAGACGTGATTGATTCCGCACGCGCATCCGTCATTTTGGACCAGAGTCCCGTTCCTGACGGGAATGCCACGGGCGCCACAGACGAGGCATTAGGCGCATACGACTTGGTACAGCGCGGACGGTCTGCGTCGAGGTCGGCGGTCGAGAGCGTGTCAGCAGAGACGCAGCACGTGGCCGTGGCCGATGGATCTGGCTCCCACGTCGTTTTGAAACGCGTCAGCACGGACATGAACGGGAGCGATGGCGGGTCAGACTCTGGCCAAGATGTGTCTGAGCCGTCGGCCGCAAGTGTGACTGGGGCCACGTCAATGTCGACGACGGGTGCCAAGACTTTGCGGCGGACATCGAGGTCGACGTCCATTTCCAGCGTGCGCACCGCGTTTTTTGCATCAACATCGCCCCCTGTCAAGGAATCTGTAAGTCAGGTGTTGACTCCAGAGCCAACTTCTGCCATCTCGGTCCCTGCTGCACGCCATGTCGACACAGAGTTTTACGAGCAAGGTGGCAAGTGGGTTCATGTTGTCCAACGCAAGCCCAACACGCCGCAAGTCGTGTCTGTCCCTGGCCATGCACATGCCAATGGGGCGCAGGTCCAGCTTGCGATTCAGCGCGTCGAGCTGCCTCTGTCGAGGGACCGCCGGCCGGCCGTGCCGGGTGCCGAGCCCGGAAAAACACCAGCGAGAATTCCTCGAAGTCCATCAGAGACGAGCAATATGTCGCGTGTGTCGTCAACTTCGACTTTGGGCAGCTCGTACTCTGACGAGAATGGCCAGGATCGCAATGCCGGTGAGATGTCTCGGCAGGTGGCTGAATTGAATGGATTGTTGTCCAGCCATGTACCTCGGCCAGGTGTCTCGGGAATCCCCACACTCCGGCCGCCTCACGCTGCACGCGCAAACTCGGCCTTGTCGCTCAAGATCAATGCGAGCGACGCAGCGCGCCTGGTGCCGCTGGCACGGTCATCGTCGCTCAACACAAGCACACAGCAAGGTCTTGCTGCAGAAAATCCAGCATTGAACGAAAACGGGCACGTGATCGAGTCTCCACCGCCCGCGTCCTTCTTGTCGGGATCGTACATTGAGGTGGACTCTTCGGCGTCCCCGACCATGATCTCAAATCGACCGTCAACGCCACCCGCGGCACCCCTGACGCCATCCCGCATTCCGCTTCCGACCTCCTCTCCGTCCTCGTTCACCCGCATTGTTCGCCCGCCAACCTACACCACCACCGCCGTCCGAGAGCCTGCTGCTGAGCAGCAGCGTGAAAAAGCAGACCAGCCGCAGTTGAAGCGAATCCCGAGTGACAACTTGATTACTGTACAGGAGGACGAGCGCAACTATTGGACCGAGCGTTGGGAAATGGTGCTGAGCAAAGTACCCAACGAGGCGCGCGAGTTTCTGGGTGCCAAGTTCATCCCGTTTCAAGAGTCGACGCTCAATGTATTCAACCGGTACGATTCCGGATCGGATGCACGCGGGTTTGGAGCAGAGTCGTACTGGTCGTCCATGGTCAAGGAAAAGGCGACAGGCAATGTACGTGCTCGTCATCGCTTCTTTGTTGAATAGGTTCCTCACTCTCATTTTGACACGTTGGGCGACACAGATTCACGTTGCACACGTGTACGAGGACCCGGGCAAGGCCTACGCCGTTCAAAAATGGAGCGCCCTCGTCAGCAAGTACTTTTTGTCCTCATCCAGCACCCCATCTTCTCCCACTCTATACCAACACCCTTCATCGCCAACGCTCCCATCGCACGAGCTGCGAGGCCGCTCATTCAGCATGCGCGCTTCGTCCACGTCATCCAAAGCCGTACCGCCGCAACGCGCGCGATCGCCCGTCTCGGCAACGTCCTCTACCACATCCGTGTCGCTGTCGTCTGCCCTCGTCCACAACCAAGTCGAAATCTTGCCGCTGGCGTCTGGCCAGGGCTGTGTGCGCATCACGCCCCTGTACCTTGTTGGACCCATGCACCTCATGTACCACGCTGACGAGCACGCACACGACAATTCGCCCGACATGCTCGCGCGTATTGTGCTCAAGACCTTGGCGCCGCTGCTCAAGGTCATGGATCATTTGTACAAGTTGCGCGACGCGTACGTTCACCAATCGTCTGCGTCGTTGTCGTCTTCGCGCACGTCATTGTCAAGTTCGGCACCGACGTCTCTTTTCGAAGAAGCGCTCTGTACCGACTGGACCGTCGGACACATTCTGCACCCGGTGGCCGTTCATTATGCGTCGCCCATTACCCGCGAAATGAGTTTCCGGTACATGGTTCTTGACATGGTGCCCACGTCTGTCGCGGCCGATAAGCACCGGTCGTCGTGTGCGCTGCTGGCCGACTTTTTGTGCCAAACGCTGAACGAGAAGGCCGTCAAGGTGGACGAATGGCTGCAAATGGACCGGCCAGAGGCCAAGCCGGATTCACGGCGCATCCGGCACGTGTTGGCACGGCTGGCCACAGTTCAAGATGCACACGAGTTTCGCGATGTGCGCAAGCTGGTGTCGAGGCTGTACAAGTCCGTCAGCAAGGAGCAGCAGCGCGAGGCCGCCAGAGGTCCTGTGGATGGGCAGATGCATGCGTTGAGCGCAAGGTCAATGACGGCTCCGCCGTCGACCTGGTCGTCGGCCGCCACATTGGTGGATTGAGCCCGTCTCTTTCAACTTTTTCAGCGAACGGCAACAGTCAATTATGGTCTATGCTTTTTGTTTTTTCGTTTCGTTTTTTGTCGTGTGCCACAATCTTTGCCCCAATCCGTCAGTTTCACCTTGATCTGCCTTAACCCACTGCCGCTCGGCGTCCACATCGTTACCACACCTGCATTTAGTATACTGCCAGTGCGACTGTTGTGACTTTTGGAATTTGAGGCAATTACCGACCTCGCATCAACACCAGGCCAGGGTCAAACAGAAAAAAAAATACGAGTTCTACATGTGTGATGCCAAGGGGGCTGCATGAGGTGAATGATGAGGAATTAGGCGAAAAGAACCTTAGTCACACCAGGAGACTAGTAGCGAGGGAAAAGAAAAAAAAAAAAAAAACGACATTGCTATAAGCGCATCCGGAACGACCAAAAGGCGAACGGGGCACGGACAAAACAGACACGCGATAAGGAGGAGACTGCATGCAGCGTCGAAAAGAGGAAAAGAATGAATACTTGATAGTGTACGAGTCGCCGTCGAGTATGTGCAGTAATGGGGATATGGATGCGATGAGAAGAAAAAACGGCAAACTAGAGGAGCGAACACTACTACATGGAATACGCGCTGCAGGTAAACCTGCCCTTGACGATGCCCGTGATCCCGCCATCGCGATCCTCCAACCTGGGCACTGGCTCCATCAACCGGCACTTTCGATCTGCCGGATTGAAATCCCACGACCGACACTTCTTGTCGTCAATGCACTTGTTGCGGCACTCTGCAAGTGCCTTTGGGCCCTCGCCCGCCACAAACTCGTGGTACGCATCCGAGTTGCGCATCTTGTCAATGTGGACAATCGGGTCGTCCGGATCCGTGTGCCTGCCCTCGACAAACACATGAAACAGGTCGTCAAAATGGACGGCGCATAGTGAGGTGACGTGCGTGCCACCAGTTCGGGCGTCGTTGAGCCTGCAGGCGTATGGTACAAGTGTGCGTGCGTGCGATGTGTCACCTTGTCCCACACATACTCCATGTCTTGCAACCGGGCCCTTGCTACCTGGGTTGCAAGATGCACTTGTTCCATGACGTCGGGCTTGAGATGATGGAACGTGATTGGCCGAATGCATGGGTTATGTGGATACCGGAACTTGTCGAGTGTTGGGGGTCTTGGTGCAGCTGGTACTCGAGGGGCAGCGTGGCTTGAATGCCCACGTCGCGCATGCACAGGGCAACCGTAATGTCGCCTGCCCAGCACGTGTGATACTTGACAATGCACTTGTCGAGGACAGTGAGCACCTTGGCGACGGCTGCCTTGGACATGAGAATGCCCGACCCGCCGTGGGCGAATGCAGGGCCCTCGCCAAACTTTTGGACGCCATCGCATCCAACAAACAGTGTCGGGATGCCCATGTAGTGCACATCGGTCGGGTTGAATTTGGACAGAGTGTGGTGCAGGTTTTCCGTGAAGAAGTAGATGTCGTCATCGGCGATAATGTACCAGTCGGCGTCAGGAAATGTGCGATGGAGCAGCCCAATGGCAGGTAAAAACTTGACGGCATCGTCCTTCCAGCCTTGCGTATCCTCGATGCGGCGCTTTTCGAGCAGAGGCGAAGGCATATTGTCTGAACCGCGGGCACCCAAGTTGGCCTTTGCCTTGTCTACAACGCCGTGCACCACGTCATGCATGGCGACCGGCGTGCCTGCTACGTTTTTCAAGTTGGCATCGCCCACAAGAATAAAGTTCTTGATGCTTCGGAGGAACGAGTTGTATTGAGCAGGGAAGCGCTTTTCAACCACGTCCTTGCCCGATTTCACCACCATGGCCAGGTTGTTGAACCGCGGGTCGGGCTGGTGGATGGACGTGGCGCCAGAACTTGTGTTGCCGCCCGATGAGGTTGGACTATTTGACGATGAAGAAGTCGAGTTTCGAGAGGGCGGAGCAGTCGGGGGTTTGCTGAGCGAGTCAAGGGATGGGCGTTGGTGCTGGGCAGCTCCCGACCCAGCGTTTGGGACAATGGTGGGTGCTCCTCCTGGTGGGCTGTCGACGGGCATGAGGGCAAAGAGGGCGAGCACCGCGATGGCCGCGAGCACAAGCCGCAGGCGGTGACGATTAACGGTGATGGTTGTGGTCATGGGTGCAGCTTGGCTTTCGGAGGACTGCGACAATACATTGAGATTTCCTTTCATAAATGATGCTCAAGCAGGGAGAGCGAGGCCTCACGAGTCGCCTCCGAGTCGGCAGGCTTGGTGAACGAAACCGTGACGCCTTTTACGTTATGGGGCGAGATCTTCAAGTTGTCGTGCAGCAACACCGACGTCCTGGCCTTGCGCTTTTATGTAGGTCTTGTGTGAGTCCATATTAATATCCTGCCTCCGCACACTCACATCATGGACCCACCCAAGAGCAGGTTTAGTTCTGAGCAGCATGCAACAGCATGTTCGCAGCACCGAGTCATGGTGTGTTCCACTCCGACCATCCATCGCTCAATTTCAGTATGAATAGTATTCAAGTCATTATTATACCACTGCTGCAAAGTCAATCACGTCCTATTCGTCGCACCAACCATTCAAGCAAGCCGATTTCCGAAGCAATCACAACTCCCGCTTCTCGCATGCAAACAGCCTATCCTTGCCCACCTTCTTCTCTGCTCCCTCTCGCGCACCCGTCACCCACCCGGCTGCCGGTTCCATCTTGACGAGTGAGTCAAACAAGCGACACCTTTGGCTCTCCGTATCGTAATCCCACGTCAAGCATGAAGCACCACGAGTCTCGCTCTTTGCAGACTTGCCGCTCTTCTTGCCGTGCGACTCACACGCGTTCATGCATTTTTCGGCGCTCGCTAGCTGAGACGACGAAATCAATGGCGACGTTGCCTGTGTGCTCTTGTCGCTCAGCCCATTTGCATCCGACGGGCTGCCAACACCTACCGCCCTGCGCTGTCCGCGGACCACCCGATCGCCGACCATGAAAGCCCTCCAAATGTCACCCAAGTTCACGGGCGAGTAAAATGGCGACACGGCCGCCGCCAACTTTGCCCCGCCGCCATTCTTTTCTGTTGTCGCTGAGGAAGCATAAAGCCACGGATGTGTCTTTGGGGATACTTTCGATTCCATCTTAGATACGTACTTTGCCTTGTACCCGGCCGACTGCTCTGCATTCTTCAACTTGTCCAAGTCGCCCGCGCGCAAATGATGCATGCTCAACGGGCGATCACAAGCTGCACCAATATGAATTGGGAAAGCCCACTTGTCAGATCCAGGGTTGTCTTGGTAGAACCGGAACCCATAGCCAATGTCCGAGTGGCGAATGCCAGAGTCGCGCAAGCACAGGGCCAGAGACACGTCGCCCGCCCAGCACTCAAAGTACTTGGGAATGCACGTATTGAGGTTGGGCAGCAGCGCTTGGACCGCGCCGCGTGAGAGGATAATGCCGCCGCCACCGTGCGCAAACATGGGGCCTTGGCCAAACTCGGTCACACCATCACAGCCGACAAAGACATTACCAGAGCCAAAGTAGTGGCGGTCTGAAGGCTCATAGTGCGAAAGTGCCGCATGCACTGATTCCATGAAGAAATAGGTGTCATCATCGGCGATCAGGAACCTGGAAAGGATTACTCAAACAGTCAGGATTTCCGCCCAAGATTTGTTTGCATGAGAAGACATGACTGTGGCGTACCAATCGGCCTTGGGGAACTGCCGGTACGCCTCTCGCACACTGGGTAAGAACTTGTACGCATCAAACTTCCATCCCCGGGTATCCTCGATCCGAGTTGGCTTGGTTTTTGCGACCTCTTGAGATTGTTTCAGGTTGGACTGTTTCTTCTTCGGCTCCTGACTGTCCTCGGCATTGGGCCGCTTGCCCCCGCTATCGGCCCCATCGCCCTCAATCTCGTCGTTCTCGTCCTCATCCGACTTCTCCGTCACTAGCCGGACCGGATTCACCACGCTTGTCACCACATCCACCATGTCTACGCCCGTGTCGCCCACGTTTTCGATGTCGGCGTCCCCAACGAGAATGAGGTTCTTGACTCCGCGCAAACTGGTGGCCAAAAGTGGTGGGAACCGATCTTGGACCACATCCTTGCCGGATTTCACAATGACAGCGTACTGAGCCCAGCGCGGATCGCCTCCATTTGCCGGCCTTTGCGAAGGTGCTTGTTTCTGTACCGGTGCAGATTTGGAGCGCGAGCCAGAGGACGATTGTGTGTCGACCAAATCTGACGATGACGAGGGCGGGCGATCCATACCATTGACGTCGTTCGAGCTCGAGAGCCGAGTGTCCTTCGATGTGGAAACGCGCGCGGCAGATAACGCAACGCCGTCTTCGACCAGCAAATGATCGAGCGAGGTGCCATGGCTGCCTGCGTCCCTGTCGGACGTCTTTCCAGTTGCATGCCCGTGCGTTGGCGCCTTTGGCGACGGTGGCAACGACGCGTCATCCACGTCCGCGCTGGCCGCACTTGCACGCGCGTTGGCGTCGCTCTTTCCAGAGGATGCCTTGGGTGCTGGTAGCGGGTTGCCGACGTTCGCCAAGACCTCGTTTGCATGTGCTTGTGCATTGGCCTGTTGCTCAAGAGCTGACAAGTCTGCTTGCTTCTTGTCGTGCTGGTCGCTGCTGCCAGGCAAAAGGAGCGAGCCCACAAACACCAGCGTGAGGACGAGAAGTACTTGGCGAAAGGTCTGGCGCGGCGATTGGACGCGCTGCGGGTGTCGAGTGGGCAAGAGGGGCTTCGAGTGGTAAGTGGACGAACGCGACGATTTCGGTAGTTGTAACATGGTGTGCAAGTGTCCTGAGGGGGTTCAAGTCTAAGTTTCGAGGAAACAGTCAAGACAAGTTGTCGCTTTATGCGCTTCTAAGTTCTGAGCAGTACGCCCGGTTTATTGATTTTACCGAAAGAGCGAGAGGATAGAGCATTGATATCCGAACCAACATGACCTTTCATTCGTGACACATATATGGCAGCAGACGACGCGTCACTCGCAGTCCATGGAAACACTTCACGTGACTCCACCACAGTATTGCGCGCGTTTCTTCTGTTCTCACTTCTCCCTTTGTCTGGTGTGTCCGAGCCGGGAGTCTGCGCATATGGCCGTATCGATGTCGATATCGTGTGGACTCTGAAGAATCCCCGTTGTCGAATGAACCGTCAATCAATGCACGCAGCGTTCTCCATTGCGCGAACCTCTCTGTCATCGCACTGCGCCGATTCCCATCGTCGCACTAACCTTACACGGCTTGCCCTCTGCCGCGTTTCCTCACACCTGCACACCTGTCTGCTCCTTCTCGGCGAGTGCAAGCATCATGGATACCACAGAGCAAACCTCGCAACCCATCAAGCGCAAGGCCGACGAGTCACGTCCTCGCCCATGGATCCTCATCCTGACGCGACCTCGGGTCCACCGGAAAAGCGGGCCAAGACGGGCGAATCCGAGAGCACAGAACCCGCTGAGTCACCTGCGCCGGACGCCGATGCCGACGCGAGCAGCACGTCTGCCGACCCCAATGCCGGCTCGCAACCTGCCAGCGCCAAGGGTAAAGGCAAAGGCAAGACCAAGTCGAAAAAGGCCAAAAAGGACCCTTCGAAACTGCCTCCAAAGTACAATGAGCGCCGCGGCGAGCACCAGCAAGAAACGCGCGGGCGCCTTGCCCCGGCCGACTTGTCGCCCGAGGAAATTGAAGCACGCAAGGCGCGCCGGCTCGGCACAAAGCGTAAGGTGGCGGTGCTCATGGGCTTTTGCGGGACCGGATATCAGGGGATGCAGCTCAACAAGGGCGCAAAGACGATTGAGGGCGAATTGTTTGCTGCGCTGGTTCAAGCAAAGTGTGTATCCGAGGACAATGCAGAGGACATTAAGAAGATCGGATTCCAGAGGGCGTGCAGGACGGTCCGTTTTTTCTTTTTTTTTTTTCTGTCATCCACGGCCAAAGCGGACATGAAAACTAAAGATCATATGTGTGCATTGCGTGGTTCCAGGACAAGGGCGTTCATGCTGTTGGCAACTTGGTTTCGTGCAAGTTGGTTGTAGACCATTTGGAGGATCCAGTTGCAGCCATCAACGACCAGCTGCCACCCCAGATTCGCGTTTGGGACATTGTGCGCGTCATCAACTCGTTCGACTCCAAGAACCACACCGACGGACGGCTGTACGAGTACCTGCTGCCAACCTACATTTTGGCGCCCGTGCACGACTGGAACGAGCGGATTGCCGCGGCAAAGCCCTACACGCTCAACCCGACGCGCCGCCCGGTGCTCAGGCGACCAACGACTTTTACATTGATCCGGCCACGTTGGAGGTGGACCGGGCGTACCGGATTTCCCAGGACGAGCTGGCAAAGCTGAGAGACATTTTGCAAATGTACTGTGGGACGCACAACCATCATTGCTTTACGCTGCGCAAGTCTGCCAAGGATCCATCGGCCATGCGCTACATCATGGACTTTACCGTGAGCGAGCCCGAGGTGTATGGGTACAAGAAGGAGGATGGCGAGCATGTCGAGGTTGGCGAGTGGGTGTCGATCAAGGTCAAGGGTCAGTCGTTTTTGCTGCATCAGGTACATCCATCAAGCTAGATTGATTCCTGATCCTTTGCTCACGTCAACGCTTTATGCAGATTCGCAAAATGATTGGCTTGGCCATCATGCTCATGAAAACCAACACGCCGGCCGCTCCACTGCTGCCCAACCTTCTCTCTGGCGAATCAACCAAAGTCAACGTGCCAAAGTCGCCCAGTGTTGGCCTGCTCCTCAATCAGCCGCTGTACCACTCGTACAACAAGCGCGCGGGGACCAAGAACGCGACCCAATCGATTTCGATAAGCACGCCGAAAAGATGGCTGCTTCAAGCGCGAGCACATCTTTGACAAGATTGTGCGCGAGGAGCACGAGAGCAAGTGCTTTGGCGTGTGGTTTACCCTGCTGCAAAAGTACCCTTATGCGTTCCGGTACTTTAACCCACAGGGCGAGATCCCTGAGGGGTACAAGTGCAAGGATGACGATATTCCCGGTGTGCAGGAGAAGGAGGAGGCGGATGGGTTTGATGAGTGAAGGCGGGTGTCTGGGTCGTGGGTCAAATGATTTTCTTGCATGAAACCGAGGTATGAACAATACACACAAATACTCGTATACAGGCCAAATGTATGGAACCAACAATCAAGAGAGCGGCGGAAGGTCGTCGCGCGCCTCGATGAGCATTTCCTCTCCTTGAGCCAACACCTCGTCGACTGCCGTCATATCCATCTCAACCAAGGGACGCATCTGATCCTTGAACTGTTGCTGCATGGCATTGCGCTGCTCGAGCATCTCGACATACTTTGCCTTGAGCGCCTTCAACTTTGCGAGATCCTGCGCCACCTCTTGCTCGACCTTTTCCCTCTCGCGGCGCAAATCCGTAAACGACGTGTGCAACACCTGATTGCGGATCGCCTCGACTGCCTTGAACGGATCCGGCATCAACTCATACAGCTCTTGCAGCGTCAAGGGCTCAGGCATGGTGCCCGCTGCTGCTGCCCTTTCCTCCTTATCGCGACCTGCAGCCTTGCCTCGTAAATGTCGCGATCGAGCCGATCGAGCTTTTCCTTGAGCTTTTCCGTGTGCAGGAACCATACGAGGTGTCGCTTGGACCGCTCAATCACATAGTGCCGCACGCCGTCCACGTAGGCTTGCGCCTGTTGCGGGTCGTCGCGCGACATGTTTGTCAGTTCAGTTTTCAGGTTTTCGACAGTGACGGGGGCAACGATTAAGTCGAGAAACTGGTCGAGTGATTTGACGAGCAGGCGGAAGCGGTTCGACATGACGGGTTCTTGGTAGCCTGAGGTGTTGTTGGCGCCCGCGTCCGTTGGGTTTTGGTGTGGGGCAGTCAGGTCGACTTCAGTCGCTGTGGAAGAAGCAGCGGCCGGCGGGGGTCGGTAGGCGGCGTGGGAAAGTAGAGCTCCAAGAGGGACGGGGTGGCCGGCAAACTGAGAATAACATTGTCGGGCGGCGGGGGAACAGGGTGATCGACCGACAAGGGGTAGTCGGCGGGATCCAAAGTGTTGTCGTCGTCTTCCACCGAGCTGGACCTGGGCGGCGAAGAGGGCGGGGATTGCGGGTCGACCATGGCTAGGAGACGAGGGCGTAGTAATGCTTTGGGAGAATTTCATCGAGTTGGCACTTGGGGTACAAAGTCCGCCGGTACCGGTTGCAACATAACATGCCGGTGTGAGTTGTGAACGACATTTTTGATCATGAATGCTTCATCACTGACGGCCGCCTGACAGTGTCTGCCGTACCATTTGGTGCGTTGTGACAAGAACTCACTTGACGGCTATCGACGTCTTTGTGTCGTGAGAGGTTCGTATATGAAGACGACATTCATTGAGTCTGTATGGGAAACGGGCAAGGGAAACAAAAGCAACGACAAAACATCCTGAATGTCCAAGGTCCAAACACATGGAACCTCACTTTACAGGCAACGGTCATGAGTGCAGCCACAGCCGCCAACACAAGGACGACACGGTCACCATCGCCTTGCCGGCACCACTGGGCTTGTCGGCCCCGGCAGCAGTACCAGCGCCACCGGTCGACGACGCACCCGACTCGGTCTTGACGGCCAGCTGCAGCTCCACCTTTTCACTGTTCTTGATCCACTCTTCACCGCACTTGGCCGTCAGCAATGTCTTGTTGTGGCCGGGTTGGAGCGTGACGAGAGGGCAGCCAGGCCAGCAAACGACGACTGCATCTGGACAGGCGGTACTGCTTTTGCGTGCACTCGGAGCAAAGCACAGGCTGCGGCCAGGCATCGGCAGTGGCGTTGGCGGCAACCTTGGCCTCTTCGAGCGCCTTGGACTGCTCGAGGGCGCAGTAGGCGTTGCTGCCCTTGGACGACGTCAAGCAGTATTGTTGTAGTGCTGTTGGTTGCGAGGTGCGAGAAAAATGTCAGAATGGCCACAAAAGGCAAACTCACACCACGCAGGCAATGGACATGTCATACGTAGAAGGCAGCAACAATGGCAGCGCCAAAGGTCAACTGATTACCACACTCGGGCACCTGCGACACGGCCTTGAGTGCAGCCTGTGCCTTGTCCGTGCACGCTTGCCACAGAGCTTGGTGAGCTTGGGCTCGAGCGCAGACGAGTTGGACGGCGTGCCCGTACAAACTTTGCCACCTCGCACTCGGGGTCCAGGAGCAAGGGCTGGACGGTTTCAGTGACGAGCTTGCCGCATGCTGGCGGAAGGGTGGCAACGTTGCCGAAAAAGATGGCCGTCAAGCCAGAGCCGCCAGGAAGCGTCGAGTTGCCCGCGGCGGGAGTCGGAGAGTTGTTGCCGGCGTTGGCGGTGCCGTTGTTGGTGGGGGAGGGGTCTGGCCTTGGGGTTGCGGCAGGGCCGTGGCGGACAGCACGAGGGCCAGGATGGCGAGCAAGAGCGAGGCAGGAGAACGCATGTTGGTTGCAAGTGAAAATCTTGGTCTATGTACGTCGAGGATTGGATTGGATTGGATTGGAGTGAAGCGGCGAGACTGGAGTTGGTCTAAGTGGTGGGCACCAATCGATGGAGATTCTAATGGGCGGCCGGTTGGGACGACTGCATTCGCTTGTGCTTAAGTACATGTGCGATATTATAGAAGAGAGAGGAAGGGAGCGGGTACGGTTTTAGCTCCCTGTCTGTCCACGTGCACCAGTCCCCGCAGAATGCAATGCATTGCCATCTCTGTCATGACCAGCAGCAGCGCGTGGCGTTCGCTGCGGCTTCCCAACGCCTCCCGTCCTCACTCGCCACATTTGCACATGACGAGGACCCACCGCACTCTGTATCGCACGATGTGACTCAACATGACACGGCCACTTCTCACGCTCACAACCATCCATTTATATGAGCGTTGGCTCAGCCGATGTTAAATCAGATGTACTCCAGAGGCAAACAAGTGAAATGTAATGTTGTCACTAGGTACGAGACGACGAGACTTCAGCAAATATTCGGAATGATGAGGTATTCAACAGAGGACAAAGGCCTGGCCGAGCAGGCAAAGTGGGAAAGGTGGGAACCAGCAAGGACGAGAAGCGATCACGAAAGAAAATGTATACAACACACGCCGAAAAAAAGTGACAAACCCGACATGCA
Source organism: Catenaria anguillulae PL171 (assembly GCA_002102555.1). Taxonomy (NCBI): domain Eukaryota; kingdom Fungi; phylum Blastocladiomycota; class Blastocladiomycetes; order Blastocladiales; family Catenariaceae; genus Catenaria; species Catenaria anguillulae. The sequence goes on from MCFL01000012.1 coordinate 54,743, forward strand.
CACTTAGTGCTCGTACTTGAACTTGATGGTCGAGGGATCGAAGCCAGGCATGGGGAACGACCGGGCAAATGCCTCGACCTCGGCCTTGAGCTGCTTGATCTCCTCAGCGGCCTCACCACGCTCAACGGCAGCGTTAAACTCCTTGATCATCTTGGAGCCGGCGGCATCCTGGATCTTGAGCGACACTTGGACGGCACGGTGCAAAAAGTCGGCCACCTTGACGAAATCCGCCTCCTTGAACGAGCGCGACGTGAGCGCGGGAGCGCCAACGCGCACACCTCCCGGGGACAAGGCCGAGTATCGCCGTGGACGGCATTCTTGTTGAGGTGATGGCAACAAGGTCGCACACCTTCTCCAACTTGGAGCCCGTGAGCTTGACGGGGCGCAAGTCCCAAAGCACAAGATGGTTGTCGGTGCCGTCCGTCACAATCTTGTACCCGAGCTCCTTGAGGCGCGCAGCAAGGGCTGCGGCATTGCGGCGGACCTGCTGGGCGTACGCCTTCCACTTGGGGTCGGCCACCTGCTTGAGGGCAACGGCAACGCCGGCAATCGTGTTGTTGTGCGGGCCGCCTTGGTTAGACGGGAACACGGCCATGTTGACCCGACCCTCGAGGTCGGTGTCCTTGGTACCATCCACGGACCGCTTGCGGAAAAAGATGAGACCGGCGCGTGGGCCACGCAGCGTCTTGTGGGTCGTGGTCGTGACAATGTCGCACAACTCGAATGGGTTTTTTGCTCCTGAGCGGCAACCAGGCCCGAAATGTGGGCAATGTCGGCCATGAGGTACGCGCCATGCGTGTCGGCAATCTTGCGCAGGCGAGCATAGTCCCAGTCGCGAGCATAGGCCGAGGCACCGCAAATGATGAGCTTGGGGCGGAACAAGGCCGCGTTTTGCTCCAACCGGTCGTAGTCAAGCAAGCCAGTCGTCATGTCGACCTGGTACGGCATCGACTCAAAGTAGATGGCGAGGAGGAAATCTTCTTCTTGGCCGTCTGGTACCCGTGGGTCAAGTGACCGCCTGAGGGAAGGTCGAGACCCATGATACGGTCATGCGGGGCGAGCAAGGCCGTCAAGGCTGAGAAGTTGGCGGTCGAGCCAGAGTAGGATTGCACATTGATGCCCCAGGTGGCCGCGTCCAGGTTGAAGGCCTTGAGAGCACGTTGTTGGCAGAGCACTTCGACTTGGTCAATGAACTCGTTACCGCCATAGTACCGAGCATTGGGCAAACCCTCAGAGTACTTGTTGGTCAAGGCCGACCCATTGGCCTCCATGACGGCCTGCGACGTGAAGTTTTCCGAAGCAATGAGCTCGAGGCACGAGTACTGGCGGTACTTTTCGAGCTCGACGAGGCGGAACATTTCCGGGTCCTCGACCTCGAGCGAGGTGTTGAGGCACTCATTCTGTTGCCGGGATGTCAGGAGTCAGTACGATCGTGCAACCGTGCGGGCAGGCGGACCAGGCAGAATCGGGGAAGGTACGCACCCATGGGTCGACGGGCTTGGTGATTTGGGTCATGACGGAGATTGAGGAGGTCGGTAACGGAGTCGACTGACGAGAGATGCATCAAAGTCCAATAATATGGTTCCTACAGTGTGCCGAGGGAGGAATGGCCGCGCTTTTGTAGCACGCGTCGAATCTCTGGCGAATCGGCACCGGTGGGTTGGAATCGAAGAAACCAGTCTCCAGGGCATTGAAAGTGCAGGCGCATGCCGCCGATCGTCGGCAAGTCAACCCGCCGATTTCCGGCAGTTGCCACGCGTGCTGTTCGCGATTATCACGCTCGGTCGCGTCCGCACCTCGCCTTGGACCAAGTTTTGCCGCCGACTCCAACCGCCTTGCACTGACCAAAGAGGACAGAGAGCGGACACTTGCGGCTTGGTATCCGTACTTCAACTTCAAGGTAAATACTAGCTCATATGTGTATATAAATTCATCAGGTCGTCCATGGACCAAGTTGTACCGACGTCACAAATGCCGTCGAAGCCACAATCAGTTCCAACATGCGCGGGTCGCTCGGGAGTTTGGTCGACCAAAGCTCCAGCTTGGCCACCGTCCGTTCCTCACCATGCAAATGTAGCGAGGATCCGAGTGAGTTCAAGTTGGAGCGCTTCTTTGGCAGAGGCAATGCAGCCCTGGCTTTCCCAATGGCAGATGCATTTGACGCTGTTCTTGACGGTGGAGTATCAACGGACGAGGTCAACGGCGACGCAGTCACGAGCGACGCGGTCGACTTGAGCGCAGCGGCGTTGGAAAGGTTGCCGAGATCCAAGGCAGATGACGAGTACAAGGTCGGCAGTTCGGCAGCCGACTGAGCAGTCAAACCCGCTTTGCTCGCTATGATTGACTTGTCGCCTCCAGCTCCATCGACAACGGATCGCAGCCACTCGAGGCGAGTCAACTTCCATCTGAGTGCCAAGTACGCAATTAAGCGAGACACAACGATTTCGGCTGCCAGTAAGGCAATCAGCTCGGGCGCGAAATCGCCTGTTGCCGCACCTTGAGCTTGTTTGGGACCGTCCGCTTCGTCAAAATGCACAGCTCGTAGCATCCCAGAAATGTGACCAAGCCGACAATCCTCGCCAGCAAAGTCTGCTCCGACCGATCAATTTGCAGCCTTACGTCTCGTGATACAGCATGCACGCGCTCCCTTGCCACTCTGGTCGAATTGTCGTTTGAAGCAATGGAATCACCCTCGCGACCAGGCTTGGACCCACTGGCGGTTGACATTGGCCGCAGCAACATCGACATACTTGCGCGGCCAAACCGATCTGGGTGGCCTTGCTCTCGAAAGAAGCGAGTGAATGGCGTATACACCCAATACTTGTTGATAAAGAGAAACCTCAAGTCGTCAACAATCCCAGTGTCCTTGATGATGGATGCGAACAGGTTGGTTGCCATGTACACTGCGCTGGCTCGAGCGACGGAGCCGTGTTGACGGCTGCGAACGTGGATGTCATGTGTTCTCCCACCTTGAAATCCATCGGCGTGCCGATGTCATCAGTTTCCATTTGGTTTGAAAGCTATCGCGAAAATGAGCGAAGAAAAGTACCCGCAACGCAAAGGCCAGCCACGTTTCCGGAACCCCATACGCTGGCAGAACAATATCCTCGACAACCATCACTATCCCAGAGTACATGAATCGGTACGCCATTATGACAATTGCAAAGTCCGATCTCGTCTCGAGAAGCATATACATGACTCGGTTCAGTCCTCGCACCACATGATGCGCTAACAAGCTCGAAGAAGTGGGGTGAATGTTAGTGCACACCATCAGTTAGTTGTACACTCTGGGAATGGCACATACAGCTGTAAAATAGAACTTGAAGGTCCAAGTGCAGCTTGTAATCGGTTGCCCAGACGCGATATCGCCGAACAAAGTAGAAGACAGCAGCGAGGAACGGAATTATGGAGACCATCACGATGATGGCGCTAGTGAGGCCGGTGAAGAGATAACTGGTCCAGTATCCGGCGAATCCGAGCCAGGTACAAGTAAAGAGCGGCGTATTGTGAACGTGTAGACCTTGAAGTCGGTCCGGCCGTCGCTTGTTGAGCCACAATGCGGACAATTTGATTAGGGCCAATGCAATGACAATCATGAGCCCGAAATTCCAGTTGCGAAGAAAGACGCTGTTGGGATCTTGCCCGAGCATGGTCGTGATGGACGAAAGCATACCACGCCGGGAAAGGTACGTCGCGTACATGTAGCTTCCAGCAACGCCAACGACGTGTGCGAGTCGATACGCATATGCTGCTCTGCTCGCGACAATCGCACTGTAGTCATATAGGCATGCTTTTGTGAGATACCCGACCCAAAACCACGTCAACAAGTTGTAGAGTCCTCGAAAGTATGTTCGTAACGGCAAACCCCAAACTGGGTGATTACCTTGAAGTGTGTCTTCGCTGAGGAGCGCCAAGCCAAAGGCAACAAGTGCCACGACCAAGGTGAGTACGATGCAAAAGATGTGGGACCGCAATGACGATTGACACAAGAATTTGCCCAACTGAGAGTAAAGATGCGGAATGATCGTGATCATCGTTTCAGGTTGCTATGTGGGAACGTTGTTTGAGAATAGGCTATAAGTGCAAGTACGCAAACAGACATGGATCACCTGGAATTGTTGTTGTGCGATAGCATGATTTGGAAGCAAATGCATTGGGTGGTACATTGACCGTACATAGCAGTCGCAAAGCCTAGTAAGTAGGGGAAGGAGTTGCCCAGCGCAATCATGCACTCTTTCGACGTTGGCTGTCCGCATGTCACACGTGCGGCAGCGAATGCTGTCCACAGTTCGACGTTCATAGCGTGAGTACTCAAGAGCATGATTACATTACACTCCAAAAACAAGCGTCAAAAGGAGGTGGCCTGTCATTAAGTAACCCACGGACCCAGCGTCACACAAATTACGAGCCCAGTTCCAAGCAGCACGACCTGCCGATAAGTCGAATCCGTCGGCAGCGTCGTCGACCACAAACGAATGATGGGTGGAGCGTGGACATGTGCATGGGCACGATGTGGAGTGGTCGGTGCCTGTTGCGGCGAGTGCTGCGCGGGTATTGCAGCTTCACTTGCCGCCGAGGCTGCTGGCGTAGGTAATTGCTGCACGCTTGATGCCGCTCCCGACATATAATTTGACGGTCGAACAGATTCGGACACAATTCTGCGAGCCGCTCGACCAGCTTCATGGTAGACAAACTGAAGACGGGTCGTCTTCCATGTCAGGATCCAACTCGCAATCAGTCGACCTACCAGCACCTCGACGAGCAACACCAAGAGCGTCCATGTCACCTCTTCGTGACGCTGGTGTAACCGCACCTTGCCTGGGATGGAATAGCCGAGCCACTGAGCAAGGTTGTAAACGGCATAAAACGAGAGTATCGCCGCGGTTCTGCCCATGAACGTTTGTTCCGAGCGTGAGACTTGAACCTTGATGTCGAGGCGCATGACATCCAGCTCATGTGATGTGTATGGCCAAGTTGCCAATGGTACAGAAAACGCTTGAACCGTGCCGGTCGACTCGCTTTCCGTTGTGGAGCTAACCTTTGCAACGGATGACTGCCCACCGACACTGGCGCGTGGCCCGGCCAATGAAGTCGAGAACGACCCCTTGGACCTGATCCATGCATCGCCGCTAGAATCCGCCGTTCCTCGGTCCACCTGACCTTCTGACGCCATTGTCGAAAACGAATCGGATGACGACATGGGCTCTGAATGAGAAAAAGCCAAAGAGCTCATCCCGAGCAACACGCCAGAGCTGGAGGCGTGCTGTTGGTGGGTTGCTCGCGATCTTTTGGCCGCAAACACTCCATGAAAGATGGAATACTTGTTCAGGAACCAAAATCGGAGGTCATCGGTGATGCCCGCATCTTTCGGAACCAGGATCAGGAAATTGAGAAGAAAGTAGAGGTAGAGATCGTCCGGGAAGGTGGAGTAGTCCATGAAGGCGATGGTCGAGGCGATGCTTTCCCCTATCTGAGTTGGGGAGTTAGAACTTGAACAACGGAAAGGGTGGATCATATGCACTAGTGCGAACGAAATGGAGAGCGTACCCTCCCAAAGAAGTTGAGCCACACTATTGGGGTTCCAAATGCCGGTTCAAGTATGTCATCCAGTGTTTGCACAAGGATGCCAAAGGCTGTCCGATAGGCAAAGATGACCCACGAGATGTTCTTTTGACCGATTTGGGTCGAAATCACAATGTAGAGGAGTCGATTCAGCCCACGGGAAAGATGGAAAGCGTAGTACATGCCTGCCGAAAATGCAAAATTTCGGTGATACGCCTTGCCTCCTTTATACGTCATGTATGCCATGATCCCAATAGCGGTAACTGCAAGGCAGAAAGACACCCCCATGGCCATAATCGACTGAAGGCTGGTTGCTGCCAGATACGAGGTCCAGTACGCGATTGCAGCAGCAACGCCAATAGCAAAAAGCACTGTGGGACGCTGTGGGGGAAGCAAGGTGGGCTCTGTCGCCGCCAGCCGCATTACCATGTACTTGATAGGGATTGGGAACACCACAACAAGGGCCAAGTATGTATAATGTCGGGCGATGGTGGCTGATGTCCGGGTTGTAAAGGGAGGCCATGGCGTTGTATTGGATCGCGCATCTGAATGAATGTCGTAGATGCACACCGAATATATGATAAGAACCCCAACCGTGATGAATCCCAACAGGAAGACAATGGCCGGTTGTCGCATGACCTTGGCGTAAACGAGAGAAAAATGTCGATTTGCAATGGCACATATGAGTAGCCAAGCGGCCAAGTCAAAGACCGCGCGGGCTGTGTCTTTGTGCCAGGCGCTTGTGGCGGCATTGAGTGGCGATGAAAAGGCCCCGAGCCCGAATGCGACCAACGAGAGGAAAATGGCATAAATGTTAATGAGCGCCCAAGTCTTGGCGAATCGAATTACTTGTTTTCGCCTCCGTCGCCTTGATGCCTGGCCGTTGGTCAATTTGGCGGCCGTGTGGACTGGCCGTGCAAGCGATTTAGCTGGCTTTGTTGCCTCAGAGTAGAAGCGTGAGCGATGCTTTTCAGGTGGATATTCATTGCCTGACATTGTGACATGTATCTTGAGGCAAATGCATTGGGTTCGGCATGGTCAGGCAGATGAACATAGCATTTGCGGTTCAGCCCATGTTCGCAGTAGACATGGATGTTCCCACACTTCGTTAGGGCAGAAGGCGGAAGGCGGAACAGGTAAGGAAACTCGAACATAAAAAACAGAAACAATAGAAGAACGAACAACATATGTAACAACATTATGCCTCGGCAAATTCGCTTCCAATCACAGCGACCCGATCTCCGCGAGCGTTTTCCCATTGCTTTAACACGGTCGCCCAGGCCGTCAACTTGTTGCACCCGAAAACAGTCACCCTTGCCAATTCGGGCAATCTCTCCACTAACTGCTCCAGGACCGGATCATCCACACACCGCACCCACGACAAATCCAAGTCACGGACAACCGGATGCGCCCCAACCGAGTCAACCAAGGCCATGAGCGACCGGTGTGTCACTTGGTCCATCCAATTGAGGGCAAGGCGCTTGAGGTAAGGAGCCGATTGTTCGAGGATCGGGACAAGTGCCGCATCCGAGTTGATGCCACGGCAGCGGTCGAGGACTAGAGTTTCGAGGCTCAAGGTTGGGAACGTAATGTGGGATGGTGGAGCGAGAATATCGGAAAAGTCGATTTCAGACGGGAGTGTATCGTGCTCTTCCCATTCGAGTGCCTCCTCGGCAGTCAAGGTGGGTAGTGTGTAGAGCGGATCCTCGTCTTCAGGGCCATCAACATCCATTGCGTCTGCATAGCCGTCAGCCGCGTCGCCTGATGCTGCGCCTGCGTCACCAGAGGTACCATTGGTCACGGCTCCCGCCGTCTGCTCGGATCCAGCGGCCACTGCCCCACCGGCCGCCGGGCCGCTTTGCGCTTGCTCCTGAGCCTGCTGTTGCTCGCCTTGCTGAGCACTTTCGCCTTCTTCTTCACCTTCGCCAACAATCCGGCCACGTACTGGCGGCCAGACACCACGTAACCACGAGTGCACGCCCGCCGTTGTGATCCCGTCAACAGACGACAAGGTCAAATGCGCCAGTGTACTTTGGATGCGGCGGAGGGCAAAGAGGGACTTGTCAGTCAAGTGCGCAGCAACACCGATTGCAATCGCGCGCAATTGGGGCATGGATCGGGTGTACGCTTCGACATGGACGTCGGTCAAGTGCGTGCACGAATACATGAGACTCAGACCTTGGAGATTAACGAAGTTGGTCAAGTGGTCGAGCGCAGAAGAGGACAGAGAATCGGCGTAGTGGAGTGCCAGGTCCTCAAGAGGATAACTTGCGGCTGTGAAAAGGGCGGTGCGAGTGAGAAAGGTGAGTGGCAAGGCGAAATAGAAGGCAGTGTGAGTCAAAAGTGCTCAGGAAGGCACATACCAGCCTGAGCTTCCACAAGCGCGCGCACGCCCGGTTCGGCCAACTTGGCGCAGTGCTCGAGATTCAACTTGGTCAGTTGCCGTCCATAGGCCTCAAAGAAGCGGCTCCAAGCACCATCCGTCACCAAATACGGCCCCTTGAGTGTCACTTCACACAGCCCGTCCCACCCAGCGCCAATCCATGCATCAATCGTCTCGTCATTCGCCCGCCCACAAAACGCCAAGTGCAAAACGCGGAGCTTTGGGCACAAAAACGACAATCGCCCGAGCACTTCGGCATCCAAACTCGTCACATCATAGAGCGTCAGCGACGTCATAAACGGGCCTGTAAACAGCGGCAAGATGCCAGCGTCCAGGCGGCGCTTCTTGCACAGAACGCGAGCGAGCTTGCGCAAAGAGCCCGCAGACAAATCGCCCAGGTCTTCGACATGATCAATCAAATCAACGAGCGCCTTGATGCACATGTCCTGCAAACTGGGAACTTGAGATTGAGCAAGGGCCAAATCTTGGTCGTCGCGAACCAGTGCGTATTCAGCCGCCGTTTCGCGAGCACGGCCAATGCGGCGCTTGGGAAGCGCAGGCACCGCGGCATCGCCGTTGGTAGCAGCGTTTCTGCGAGTGGAGCGAAGCGGCGCACGGGCCGCAGTCGTGGCGTCGTTGGCATCGACACCCGCACACGAACGGCACACGGATGCATACGCCGACTTGGTAAACTTGGTGATGGTGCGACGGCATTTGATGCAAACGGACGAATCAGGGCGTTGCGGCTGAGAATTGCGGCCAGTGCCGCTGCCAATAAAGTCGTCGTCGTCATCGTCATCGTCCGAGGAAGTGTCGGGCTTGCGTTTGCGCGGTTTGCGCTTGGTCTTGATGCCGTTGGAAGAAGAGTCGGCGACTTGGTCGCTCGCGTTGGATGACGAGGACGAGGATACAGCTGCTCCGCGCCGCGAGCGAGAGCGAGTCGATCGAACGGCGACAACAAGGTCATCTTCAGCATCCTCTTCGTCACCATCAACGTCCATGGCATCGTCGGCTTGTGTGCCATCCGCAGTCGATGTCGCGTCCGATCCTTGGGTGTTTGCATCGGCCGTAGACGTCCCAGGCACAGAGGCGGCCCCAGCAGCGGCAGCAGCAGCCGCTTCTTCTTGGCGGCGACGGTGGCCCTGGGCGATGGCGCGAGCGGAAATGCCCTGCTCCTGCAAGAATGAGGTCAAGGCGGAAGTGGGTCCGCGAACGGATCCCCCGCGACCACGGCCTCGGCCGCGACTGGCACCGTTGTTGTTGCTGCTGGACATGGTCAGATTAGACGGATTCTGCGGATTGCAGGAATGATAAATCAATATGCACTGCAGAACGTTGCGGTGTAACAGCGGGAGAGAGGGAGTGACTCAGTGATTTTTTGGTACAGCCCGATCTTTACTCAGTGACTCACTAGTGCTTTGGCCGTCATTTCCATCAAGCCCGTCGATATTGCAAGATATTGCACCGCTGACTGATAAAATTTGATGCATGTGCAGTGCGATAGCGAGTGTGGATTCACAATAGACACACACAAAAAACACAGAGACGATTGAAAAATGCACAATATACTTGACTCATGACAAGATCACCACAAGAAAAGCACAAAGACACAAGTGAGACGATTTGAAAACAGCCAAAACATCTTACTTGCGGTGGCCGAGGACGATAGCCTTGGCCTTGCCGCGGGCCTTCTTGGCACGGTTCTTGCGTTCCTTGCGCTGCTTGCGACCAGTCTTGGCCTCCTCAGCGAGACCGAGCTATTCAAGGAAGGGCAAAGCAGTCAAGTCAGTCTCCACGTTAAAACCAGGACTAGCAGGTCAGAGTATGGGTTTTGGGACAACGTGGCGTGAATGGCATCGAGAATGATTTCCACCCACACGACGTCACCCCATGCAAATCCACTTTTTTCGTGACACTGCAATAGCGAGTGAAACGTACGCGGACGAGGCGGTACTTGGGCTCGAACTTCTTGAGGGAGTCAATCGAGTCGTAGATCAAGGCAAAGCCAGTCGACTTGCCGCCACCGAAGGCGGTACGGAAACCGAAGGCAACAACGAGGTCCTTCTCGACCTTGTACATCTTGGCCAACTTCTCGCGAATGGTGTCCTTGGGGACGTTGGCAATGTTGGCGTGGAGCACATCCACAACCATCTGCTTACGCTGAAGCAGACGGTTGGTCAGGTACTTGCGAGTACGGATGGTAGCGGACGAAGCGTCGACAGCCTGTTATGTTTGGCATCGATTTGAGGGTGGGGTGGAGCAAAGGTAGGTTTTGGTGGGTTCGAGCAAAAGACGTTAGTGTCCCCCGTCAAAATCCAAGTGCAAGTTCGGAGGTCGCGCATGGTTTCTTTCCACACCACCACCAGCGCCAGCACGAGTATCTGTCTGTTCGCTCTCTAAATGGCATCGACGAGGAATGCGTGGGATGTGGATTGCGATCCGAGTCAAAGTGTTGGTGTCATGATGGCTGATGGAATCACTCTGGCCGCCTTTGAGAGTGTGGTGGGGTTGGCGGTTCATGCGGTCGACGTTGCGTAAGACTAGTGGTGATGGTTGCGCTGGTGCTAGTGGTGGTGTGGGGAAACATTGATGTTGACACATGGACATGCATAGTTTAAGGTACTTGCCATTTTGGTTATATCCTTGAGGGAAGAGGTCGCACTCAAACTGCTTCCCACACTGGCCAGCTCGCATTCCAACTGCGCTTATGACGCCACATGAGCGTCAAGGTGGATGCGAACTGGCGAGTGCCAGATCGGCGGGCTACGCGTAAATCGAACGCGTCCATGTTCGCACCTCTGCCGATCCATTCTCACCCAACCAACGCAGTCATCGCATATTCTCTAGCCCTAGAACACATAGCCCAAGTAAAGCATTGGGAGGTGCGAATCATGTTGACGCTCCAAGTCTCTTTCTCCAATACTCCGAGGTCACTGGACGCTTTCCGCCACGCTGATGAACCAATCAATGGCCACGCCATGTGCAAGTCAACCAGGCAAACAAAAGAGTCAAACAAGAATGTATATACATATCCCGAGAGCATCGCTCACTCGGCCAAGAAAAAAAAAACAAGGCAGAAACGGCTTACTCGTCATCCTCCTCCATATCCTCATCGTCCGAATCCATCTCATCAAACTGGAACCCCTCGCCGTCCTCGTCAGAATCACTGTCGCCGCCAGGGAACAAGCCGCGCGCCTTCAAGAACAACTCGAGGGCATTCGGGTACACTCGTGGGCAATGACGTTGAAGAAATCGTCGGCGCCGGCCTCTTGCGAGTTGACAAAGAAATGGAAGAAGCCGTCGTACTCGGCAGCACGCTTCTTCTTGTTTGCGGGCTCGTTGGTCGAAGCAGCAGTGAAGTTCTTGCCCTTCTTCCACTGGATGGGCGTCACCTTGACGGTCGCTTCTTGCTCGTTGGACGCAGTCACGTTGACCGTGATGGTGTTGCCAGACAAGAAATCGTTGGGAGCAAACGTGAACTTGATCTGGTACGTGGCCGGGTTCTGCTCGTTGTACTTAACCGTAATGTCTTCAAGCGCGGAAAGGAGCACCAAGTCGTTCTCGTTGTCGATCATGGACTCGAGGTCCTCATTCTCGGAGATGACAAAGCCCCAGAACTTGTCAAGCTGTGAGAATGAATGAAAAGAAGATGGGCAGGTTGGTGAGATGCGAAATGCCGGATCGCGAAGAAACAGGGGGGAAAACAAACGGACCTTGGCAATCGCCTTCTTGCGCTCCTCGTACAAGGCCATGCGCTTCGGGATGTACTTTGCCACAACCTTGAGCGTCGCCTCAACCGATTCCGTCTCCTCGGCGTCCTTGAGTTCCTCCAACTGGCCGCCAATCTCGATCATGGCGTTGAGCGCCTCGACGTCAAGCTCAATGCCCTCTCATCCTCGTCCTCGTCATCCGAACCGGCTCCTCATCGTCCTCGCCTTCGGACGCAGACACGGCCTTGGGCTCAGGTTCGGGCTTCTTGGGCTCAACCTTTGCCTTCTTGGCAGGCGGAGCAGACGCTGCTGCGGGCTTGGCAGCGGGCTTTTGCTTGGGCTGGGGGCTGCAGCAGCGGTGGGCGTTTGCTTCTTGGGCTCTTGCTTCTTCGGGGCAGCGGCCGCAGGCTTGGCTTCCTGCTTCTTGGCGCAGTAGCCGTAGGCTTGGCAGCGGGGGCGGCGGCGGCGGCGGGGCAGCGGACTTGTTCTTGTTCTTCTTGCCCATGGTGACGGATGAGTGGATTTTGAGGTGAGGAATACGTTACGTGGTGCTCGTGATACAAAGTTCTATCTGCACGAGTCTCGACGCGACGTGGTGTGTGGTGTGATCCGACAGGTTGCTCGTTGTGGTGCATTCGCGCACTGGCCGCGTACACGTGATAGGTAACTGGCGATCCAGCGCGGAGCAAAATCTTGGCCTTTGCCCTGATTGAATATACAAACTCTGGCACGGCATGATTCTGTTTGCTCGTGTGTGGGACGAAGCGGCAAATCCATGAATGTTATTCTGAGCAATACAGTCGGCAGCTCGTTCCTCAGCTGCTATGTGGATGCGCGTGTGTGGCTCGAGGATCGAACGAAACTGATGGGGAGTATATGGTACAGAGTACAGCGGGAATGAAAGGGAAAGTAAAGAAACATGACGAAAGTGCGAACAATGTGAGGGAATAGTGTAAAAAGGAAAAAAATAAAAACGGATCAACGCCGCAGAAAACAAACTCGTTGAATGTATCGAAGTTGACAAAAGCAAAATGTGCTGTGGGCAAAAAGAAAGGAGCCAAACCCAGGGAGCCCAACATGTCACAAAAAGAACAACTCCCTTGCAGCCCTCTCCTTGCGCCACGCATTCAACCCGCGAATCGCACTCCACAAGAACAAGATGGCATTTGCATACCCAAACGCCCACGACACGTTCCACGGCAAGCAATCCACATTCAACAGTCGCTGCTGCTCCTCGGGGCTTTTGCTCGCAAATAACTTTGCCTCGGGCGTGTTGCCGAGCCGAAACAAGAATTTGGGCATGACCCGTTGGCGGCTTGCCAGCTCGCAGAGAGCGCCCACAGGGCAAAATAGATGGCGTCAAGGGCGAGTTCAACGGCAGAGTAGTGACCCTCTTCTGAGGGGCGGATGCCGACCGCTTTTGGGAACAGGTGGTTGAAGAGGTGCGTGAGGGTGAGGACGACAGACGTGACGCAAGTCAGGGACGCGAGGTTGATGCCCGAGACGCCAATTGAGGTGGATCTAGTTTGATGGTTCGGCGAAAACAACAACAATGTGTCAAATCCGGGAAATGCAGAGCGCACGGAACGGGCACGCAAGACGACGTACGTGTAATTCACGCCAAACGTGGCCGTGTAGAGGGCGACCACGGCCATAAACGACACAATAAACTGCGTCACCCGCAACAAAAACCTCGGGGTCTTGACCGTGACCCATCGGCTGCGGTACTGTGTGCGTTGTGTTGACAAGAACATGTGCGTCTTGTCGCGCAACACTTTACCGATTCGCGCGGCATTGTAAGGTGCGCTGTGCAGGAGTGGTAATGATGGCGCAGATGTAGAAGGAAGCTGCTGTGTCGTGGGAGCAGACGTGGGATCCACCGTGACAACGTCTCCGTTGGGTGACTGCATGGCACTGCTTGGGGAATCAGCCACATCACCTGATTGTGACATGTCTGAAGCGGGTGCGGGAGCGGGCCGGTGGCGGCCGGTTGCACGACGGGCGAGAGAAACGAGACTGGCGGTGCGGGAATGCCGGGTCTTGGTGTGTGTTGGGCTCGCGGGCGCGACCGGCGATGTAGGAGTGGTTGGTACAGTCGGGTCGGTAAGCGAGCGTGCTGGTGGGTCGGGTCCAGATCGATTGAGTGGCAAGAGGCGTGCGGGAACCGCGGCGCGTTGGATCCCAGAATGGTTGGGCGAGCTTGGCGTCACAGTAGCATCAGAGACGGGTGGCGGTGGAGATTGTAAGGTGGATGGTCCAGTGTCCGAATTGAGGTTGGGCAGGGGCGTTGCGGCGCTACTGGGGACGTTTCCGGCAGCTGCGACAAGTGTGGTTGGAAGCGGGGCCGCTTGGGGCTGTTGGCTTGGGTGTGCCATGGTAAAACAACAGCACAGTGTCCCTCGACGATCCGATACTCACTGGCAGAGTGCAGACAAGACAAGGTGCGATGCAGGCAAGCGAGCCAGTCAAGCAAGTCAAGTTCTGCGCTTTGCTTATTGGCTTGGCACCTGGCAAGTGGCAAGGAAAACGTGTTTGGCTGATTTCGGGACAGGAAAGACAGGCGGAAATCCCCAAGGGAAGGACCAGATTGCCAGATTGCGGGAAGGCACTTGGTTTGGCAGCAGCAACGTTGAATGATAATAATTCACAGTGTCATTCGCCTTGATTCATTTCTGTTTGCATCCTTGGAGCTGTACTGACATATGTAAATTACCATTGCAAGAGTAGGAGAAGCCTTTTGCGCAGCATGCGAAACCCCCTCTGCCCCCGCAGCCCCCGCATGCCTTGTCGGCGGTTACAGAAGCACTTGATGTCACGTGACTGCGGCGCCCCCGGCTCTGTCCGATATCGATGGGAAAAGCAGACATGATTGCATCATCGGATCGGATCGGGGATCAAGGGCGGGCAACACGACTTGACTCGACCCAGCAATCAACGTCAACAAAAGCACTCCTCTCCTCTCCCGCACCGCCGTTGCCTTGACCTGCATCGCATCGCATCGTTGTCTCGTCGTCGCCAGTTGTGTTCCTCCCCCCTTGCATTACCCCACCCACCGTCACCATGTACTCGCCATCTGCCTCGGCCGTTGAGTCGCTCCGCACCGCCGTTGTCCCCATGGACAAGATCCGTGCCAACTCGCCCGCTGCCCCCGCTGCCGCCAAGCCCTCGGGTATCGATCTCTACGCCCGCTTCGCCTTTGCCGGTGCCGTGTGCTGCTCCGTGACCCATGCTGCCCTCACCCCTGGTATGCTGCCCCTTGTCCCGCCAAGCAAGCATGCACCTCGTTGTCACCGATCTTGAGCTCACAATTCTCCTTCGCTTTCTTTTTTTTTTTTCTCGATTACATCCAACAGTCGATGTCGTGAAGACCCGCATGCAGTTGTCGCCCGAGGTGTACAACCGTGGCATGATCGCTGCCTTCCGCCAAATCTCTGCTGCTGAGGGTGCTGGTGCCCTCTTGACCGGTTTCGGCCCGACCGCTGCTGGCTACTTTGTGCAGGGTGCCTTCAAGTTTGGCGGTTACGAGTTCTGGAAGAAGCAGTTCATTGAGGCAATTGGCGTCGAGAACGCCCCCGCCTACCGTATCCCGATCTACTTGGCCTCGTCTGCCCTTGCCGAGTTTGTCGCCGATATTGCTCTCTGCCCCCTTGAGGCGACTCGTATCCGTCTCGTGTCGCAGCCCTCGTTCGCCTCTGGTTTGCTTGGTGGCTTCACCCGCCTTTTGCGCGAGGAGGGTGTGATCCGCGGCTTCTACTCTGGTTTCGGCCCAATTCTCCTCAAGCAGGTGCCCTACACCATGGCCAAGTTTGCCGTGTACGAGGTGGCTGCCGAGAACATTTACAAGATGATCCCGACCCCCAAGGAGCAGCTCCCCTCGTCCACCATCACCGCCGTCAACTTGGGCTCTGGTCTTATTTCCGGTATTGCTGCTGCCATCATCTCGCAGCCCGCCGACACCTTGTTGTCCAAGATCAACAAGCAAAAGGGTGCCGAGGGCGAGTCCATCACCTCCCGGTTGGTCAAGTTGTCCAAGGAGCTCGGCGTCCGCGGCTTGTTCCTCGGCATGGGTGCCCGTATCGTCATGGTCGGTACTTTGACCGCCGGTCAGTTTGCCATCAACGGTGACGTCAAGCGCATGCTCGGCGCCACGGGCGGTTACGAGATTGCCAAGGCCAAGTAAGGGTGCTTTGCGTGTCCACTTGTTGCTTGCTTGTGGGTGTGGAATGTGGAAGGATTGTGCCTCTTTATTTCTTGCCTGTCTTTTCGTATTGTTTTCCTTTCACGGTATATCTTTTTCTCGTACATGACTCGTATCTCTTCCTTATTGTTTTCCCCATCGTTGCCCCATGCTGCCATATACACTTCGACTAGTGCCCAGCATCTCTCCTTTATGCACCTGTAGTATCTGAGCGGTGCAGGCAGCGGCACGCTTTCGATTTCATCGTGCACACAAGCCGACCCTCCTCGAACGCAGCATCAAGATCATGAGCGACTCTGTCCACAAGTTTGGATGTGTAATTTTCTTGTGTCGCTATGAAGCCGGCCGTGCACCATGATTCACGACTTGATCTTCAAGATACGTTTCACAGAGGAATGTATTATGAGCACCTGCCGTAGTCATCATGACGTTGGACAACATGAAATCGTTGCTTTCCGTCTGCACGCACTCGAATTCGAGCCGCGAATTGCTCTCCTGTCACTTCTTGCCCGTTCATTGGGTCACGGCTCTGATATTCTTATTTGGGATGCCGGTCCACCATGGACTATCTCACTCGCTGTGACTCGGGCTGGAGACGTAGGTGGAGGAAGGTTGGCCTCGGCTGCGCACGTTGTGGCGTTGAGGGGTATACAAAAACGGCTTTCGTAGCTCTTGATGGGTTCCGATCCTTCTATTTGGCTTTTCTGGACGCTGCGATCACTTCATTCATGTGCCTGTTCAACCCAGCTTCTGGCCGGTCGTGAAGTGCATCGCAATTTCGCGTTGAATTCGGATTTCAATAAATTGTCTTCGGGCACGTGCCCACCACCACCGACACCGCGCTATTCTCGGCCTGAATGCATGCAGCTTCTGCCAGTTGCGACGATGCATATTCAATCTTGCCTACGTGGCGCTGACGCGCGGATGTACAGATGTGCTATCCCTCAGGCCTCGGTGAATGATTCGTGCAGCTGCAATTTCTTGGTAATAACCTACAGGATATTGGCCTCGCCGCTCCGCAACTCGCGCCGGCTGACACAGGCGCTTGCTGCGTCGCGGCTTCGGCCTGTCCAACTGGCGTGAGAAAACTGCGCTTGCAGGCGGCTGTTGCCTGCGCTTGCAGGCGGCGCTTGCAGGCAGCCACAGGAAGTTGCACTCAAGTGCATAACCAATTGTACAAGATTGTATCAGCAGCTGCTCGATCAGAGTACTGAAATGGGTTAGCTCGCATCGAGGAGACGGTGAAAGATTGAAAAAACCGACGCGTCTTCTCACATCACCGCACGCATGGACGCGGAATGTGAGACATGAGCGAATCCCCATTCTCTCACCGCCGCACAAGCGCATCTTCCCAACCAGCTTTATCCAATTCGAATAATGGGCGGTCGCTGCAGATGCAACGTGACCCAATGCGACCTCGTGACCGAGGATTTCCTCACACCCACACAGCTTTCCCAAGCAACTGGCGACTGGCTGGCCACAAATGATCTGACAAATTGCTTGCATGCAGGACTGTCGTTGCACCAAGTCCACCGCCGTCGCAATACATCAGGAATGCAAAAGCGCAGCCCTTGTCGAAGCGCAGCACATTGGGTGATATTGGCTACACCCTGCTCTCCTCGCTTGCCATCCCCAACGAAAATGGGCCTGAGAGAACGAATGAGAGGCTGAAATGAGAGACCGAGGGGTATAAATTCGACCAATCGCCCGCCAACCATCTCCTTCTTACCGAGTGCTCCTCATCATCTCACGTCCCCCAGTCAGCCAGTTCCCCGGCCTCCATTCCTCCCATCCCTCCCATTCACACTTTTGACTGTTCACAATGAAGACCACCTCGTTCCTCGCTGTCGCCCTCGTTGCTCTTGGCATGTCAGCTCAAGCGTCGCCCACTCCTGTCAACGATGGTACCATCCCGTACATCCGCTTCAGAACCTGACCGTACATGTATCTCACCCCGACCTGGCCATGCTAATTACAGCCACGACCTCTGGCTCGGCCACGATTGAACGCGTCGACCCCGGGTGCTACTACAACTGCAGGAAGCAAGGTCACGTCGACTGTGACTGGCTTTGCAACGTTCCCAGTCCCGACATTCCCATGGCCGCTGCGCCCGCCAAGCCGGCACTTGCAAAGCGCGACTATCAGTGCTACATTGGATGCACGTCAGGGTGCTACGGCGATAACAAGTGTATGGACCGTTGCGCTCGGCAGTGTGTTGGATCGGGTCGTCCGCCCAGGAAACAGTAAGTTTATCAAGTCGTTGTTTTTGGGCGTCTAGGTTGACGTGTCAGCGTTTGTGATTTACGGAAGATGTGGTTGGAGCAATGCTTACTGGTTTTGTTGAAAGGCTGTGATGAAGTGATCTCGAAGTTTTTCCCAATATATATCTTCATTTGACATTTGGTGGCCGATCGACCAGGCGAGCCACCGTCGGCGCAGTGGAATGCAGTGCAGCTATGGCCTCGACCCAACCGGCGAATTGAGTCGACAGGTCGTTCAGCTGTCATGCGCGGGCACAATGGCAGATAGCTTTGTCAAGGCATGGAATACAACGATAGTACAACTGACCCCATGCACGTGGAAGCTCGGGTGGGTCGGCGCGCAGGGGCGGGCGCGGAAGATGAATCCAATTGCAATGATGTTGGCCTGTTTGCTGCCCAGTTAGCTCTTAAGCCCGAGAAAAGAAGAATGGGCCATCTTCTGTGAGTGAAGACTGTCTTTCTTGTGACTGGCTGCGGGCGTTCGGACCGTCATATTCACCTGCTGGCTTGAGAGTACATTGACATTCATTGTATTCCGTCCCATCGTCATTCCTTACCGGCGGTTCGGACCTCGTCGTATGTTCCGATATTTCTCTGTTTGTCACAACAGCTGGGGACGTCGGCGGGCCTTACCGGCGGTTCGGACCTCGTCGTATGTTCCGATATTTCTCTGTTTGTCACAACAGCTGGGGACGTCGGCGGGCCAGTCGGAAATGCATCTGCACCGGTACACACAAAGAAGAGCACGCAGCCGAGGGCCCAAATGTCGTCCTGTTGGTCGTATCATGAGTGGTGGATACTCGCTGGTTCCTACTCGCGGTAACACTTGAGCTCGGGCTGGCATTCAAAAAGAATACAATACCGGGAGGGTAAATGCATGTTTGCCAAAATGATCTGCTTCATTGGCCGACAGGCTGTGAGACCAAGACTCACAGCAACCAAGTCGGCGACCTCGGGCGCTTGCATGACCATGACGAGGTCCTTGCAGGCCATGAGGCAAGATGGGAAACTCCTTTGCAAGAACTCAAATGTGCGCGAATCCCCAACGGGCGAGCAGCAATGACTGCTGGTGTCGACTTTGGCTGATTTTGCAAGACGCACATGCAACAAAGCGTCTATGGCAAATAATGGGGGTGATACTGGTAACAGGGCAACACAGGGTCGAAAAAAAGAAACAGGTAGGAAGGAGAAAACGATCAAACAATAAATAAACAATCGGGCCTCGTCGCACGGATTCAGATTCACCGTCTCCGCCATCCCCGGCGCTGACACCAACAGACCCACTTTCCTTGACCAACCTTCGAAACTCGGCCACACACACGCGATACTGCCCCAACCTCTCCTTGACCTCCATTGGTAGACCCTGGGTCAACGGATACATGCGCGGCTCCACAAGCCGTGCCGCTGCCCCGCCCACCTGCGGCGGCGGCGCATACTTGACCCACCCTGTTGCCGCTGGGGCAGCCTGAGTTTGCGCCTGGGTGACGGCGCCGGTACACTGTGTTGAACGGTGACAAGCGCGCCGTCAAGAAACATGAGCGTGTACTGCTCCGACGACCCGGGATGCCGCGAAAACCACCCGATCGTCGGTACATACATGTTGAGCAGTGGCGCCGAAGCAGATGTGGATGAGGGCGACGAGTGTGCCGACGCGGCATGGCTGACTGACGAGCGTGTACTAACGACCGACCCAGACCGGCGCTGTTGCTGCGGCCCGCCTGCAGACGACGATCCATGTTGTGACGTGAAATACCCAGAATCGGATCGCGCCGTTGACGGCGCGCGTGACGAGCCCACGGGTGGTCGTGTGTGCGTGGCCGACACAGGCGGCGACGTGGCTGCCGTTGACATTGTCCTGCCACGGCCGCGCCCGGCGTGCTCAGCAGCCGTCTTGATGACAAGGGGGCATTGGAATCGCGCACCTCACCTCTCCGCACGGCCGCTTCGTGTTCAGCCAATGCTGACTCACACTGCCGTGTGGCCATGCGCACATGTGCCACATATCCGCCCCACTCTCGGGCGCCCACTGCCGCCTCGCCACATGCAACCATGTTGTTCCCGAGCCACACTTGAACCTGCTCGTCGTCTGCGCCGCCACGTCGGCCAAGCAATTTGACACGCACGCTACCGTTGCTGCCGCCACGCTCGGCAAATCTCGCGTCTACATCACCATTCACCATGAGCGCCACCGTCGCCTGTGGCGAATACAACGTGACGCGCGGACTCACGGCCTGTGCCTTTGCCACAAACTTGCGCGCGCCCTCGTACAGCGACGCGATGATACCACGCGGCAGCCCGGGACATGCGGGGCCCGGTGTAAATGTGCGTGATTCGCCCGTCGCGGGGAATTGCACGTGAATGCGGCCGTGGTGCGCGGGGCTGACGGTCAGGCATGTACCGTCGCGCTTGGACGTGATGCGCACGTCGAGGTCGACGTCTGGGTCTGACGAAGAGGGTGGAGGGACGAGCGAGATGGATACGGTTTGGCCAGAGTGAGAGATGGGCCGGAGGTAGCGTGTTGAGAGCGGGTGGATCGGGACGAGGTCTTCCACGGGTGGCGCGGTTTGGGGTGCTCGGGCGAGCGGCGGTGGCGGAGGCGGGTGGTACGAGGGCCGGTCAGAGTTGGAGTGAATGGACGGCGGTCGGGCAGACGAGGGGCGGGTTCGGGGTGGCAGAGCAGAAACCATTGAGGATGGAGGAGGAGGTGGTCGACCGTATGGATCGGCCGGTGTCGTCAGTGCCGATGGTGGGCGGTGGTGAGTAATGGCGGAATCTGGGTACGATTCGCGAATCGGGGGATTCGGGTATGGATCCGGCGGCAATGAGTACTCGATCCTTCGATGCGGCTGCACCACCTGCTGACCGTGCCCGACATCATGAAGAGATGACGCTGGCCTGGCCGAAATCGACCCGCTCACCCGACTATGGTGTGCCCCGTCAACGCCGCCCAGCAAGATTGGCGTCTCTACCATCTGGCCCATGATGGGCTCCCTTGGCAACCTCGTCACGGGCAATCCTGGCGCAAAGAATGGATGTTCCAGGATCCTCTCGAGCGTCATCCTGCGCTCTGGATTCTTTTGCAGCAAGCTCGCAATCAAATCGCGCACCTCCTTTGACAAGTCCCTTGGCAACGTGTAATGCCCATCGACCAACCCCCGCAGCGTCTTGATTCGAACCTCATATGAATCTTCGTTGCTCGCATTGGGCGGCTCAAATGGCGGTCGTCCCTTGAGCATGGTGACAAGCAGGCACCCCAGCGACCACATGTCGACAGTTTCCGAGTAGGGCTGGTTGGCAACAACTTCGGGTGCCATGTAGTTGATGGTGCCACACACCGTGTGCTGAATTTGGCGTCGCTGCGAGGGCTGTTGCCCTGCTGCTGGTGATGAGTTGTGCGGCCACGCGAGGCCGTGGCTGCCGATTGAATGGGTGCAACGAGGCCAAGGTCACCAATCTTGACGTCGTTGTCGGCCGTAAGCATAATGTTGCCGGGCTTGACGTCACGGTGAAACTTTCCTTGCCGGCGAAGGTACAAGAGCCCGCGAATCACCGCGTCGAGCACGTAGCGAACTTCGGGTTCCGTCAGTTTACCCCTTGCCTCAAGGTAATCTGCTAGGGTTCCCGACTCGCACAGCTCGAGCACCAAGTAAACATGCTCGTGATCCCGAAATGCCGCGTAAAGCCGCACAATGGATGGGTGCTGAGCAATCAATTGTGTTTGGATTTCGGCCTGGACGCGGGCAATGTCCTTTTGCGTGGCGAGCTTGAGCATTGGAATGCGCTTGATGGCGAGCGAGAGCGAGGCAAAATCCGGAAGGTCTGTGAAGGCGGCATAGACTTCGGAGGTGGCGCCGCGGCCGAGGAGCTCCCCGAGGCGAAAGTGCGAGATGGAGAGTGTTGGGGAAAGGATTGCGGACCAGGGTTGAACCAAGGCGGTGGAGGGTTGGTGGTGCTGTTGTTGCTGCTGTGGGGCATGGCGAGGTAAATTTGGCTTTGAGACAAGTGAACTTGAATTGGAAAGTGAATGATGGGCGGAAGAGGAGGGCAAGGCCTGAGGCCGAGGCGCTTGTGCAGGAGGAAGATGGGACGCTGGCGGAAGAGGATGTGGATGATGGGATGTCGAGGGCGGCCACCAGGCAGAAGGAGGCGGGGGTACTGGCATTGAGGATGGCTGCAGATGCCCGAGCATGGCGGAAAGTGTCGGATCGGATCGGATCAGGGTCGAGTCGAGTCGAGTCGAGTGTCTGTTCCAGAGACGCATGGCTGAAGAGATCAGAGTCAATGTTGGATCGACCGGCAAGATGACGAGCATACATGGGTGGGAAGCGTGTGCTATGCAACTGCGTGGCGACTGGAATCAGAATGCATCGGGTCAGCAGGTGGTTGTGTGTCTGTGTTTACCTGGGTTTCGATTTCATTTTCAGCCTTGCCTCAGCATCTGTAAATGTGGTTCACTTCAATGAATCGTATTCAATTGATCGCCTCCAATCCTCTTTGATGGATCAACATCGAATCATTGTGAGCTCTCACTTGCAGGATGGGCTGGAAATTAAATATCGTACCAAGATGCAAATAAGAGTTGCTGTTCACATGGATGGGTCGAGAGAGAGAGACAACGCTGCATGCATTACAACACAGAGCATTTCACCTCCCCATGTTGCTACTCTGACCCTGACCCAAGACCCAATCTCACCCGCCGTCCGTCCGACTTTGGTTTGATCACGCTCCAAACCACATCCATGGGCCGCACTTCGTCTCGCCTCGCAGAAGCTGCTGCCGCTTCTTCTTCTTCGAGCGCTCCGGCGTCCAAGCGACCCACCACCACGTCGCAGTCCAAATCCAAGACCAAGGACAATGCCGCAGGCACCTCTGCTGCCCCGCCGCCGCCGTCGTCGTCGTCATCTTCTTCCACGGCAACCAAGGCGGACATGTCCAAGGTCTCCACCTTTGTCCTCTTTCGCAACCCCTTCAACCCAACCGCACCCGACGTTCCCGTGTCGTTTGTCGCAAAGTCGGATCTCGTTGCCTCCTTGCGTGAACGCGCTGCCGACGAACTCGGCATTCAAGTTCCCTTGGACCGTTTCCAGATGATGTATTTGGGCCAGATTGTACGTCTTTATTGAATGACTCGCGTTTGCTTCATGTGCTCTAATTTCTCAATATACTTCTTCGGATTGTTTGTTCACAAAAGCTGCAAGATACCCACTCGCTCCATGACTACTCAATCGACCAAAGCTCCGTCATTCAATGGCGCATCCGCCCGGCAGAAACTCGCCTTCCTCCATCGCCGCCCGTCAGCAGCTCGCGCCCAGCATCTGCCGCCTCTCAATACTCGACCGCAGCATCTTGCTCGGATGCGCACGACGATCTATCGGATGCCGACTCGGACTCATCGTCAACCGAGGCATACGAGCTGTTTGACAACCGTGACCTGACCGACGCCGACATTGACCAGTACGCCTGGCTCACGACGCCGTCGACCCCGCCCAAAGTCGCCTCGTCGCTACTCGAAGGCGAACTGGCCGAATACCTTTGCGGGCCGTGCGCCAAATTCCCGCCGCTTGCGCGCCGCCCGAAATGCAACCAATGCGGATGCAGCGTTTGCGGGCGGCTGGACGCGCTGCACGACCGCGTGGTCCAGTGCGACCAGTGCGAAATGTATGAGCATTTCGAGTGTGCCGGGTTGCTCGAGGTTCCGCCCGTCAAGCATTGGTTTTGTGCTCGTTGCCGCAATGACGGTCAAGTGAAAAAGGCCGAGCGCAAGACAAAGGGCAAAGCCGCCACCGCAAAGGCTGGGTGGGGCCGTGGCCTTGCGTGTGCGGGTCATTTGCCCGGCGGATTGAAGGATGCTGTGGCCGAGGACCATCGCGGTAAGATCCCCGGGGTGCTTTGCGGCCAAATGTGGGAGAACCGCAGGCTGTGTGGCACCTATGCAGTGCATCGCCCAACGGTTGCGGGCATTCATGCAGGCAAAAAGACGGGCGACGGCGCATTGTCCATTGTACTTGCCGGCGGATACGAGGACGATTTGGATCATGGCGATGACTTTTTTTACACGGGGTCGGGCGGCCGCGATTTGAAGAAAGAGGGCGCCAATTTGCGCACGGGGCCCCAGACCAAGGACCAGGAGTTGACGGCCGGCAATTTGGCCTTGGCCAGGACGTGTCATGCCAAGGTGGATACCATACGCGGGGCAGAGGCAAGCGATTGGACAAAGAGTTTGCCTGTGCGGGTGGTGCGCGCAAAGGCAAAGACAAAGAAGATGGCCCTGCTGCATCCGTTTTCGCCCGAGGAGGGCGTCAGGTACGATGGCTTGTACAAGCTCGTCAAGTACTGGCCAGAGAAGGGCAAGTCTGGGTTCATTGTGTGGCGGTACTTGTTTCGTCGGGACGACGACGAGCCGGCGCCATGGACTGATGAGGGTAAAGAGTATGTGCGGGAGCAAGGGTTGACCATGGTTCGCGAGGCAAGCAAGAAGCGGCCAGTGACGGTCGAGGAAGACGGGGAGGACGAGGTAGACGATGAGGGGCACGGCGACGACGAGAATGCGGATCCTGACGATGCGTCATCATCTGCGTCCGCCACCACCGCCAGATCGTCCTCCACAGCCAAGAAGCGTCGTGTTACTCTCACCGTTTCCGACGAACTGCGGTCCTTGGCCGCCCAAGACACACCGCGCATCGCGCAATGGGCCGACATTGTCGACCGAGACGACCTCGATCCGCTCACCATTGTCGAGCTCGTCAACACCATGTTCCAGTGCGTTGTGTGTCTCAACGAGGGCCAGGGTCGCATGTCGCTCAAGTGCGGGCATTTGACATGCGCCGACTGCTTGAAGCACATGCTCAAGAGTTCGGGCACGGCAGGCAAGGCGTGCCCTTATTGCAAGGTTGAGCACGGTACGTTGGCCATCTCGGTACCATTTCATGGCGATACAACACCAACTGAACTCGTATTGTGTATCGCACACAGGGCTCAAGTCGGCCAGCGGGGTCAAGGAAGACGCCCACATTCTCAAGATTTTCCAGGTGCTGCACACCAAGCCGCTGGTATCCTCGGCATCCAGGCGCACAGAAGCGTGATTTGTCGCTGCCCGTCCTGTATGGCATTCCTCTGCCGACTCTGTCTCCGTTCATGTTCTCCTACCATTCCCTCGCTCACCTATTTGTCTCAACATCTCGTTAAATATCTCCACCTGTCCTCGAGCTTTGAGTTGGAATTTTCACTGTTCGCATCATTTTGCTCACGCATATTTACAGTATCGACGAACTCCGACTCCGACCCTTGGATGATCATGCTGATCTTGGTGGGATCAGAAAACGTTTTTCAGGCCCTGGTAAAGTTTTTTGCTCCTCTCCTTCCCGCTGACTCGTGCACGAAAGCATTGAAAAGGGCAGGACGCCCATGACTGAAGCCATTGTGCACCACTGCTGCTGCCCAACTGCCTCACTTGCGCTCAATGCCAACGCCTTCTCATGTCGATCACATCCACATCGCGCCGCCCACATGTCCTCATCAACGGTTTCGGCCGTATGGGCCGGCTGTTTTTGCGTGCCACCTTTGATCTCTACGGTCCCAACGTTGCCGACCACCCATTCATCATCAAACATGTCAACGAGATCAAGGGCGACGCAGTGACGGCCGCGCATTTGCTCGAGTACGACTCGCTCAAGGGCATTTGGCGCACGCACAAGGTCCAAGCCCATGCCGATCGACAATCTTTCACAGTCAATGGGCACTTGATTACCTTCTCGAATGCGGCCACGATCGATGACATTCCGTGGCTGACCGAGGCGGGCCAGGTGGACATGGTTGTCGAGTGCACCGGCAAGTACTTGACAAAGGAAGCGCTGGATCGGTACTTCGAGCACGATGTGAAGAAGGTGGTGGTGTCGGCGCCGTGCAAGTTTGACGAAGCCGTGAATATCGTCATGGGGTGAATGACCAAGTGTACGATGCAAACAAGCATCATGTGATTACCAATGCGTCTTGCACGACAAACTGTCTCGCCCCAGTCGTCAAAGGTACGTCGGTGTCCGATTCCGTTCCACCGTGTATTCTCACTCACTCTTGCCTCGCATCTTGTCAACGATCAACATCATTAGTCATCCAAGAGCACATTGGCATTGACCGCGCCTCATTCACCACCATCCACTGCGTCACAAACACGCAAACTATTGTCGACACGGCCCACAAGGACCTTCGGCGTGCGCGCTCGTGCATGACGTCGCTGGTGCCCACGACCACAGGGTCGGCCTCGGCCATCTCGCTCATCTTCCCCGAGCTCTCCGGCAAGATCCACGGCATGGCCGTGCGTGTGCCCTTGCTCAACGCGTCTATCACGGACGTGGTCTTTCAAGTGTCGCGCGATGTGACCGTGGACGAGGTGAATCGGATGTTGAGTGAGGCGGCAGTCGAGGGCCCGCTCAAGGGCATTTTGGCGGTTGAGGGCAAGCCGCTTGTCGGCGAGGATTTCAGGGGGCATACGGCGTCTGGGATTGTCGACTTGCAGTGTACTGCCGTGACGGATAA
Source organism: Catenaria anguillulae PL171 (assembly GCA_002102555.1). Taxonomy (NCBI): domain Eukaryota; kingdom Fungi; phylum Blastocladiomycota; class Blastocladiomycetes; order Blastocladiales; family Catenariaceae; genus Catenaria; species Catenaria anguillulae. The sequence goes on from MCFL01000012.1 coordinate 81,389, forward strand.
GCGGTTGGTCAAGGTGGTCGTGTGGTATGACAACGAGCAGGGGTATTGTTGGAGGATGGCTGAGTTGGCGGCAAAGGTCGCCAGGTCCATGTGATGGGATGACTAGGCGTGACTGCATTTCGACTTTTGAGCCTAGTGTGTTCTTCCGTAATGTCGAGCGGAGCCATTTTGGAAAATACACGGTCAAGTCTCTGCCGTTCCTGTTCTTTGTGCGTGTACATCAAATTTTGCAAATCCGCAAAAGATGGATTGTGGCCGTGCTGGTGGGAAAGGGAGGTGTTGCCAGGTTGAATGAAGCGCGTCAACAACATCAGAACCAGAAGAATGGGAACACTGCTTGTGAATACAGAATTTTGCAGAAAACCTCAGATTTACTCAAAGCATTTGATTAAAGACCATGGGAAATCAACAAAGTATCTTCTCTGAAGAGGAGTTCGAGTGGTTTGAAGCCAACACGTTCTTTACTCGGACAGAAATCATCCGGTGCGCACGACTGACTGCGGACAAATAACTCACAACGTTCTAACATTGGACAACGACATCCTCTTGAGCAGCATCTACAGATACTTTGAGCGCATCACGCAGGGAACCAAACAAATGTCCATGGACACGTTTGTAACCATCCCGGAACTTCAAATCAACCCGTTTCGCATGCGGATTGCCCAAGTCTTTTCCAACGACGATGGTATTATCGAGTTTGAAGACTTCTTGGACTTTTTGAGCGTGTTTTCGGAAGAAGCGACTCGTGACGTCAAGTCCTTTTATGCATTTCGGATATATGGTGTGTCTTCATTTTGATTCACCAAGTATGTATCGCTGCGCTGACTTTCAGAACGAAATGAACTTTTGGCGCAGATTGGGACGACGACGACTACCTCAGCCCAGAGGACGTGCGCAACGTTGTGCGCTGCCAAGTGGGAACAAACCTGTCCGAGGAAGAAATTGAGACTGTGGTTGCCAACATTTTCAATGAGACAGACATTGACGGTGATGATCGGATTAGTTTTGTCGAGTTTGACCATGTCATGGCACGATGCCCCGACTTTGTCAATACGTTCCGTATCCGTATTTGAGCCCATCTTTGGTGGGTAGTGCGGCGAAACATTCATCAGTTTAGTTGCCCTGTATCCTCCTCACGCGAACCGACCTTAAGCTTGCTAAAAGTCAACATGGACATGTCCGCACATTGCTGTCGCAAGCGTTTACCTTGGGATTTATTTCATCAAGTCATTTTGAAACAGGGAGCCCGACATTGTGGGCGAAATGTCACATGACGGCCGTCGGTCGCATGACTTTCACATGCAACGGATATGTCTCAGATTGATTTATGGACCAAACCGCAATCTTGTACGCGCGCGGATACCAGATGCAGACGTCAGCGCCTGACACCAGTCGCCAGAATGCTTGCCATGCAATACATACAACGGCACAAGGGCCGAGCGGCCAGCCCCAGGGTGCAGACTGTAGGAAACCACCGTTGGTCGCTGGAGGTTACCAGAGGTCGTCTGAATCGCTGGAGAACCTCTACCCTTGCAGCATGAGGAAAATGGAAAGTGGAAATGAGAGCAATGTGAAGTGAAATGAGCGGAAACGTGCACTCCACATTTTCAGTCGATTTTCATCAGTTTGGACCGAGCAGCGCCACAGAGAGCCCTCTGATGACATCGGCATGGTCATGCCCAGGCTGGGGCCAGTGAAAAGATAACACCTGCAGATCGTGACCATCGTGCGATAACAATAACTTGAAATGGGAGGAGCATCAATCGCTGCTGCGACAGCCCCTTGAGCCCAGTCATGGGAACCTTTGCACATTTTCAGTTAATGACACCAATACAATGTGCATTCAAACGACCTTGCGCTTGTGGAGGGCCAAACATTGCTGTCATGGTGACGGCACTCGTTCCCAGAAGCATCAAATCTGCCAAGCAAGCTCATATGTCAAAAGACAGTGCGCAACAACACAGCATTGGGATGAGCTGCCATCGGTATGGATGCGATAACGCAGGCAACCAGACCAAGTTAACTCGGGAAATTGTCATTGCAATGGGCTGGCGCACCGGCATGACATGGTGTTCAGACTTGCTGCGCCTCCGAGATGAGTTGAGAGCTTGTGCAATGATTTTCACGGAAGCTGGCTGATGAGGAGACAGCAAAATGGTCACGAGCGCAATTTCGGGGGACCCATGCAGCCTGCTGATTTTGCGCCCAAACAATGTCGCGGAATGCGGAGGTGTGGTGTTTGAGACAGGCGCACATGACCATGTTGCAATTGATGTACAATTTGCATCGGTTTGAATCATGCATGGCCCATGCCAGAGGTACAGCCGCAACAACCCTCAAACGATTAAGCTCACGGGGCCACCCGCCCACCCACATCCTAAATGCAAAGACATCGATACAAAAGCAAGTCATCGCCCGACCACTATTCCCGTTGACAGTCTGCCTCAGCGCTGACGATTGCAAACGCGTCCTTTTTTTTAGCTAGTTGTTGCCCGGTCATTGCATCCATCTGCTCCGACTGCGCAAGTTTCCCACCACTATCCTCTCCACGCATTTGGCCATCATCTGCTGTTCTTCCGCCCATCCCTCACCGTTGACATCTCTATCATCATGCATTCATACCAGCAGCACGACGGGACTTCTCCGGCATTCATCCAATACCACAATTCGGGCCAGTGCCTTGGCTCGAGCACGGGCGGTTTTGGTGCCACCATGCCCGTGCCGTCGCTCCAGTCACTGCCATCGCCGACGCGTTCTGGGCGGCGCCAGTCACCTCGTCCATTGATACTGTCGCCTTCCGGCAACGTCAGCACATACTCTTCTGCCACATCAACCGCGCGTCAAGCAGCCGCTCCTTATCCGTCCGTGGCTCATTCCCACACCCAGCAATCCTTGCCACGCTCACTTGGTGGGCGCCGGCACTCGGCTACTGCGTCGCAGGTCACGCCCGGGTTGACGTCTGTTCCCACGTCGGCCCCGCTCGTGCCTGGTCCAACATGGTTTCCCTCACAGCAACAAGGATACAGCGGCGGCGATAGCTCAAGTCAACAACACCCGCAACTTCACGGTTCGCTGCCCATGCTTGCGTCGGCGGCGGCGGCTGCCCAGCATCATCAGCTCCACCAGCAACCGCTGCCTTCCGCCGTGGTTCAACCCGGGCTTGCCTCGCCGACCTACAATTCTTCCGCGCCTCTGTCATATTCTTCTTCCATTTCCATCGACTCACTTTCCCAACTTCCAACGCCAACATCGCCCGCTGGCTCAAGTAGCTTGGGTTCCAAGGACTCGGTCGCACCTGTTTCGGCAAAGCACCTGTACTCGCTCAATGAGGAAACGGGCATGTTGACCTGCCATGCGTGCGCAAAGGTTATGCCGCTTTCTCGTCGACCGAGGGGCAGCCCATGGTTCGTGCTTGATTCTTTTCTTGCCTGGGGATTTCAGTCTCCGTTGTTGACTGGAATATCCCGATCGTTCGCAACAGCCTACAGTACACAATTCGCTACCATGAGCAAACTACCCAACACTCGATTTGCGCCGCGGGCTTTTTCTTGTGGCACCACCGCCCGCCAACGTCGCGTCCCTCATCATACGCGCCCCCACCCAATCTCGCGCGCTACTCTGGCAATCTCACACTCACTGCGCTTGAATGCCTCGTGTACAACCCACTGTACTCTGTGACGCGCACACCTACGGGAGAAAAGCTCATCACATGCCACATCTGCAACCAACACTTTGGTTCACCTGCATCCTCGTTTTCGTCGTCACCTCCGCCAACAAGTCCAACAGCTTCTTCAGCTGCTCCTGGCATGGACCTAGTGTCGGCCACGGTCGCGCACGAGTCCAGCCAACATCACGACCGCGCTATTGTCGCGTGCGCCATGCGCCTGGTGCGCCGGTGGGGCCGACTCGTCGTGCACCAGCCGTCGGGCGAGGTCCAAGATGTGGTCATTTCTGACAAGGAACGCGAGTGGTATGCCGAGCGCATGGCGGCTGCTGCACTGGTTGAGATTCGGCCGCGTGCCGAGTCCAACGCGTCCTTGTCGTCCTTGGGCGGTACCAGCATGCCAATGGCGCACGGCACGACGCAGTGGTCACCAGTGGCGACGGCGGCGGCAGATGGGTCGCTCATGTCGCCGACGTTTTTGGACAAGGGGTGCCCGCAAAGTGTGTATGCGCAACACCAGATGCATACAAGTGGCGTGTCACCGGCAGCAGGCGATGAGGCAGGCATGGTCTTGACGCCCTTGCTCGGCATGCCCGGTGCTGCCGCGGGCGCGGGCGGGCAGTTCCAGCACGCTCAGCGCCGGCCATTCCCACCGCCCGTGGCGCCTGGAGGGCGAGGCGGTACCGTGGATCAAGCGTATCAGGCATCCTTATCGACGAGCCCGCCCGTGGGAGCGTCGGGGCGGATTCGCGTGACCGATTTGTTGAATTGATGCCGGTGCACATTTTTCTCTTTCTCTTTCTTGGTCGACGGGCTGCTGAGCAGCACCTGTGTTGTGATCGATTCCAGTCCTGAAGGACTGCCCACTTTTCTACATTCCCGCCTCTTTTCTTTGGAACCCCCACACCCTTGTACATATGTCATTTCCCTGTGGTCCATTCCAATCTGTGCCTGCCACCCACCACTGCTCTTCCCCCTGGCAAGGGAACCATTACAATATATACACAATGACATCTTCCATTTATACATAGCACCATGTCAGCGATGCAAGCATTCATCCCGGTATCGTTCGTCAATTTGAAGATCAGTGGCTCGAAATGGTTTAGCAAGCACCTGGCGGCGACGCTTTAGTTTCGCTGCGCAACTTGTCCTTCTACGGCAATGGACCATGTCAGGGCAAGAGTTTAAGCAGAATGAAGCGCCATGAAAATGCACATGAAAAAAGACAAAACATACCCAATCTTGCCGACACAGCGGGCAGACAGGAATGGTCTCTTGTTTGGATTCCGTTGCTTGGTCTTGCTTGATACAAGTCCGGATCCATTCCTCGAGGCAATGCGTGTGGAAGACGTGCGAGCATTCGCCAACCACTTCCGTGTTGTTTTGTTTTGGTTGACAGAGCCAACGGAGTAAGTACGATGGACGGAATGGGGGTACGGACGAACCAAGCATACCAATTCCGCACTCGTGTCCCGGATAGGTGCAATGCCCGCACGTAGCTTCCAGGGCAGACGAGCAACATGTGCATATTTCGCCCTTTCTCTCAATGTTCCAGTGCCAGCTGGCAACGGGATCCCACTTGACGACGCGGACGTTCATTTCAGAACGGGGTGAGGGCTCAGGGAACAAAATAGCGAGAGGATAGCTATCGTGTGGGAATTGGAAACGGATTGCTGGAGGTCGATAGCACATTGTACATGGCGAAACCGAGCGCAATCCACCACCAATTCTTGTGACAAGTACAGGAGGTCCCGACGTTGCGATCTGCAAGGCAACCGAGGGATCGACGACCTCCTTCCGCTTCAATTCGAGGCATATCTGAGCATAAGCATCGTGGTGTCCCGGAGCGCATCCTGCAGGTAAGTATTCTTCAGGGATTCCTCCGGCATGGGATAAAAAATGGATGCAGTCCCTTGCGCGCCGCCGATGCAATGCGAATGTGCCGAGACAGCCCAACATTCAGACTTGCTACAGTGTTCGCGAGCACAGTTAACTCGGCTGCACCCGCGAGCCAGCTACCCATCTCTTTACCGGCTGCATTCAGCTCATGTATGTCAGCCCATGGACCCAAATCTGACAGGCACTCGATACTCGCCGCACTTCTCCACCCGCACCCGAACTCAATCAATACACTGACTGCCCGAATGTCCTCTCTCACAACCGCCATCGACGCTGTGTCCGTCCAACCCCAACTCGGTCTCTCGATTCCAATGAGACATCGCTGCCCAAACTAACGCGCAGAACCCACATCTCATCACAGCATTGCCGGCAATCCGCACGTCGACCTGCTGTTTCTCGACGATGCGGGACTTGCCATCAAGTCTGTTGGATCCGTCCCGCGGGATGTTGCGTGGACGCGGTATGCAGTCAAGGACCAAGTGGTGGCCGTGACGGTGAGCAACCGGTTCGTTGATGTTACTTTTTGCGTTTAAAGGCTGCTTGTGGGTGTTAACGTGGTGGACCCCGTTGCGTCTAGGCGGTATCTTGTTGCCCAGCTGGACGGGTTTGTTGTTGTGCAATCAACAGCATCGCCGTAGGATACAGTATATGATACAGCAAGTCGTCATTTGTTCAAGTTGCATGGCGAGAGAACGCAGCCAGTCAGCGTGACAGGCGGACAGAGAGTTGATTGCAATGAAGGACCATGTACATACACAAGCGTAGGTAAATAGGAGCTCGAGGTATATCAACATGGAATTTACAGGCACGTATTCTTGATCCAGCTCAAGGCGCATCCACAAGCACCCTGACATCTGGCCGCACCTCAGCCATCCACACAACAATGACGCCAACGTCGGCCACCCCCTGCACCACGCTCTTGTGAATGGCAAGCACACGCAAGTTGCGCCACCGCGTGGTCCAGTCGACACACGCCAGCACGTCCTTGGACACCCATGGCGCATAGTTGAGTTCCAGGCCAACGAGGTGCAGCAGGTGGTTGCTGAGCGAGGACAGCGCCCATCCGGCATCGGCCATGGAAAAGAGCACGCCAGAAAGGTTGAGGTGCAAAAGTGAGGCGGTGCGTGGCGAGCTTGTGAGCACGCGTATCAGGTCGGATTGCGGTAAGGTGCAAAAGGAGAGGTCAAGCGAAATGAGTGGCGGCGGAGGCACTGGTGGCAAGCAGTGTGCTCGCAGGGGGCATTCATCGTCATCCCACGAGTCGGGAACCTCGTCGTCGGCAAGGATACCCGAGTCGCTGCGTAACCGGGCGATTGGCAACCCGGAAAAGGAGACGGGCGGATCCAAGACACTTGCCAATGCCTCGGTGGAAAATCGCCCGTTGCTCAAATTCACATACTCCAAGGGCGCCGCACCGTGCTCGTCGGCCGACCGCCACCATACCAGATTGGCATCCGTAGGCGTGACATAAAATGGCAAATGAAACAAGACAAGTTGCCGCACATCTGCCGGGAGTAGGTGAATGGGAACGAGCCTCCGCAACCAAGCATTGTCCCCGGGCCTCCCTGCGACCACTGCTGTTGTAGTCACGTACATGTGATGCAACAGGTGCACGCGCCGCAAGTAGGCAGCAAGCGCAAACGTCTTGAGGCTCGGAACCACGCCGTGCGTGTCCTTGAGGTTGTAAAGCGGCGACTTGATGATGGATGTCATGCGCCAGCCCTTTGGCGAGGGGCCCGCGAGGCCATTGTTGAGGTACTGCTGGGCCCATTGGTCGCGGATGCGGGCGTCTTGTGTTTCAAGCATGGCGTGAAAGGCGTGAATGGGCGATTGAGCGAGTGGAGAGGCGATGGTGGATGTGGGGACGGGTGGAGCTCGTGGTGGGGCACGGGATGGGCGCAAAGAGGACGAGGAAGAGGAGGATGGTGGTCGGAGGAGAGACAGGGTGGAGCGCAGGGCTTGGGCTCGGGAGGGCCCATCGAGTCCAACTGGAGCGGGCCGAGGAAGAGCGGTGGGATCCGCGGCAGCGGGATCACCGGAGGGTGTCGGGAGCGGCGGGAGAGGGACGTGTGCAGAAATCATTGTGGAGGGCTCCGAGTCCGAGTCCAAGTCGGATTGACTGTGGTCCGAAAGGGAGAGGGAGTGCGATTCGACAATGGCCGATGCGGGGGCGGCGGTGAGGGGACTGAGCAGGCGGTGCAGGGCCGCGTGACGCTTGCGCAGTTTTGGGGTGGGTTTGGGCGAGTGGGAAGAAAGGTGGGGATACGAATGCAGTGCAGAATCCGAGTCGGAGTCGGTGTCTGGGAATCGAGGCGGGCGAGAGCTCTTTGACGAGGGCCGAGATTTTTTGCGCATTGCTTGTGATTTGCATTGGGTGTTGGTTGGGTGTGTGGAACGTGGAGTGAGTCATCCAGCGTTTTTTCAAGCGCATGCAACGTCCAATCCCGAATAGTGACTCAAAATTGAATTGAAAATGGAATTGTCAAGTGGATCGGAGGACCTGCGTTGGCGAGATCAACGCGTCTGCCTTTGCGGACAGTCCAGTCAATGCACAGTCAATGATGCGGGAGATGCATAACGATTCCCCGCCCTCGAAGTTTGAAATTTGAATTTTGCCGCGACTGCCACCAAAAACCAACGGTCGCCGGCCAAAAACCCACGACGACCCGCTCAATCATCCCATGCACATGTACATCCTGCAACCCATATTCGTAGCCATGTCGTCGTCCACTCCCACCTCCAACACGGGCACCTACACGCCCGTCCGCCAATCGGCCCCCGTCGTCACGGGCAAGGCCCTGCTCTATCTCGTCTACCTCGCCACCAAGCTTCCCTTTGTCGGCGCAAAGTTCTGGAGCGACACGGGCATGTACTCGCTGCGCACCCACACGCACAAGCTCAAGGGTGTCGACGCCACGTTGCTCCCGCTGATCCCGCCCTCAAAGGCCCAGCGTGACACTTCCCAACAGGCGCAACTCACCTTGGCCGATCTGTTCCGCTTGGCCGATGCACATGCCGTGGCGAACCCGCCCGACGCCGCCAACAAGCCCATGGCTCACTGGACCGTGTTCGACTACTATGCCGCCTACAAGGCCGGGACCACCACGCCCCTGCGTGTTGCGCAGGCCGTGCTCGACGCCATTCACGCCTCGGACAATCCTGCGACCGAGAACCCAGCACTCACGGCCTTCTTGCACACAAACAAACAAGCTACCTTGGCGCAAGCGCAAGACAGTACCGACCGGTGGGCCGCCGGCCAACCCTTGTCCATCTTTGACGGCATCCCAATTGCCGTCAAGGACGAGCTCGACGTTGCCCAGTTCCCGCCCGCAGGACTCGGCACCTCCTTCTTTGCCGCCACGCGCAACCTGCCTTCCCTAGCGCCATTTGACTCGTTCTGCATCGGGCAACTGCGTGCTGCGGGCGCCGTGTTTGTTGGGAAAACCACAATGTCCGAGCTGGGCCTCGACATCATCAACTGCAACCCGATCACGGGCACGCCGCGCAATCCGTGGAACCCAGCGCATCACACGGGCGGATCGTCGGGCGGTAGTGCGGCATCGGTGGCGTCGGGCCTCGTGCCTGTGGCCGTGGGCGCCGACGGCGGCGGCAGCGTGCGCATTCCCGCCTCGTTTTGCGGCGTGTATGGTCTCAAGCCCACGTGGGGCAGGATTTCGGGCGGTCCCACTCCCAGTGTGGATCCGTCAACGGGCCACATTGGGCCCATGGCCACGTCCATTGAAGGATTGGCCGCCGCGTATGCGCTCATGAGTCTGCAGGCGGATCCGGCATCGTTGACCGCGGATTTGGCACCGCCCGTGGCGTTGCCCAAGTTTTTGGCGTACAAGAGCCCCAGGGATTTGAAGGGCCTGCGGATCGGCTTCTATCGGGATTACTTTAGCGACGCCGAGACGTATGTCAACGAGGCGGTCCAGGGCGTGTTGGATTACTTGGTACAGCATGCGGGTGCTACTGTGGTGGACATGACCATTCCAGACATTCCCCAAGTGCGCGTGGCGCACGTCATGTCCATTCTCAGCGAGGTGGCATCGCTCATGCATCACCAGTGTCCGAATGAAATGGGCAAGTTGTCGTATCCAACCCAAGTCTTGATGAACCTCGTGCAGCTGGCCACCAAGACGGTACGCTCATGTCCATATTTTTTTTCTCTCGTTCCCCATCAAAGTCTCACGCTTTTCTTGTGTATACATACAGGACTACCTCACTGCACAACGCCAACGCACACAAACCCTCGCGCACCTGCGCAACCTCTTTGCCAACCAAATTGACGTCATGATCCTGCCCACAACCGCCATGGTGGCCCCGAAAATCAACCCAACGTCGCTCTCTGCCGGCATTTCCGACGCCAGCTTCACGCTCGACGGTATGCGGTTTGCGTTCCTGGGCAACCTCACGGGCTTGCCCGCACTTTCGTGCCCTGTCGGTTTCCACGAGGGCTTGCCCATTGGGTGTCAAATCATGGGCAAGTGGTGGGACGAGGACACGGTGTTGACGGTGGGTCGGGCCGTGAGCGAGTACTCGGCGAGCAAAAAGACGAGGGCTATGGCCGCGGGTGAGGGTGATGCCGAGGGAAAGCCAAAGGTGTGGTTTGATGTGTTGGGTGAGGCCGTCAAGAGGATCTAGACCGGATGCTCTCGAAAGTGGAAGCCAACGGGAAGGGGCGTACACGTTGATGGTGATGATGTGTGTACGGAATCAACAATTTTGTCTTGTCGGCGCAACTTGCGAAAACGTAATCAATCAATACAGTACAGTGCAGCCTGGCTCAACTTGGGCCACCAGACCACGATTTCGCCTGGCAAGCAATGCGCATCAGGAATCATAGTCGACAGAGAAGAAGAAGCAGAAAGTCTATACAAGCTGTATTGAGGTGTTTACCAATCAAAACGGTAAAAAGTCGCAATGTGGGGACACAAAAAAGTAAGAAAATGAAATAGATATGTCACTAACAGAAAACAGGGGCGACCAAACACTCCACGCCCGAGTAAGTTTACAGAGGAATGTGCTTGCGCTGCAGCGGGTACTTTTCGCGAACCATCTCGCGAACGGGGCCAATCACACCAAGACGCTCGACCAGCAAACACAAGACAACGTTGGCCATGACGTACACCCACAGCTTCCACCGGAACGACGTGGGCATGTAGTTGTTGCCCCACGGGTTGTTATAGGTATCGATGGCAAACGTGGGCTTGGGCAAGCCCCAGGTGCGCTCGAGAGCATCCGGGTCGCCGCAGTTGATGCGGAACATGCAGTTGACCGGGTTGGGTTCCGACAGCAAGATGAAGCCGATAAAGCCCATGAGCGTCACGTAGAGCAGGACATAGAGACGATTGGCAAACCACGACCGGCGGAACAAGAAGCCAAAGTTGAACACGGCGCCGTTGTTGACAAACTGGTGCACGACAATGATGGAGATGATGGTCGATTCGTAATTGTCGCCCATCAACCACCACTTGGCAGCGTCGACGGCCGAGGCGTCAAACTCCTTGCAGCGGAACCAGTCTTGTTGGAACAACCACCACACACCCATGAACAAGAAGGTCCAGTTGATGACGGTTTGCGTCAGAATGGAAATCAAGGTTTGTGGGCCGAGCAACTGCGCCGTCGGGCGACGGGGCTCCAAATGCTTGAGGGCGCCAGATTGCGTCAGAGCGTAGATGCTCGTCACGACAATGATACCGTCAATGTAGATCCAGATCCACTCAGGCAAAATGACCGAGAAGTAGTACTGGACAAGGCAGAAGCTCGACATGGTCATACCGTACATGACAAGGAACTTGAAGCCGGCAAAGCTGGAAGCAAGGGCCGCACGGCCTTCGGCAACGAGATCCACGCACGAACGAACCGACTTGGTCTTTGACGAGAAGGGAGCAACAATGGATGCCTCGGCCTCAGACAGGGCAACGCCGACATGAGCAGCATTGAGGGCACCGCAATCGTTACCACCATCGCCGCACATACCAACAATCATGCCGTCGACCATGTGGCGCTTGACAACGTCAATCTTTTGCTCGGGCGACATGCGACCCCACACGCGGAACGACAAGAGGTACTTTTCGGCGAGATCCGTCTTGACGAGCTTGGCCCAAGCAGCGCCAGAGGCGGCAAGATCGAGCGGGGTAATGTGGCGTTGGCGCCAAAGGGCATCGACTTCCTCCTCGGTCAAGGCTTGCTCGGTATCAATGTCGCGCCACACGAGCTGGCCGGCCGACACGTCACTGCCTTCAATTTCCTCGTTGCCGGAATCGGAACCGTTGCCAGACTTGAACTCGACATCGGCGTACACGCAGCGCGCATAGTTGTCGCCGTACAGAGGAGACAAACCGCACTCGCGGGCAATGTAGATGCAAGTAAAGACATTGTCGCCGGAAATCATAACGGTGCGGCACAATCCACGGTGCAGCTCCTCGATCGCGTCCTTGGTGTCGGGCTTGAGCGTGTTGCGGAAGACAACGAGACCAACGAGCGACAGGTTGCACTCGACATCCTCGCGCGGTTGGTGAATGGCGGCATCAATCGACAGCTTGCAGGGCTTGGACGCGAGCGCGAGCACATAACCACCGCGCTTGGCGTAGTTACGGGCCACCTCGTCGTACCAGGCAGGGACACCATCAGTGCACATGTCGCGAATCTTTTCGTACGAGCCCTTGACGTATAAGTGCAGCGACTTGTCGGCCGACGACTCGACAAGAGTACCCATGGTTTGCTTGGCGTGCACAAACTCCCAGCGCTTGAGAATCTTGCCGAGCTGGCCCCCGTTGGCAGACGTGACCTTGTCGCCGTCGAGCGCGCACTTTGTGAATTCAAACATGGACACGTCGACCGGGTTGCCAAGAAGCTGGTCTTCATGAGCAGAGAGCGAGTGGGCAGTGGCGAGACCGAGACGAGCAGTGGCATCGAGCGAATCGTAATCGGCATCGAGCTCGGGCAACTTGGCAGCGTTGGCCACCGACTTGGACGCAGGCAAAAAGCCCCACATGTCCAAACCTTCCTTGGTCAAGGTACCGGTCTTGTCAAAGCAGAACACTTGGGTCTTGCCGGCCATGGTGATGCGCGGCAAATCAATGCAGTACACTTGATGCTTGCGAACCAACCGATCCGCGGCAACAGACTGGCCAGCAACGAGCACGGCAGGGAGCAAAGGCGAAATGACCTCGGAAATGATAAATACAGCATAGAACCATGACGAAATCGATGCGGGACCCATAAAGTAAAGCACGAGCGAGAAGCAAATGACACCCCAGACGAGCATCACCATGAGGACAACCTTGAGCTGCTCGTCAAACACAAACTTGATGGGTGTCGGGTGGAGCATCTTTTGAATCATTTGGCCGCGCGACGTGTTGACGTTGGTCTTGAGCACCAAACCGTACGAGCCATCGTCGGCTTGCAAAACACCGGTACCGGCCAGCAAAATGTGGCGCTTGTGGTGCGTCTGATCCAAGGCCGAGGTGTCGGTAGCGAGGGCCGGGAACTTGCGGATCGGGCGGGACTCTCCCGTGAGAGAAGACTCGTCAAGGAGCGCTTGGCCATTGATGAGCAAAATGTCGGTCGACAAGGTTCCGGGTTGGAGCTGCACAATGTCGCCGGGAACAATTTGGCGACTGTCCACGAGTGTCCACGAGCCGTTGCGAAGCACAGAGACTGCAGTCGAGACAGCAGCGAGCTCGCGAATGCGGCGGTGCGACTTGTACGAGACGTGGGTTTTGACGAGCGACGCAATCAAGATGACGATGGTCAAGACCAGGCCCATCTTCCAGTACGAGAAGTAGTACCTATTGAAAATGCAACAAGTGCGTGAGCCAAAACATGTCGTGCATATTCGCGCTGTGGGAAACGAGATCGTACCAGACCCAGAGGCAACTGCACTGGTACAAGTAGAACCAACCGCCCAGCTCGGTAGCCCAAAGACCGAGGAAAGTCTTGGGAGGAATGTCAATCTCGTTGAGACCAACCAAATCTTGACGCTCTTCAGCCTCTTTTGTCGGCAAACCACCGTGCTCATTGGCCGTCTTGGCAACGTTGACGAGCGAGGCAACAGAGTCACCAAGCTGGTACGGGTAGGCAATGAAATCGCGAGTGATGGGCGAGTAGACGTAGCGAATGCACTCGTAGTAGAAGAAGGGAACCTTGATGGCCGCCGACGTGAGAATCTTGTGCTCGGTCGTCTTGATGTTGATCTCAAGGTACTTTTCGGCAAGACTCTCAATGGCGGAAACGAGCGACATGAGCCCCTTGACGATGCCCTTTTCGGCCACGTCGGTGGCGTTGATGGCCTCGACTCGGCGAGAAACAAGCACGTAGTCGGCATCGGCAACATCCACGACTTGAATGCGGAACCAGTTGCGGACGGCAACGACGCCGCCCAAGCGCCAAATGACAAGAGTCACCACCATGAAATGCCACACAAACACGAAACCGTACGGGATTTGAGAGTCGCGAATGTAGAAGATGGCAGGCGAGCCAGCAAGTGTCACATAGTAATCGTAGACGGTGGCACCGAGGAAGAATTGCGTGTACAAGACCCACAAAACAGACAAGTAGAAGCCTGCCGTGCCAATTGGGTTGTTGACAAAGTACTTGAACGTGACGTTGGCGCCATGACCCAGAATGGAGGATTGCGAAGGCACGGGCGAGTCGGTTTCCGAGTCAGAGTGCAACGACGCCGCCTTGCTCTCGCTCTTGACGAGCGCCTTGGCACCCGGAGTGTTGGCCATGAGCGTGCGAGTGTCGAGGAAGGAATCATGACGGAAGCGCTCAATGAGCTCCTTTTCGGCAGCCGTGGCGGTTGAAGCGTTCAATGCCTCGGCCGACGAAGACGTTGCGGCCGCCTTTGAGCGAATCTTGGACTCGGAGGTGCGCTTGAAGATAGCGAACAGGACAACGAGGGCGAGCTGAGCACCGAGGAAGCCAAAGAACGATTTCCAGAGCTTGAGTTCAAACGAGAAGAGCGGGACGGCGGGAATCGGGCAGGTGATGTACGACATTTCGTTTTCCTTGCCCAGCAACTGTGCCTGGCACACTTCGGCAACCTTGTCCACCTTGTTGGCGGGAAGCACCTTTTCCACATCCACGGTCAAGGTGCCGTTGCAAGGGAACCATTGCGCACTCTTTTCGAAAGTTGCCTCCTCGCCGGAACCAATGCAGGCACAGGGAGAGACAAGGTCGGCAGCGCAGGTCGAGGCGCAAGTGCCGTCCAAGCAGTACGATTGGCCAGCGGGGCATGCGGGGCGTACGGATGTTGGGCAGAGATCGATTTTAGAGACGCAGAGAGTTGGGCATGATTGACCAAAGAAACTCGGGGGTTCGCTACGATGTGTGACGGCAATTGGCAAGTGACAGGTTAGCATCTCGAGATGAAGAGTGCCCTGAGCAAGGAAGCATACCAAGTCTTGCCGGAGAGGTCAACACCATTGACCGTATGCAAGAAGGGAATGGCCACGGCAACCTGGGCGGCAGCCAGCGCTGCAATGGCCACACGGACCAATGCAGACGGACGAGGCATGTTGTGTCGGATAGGGACGAAAGACGGACGGGACTGAAGTCGCCAAGCAAGCGAGCCAAAGTGTTTGGGAGACAGACAAAATCACACAGGCCTGAGGAATGGGCGAGGAGCCTGGCTGTATTTGAATGACGGAATCGGGCGAGCGGATGGCACTTGGAGGTGATGGCGGCGGAGGAACCGTTCGTGAAACAGGGCAAACACAGTTGCAAGCTGGATGGCCATGGGCGATGGAGCTAATGACGGATCTCCCGGGCTCTTGTTTTGTTCTACAATCCAACTTGACACGGCAAATAGTTTGTCTGGTGATTGTGTCGCATGGCCGCGATTGGATGCAAAGAAAGATGCGGCGCCGACGTGAGACCAAACACTTGCAACGCCAGGCTCAGATGCGCGCGTGGCATTTTCCAACTCGCGAACGGGGCTCGAAGTGGGGCTGATTGCATTTTCCAAACTGGCATCACCCTCGCCTCACGTGACGGTGGATCCAATGAACGTGGTCGGAAGGTGTTTCACGCCATTTCCCGCGCCACACCGTACCGACCGATTGGGATGGGCTTTATCTTTGCCTGTACGCAGAAAGTGTACATGTGAAAACAGTGTGAACACTGATCTTCTTGTTTTGTTCGCAGCGACTATGGAGATGACGACGCGTGCGTTCATGTAGCGGTTTTGTCTTTGCCAGTTGCCACGTTGTCGAGGTTGTTGAGGGCACTGTGCTCTCGCGCATTCAACCTGCACAAGCTTGCATTGTTCTTCCCCAGATTCCCTCGAATTCGTTGAACGTATGTACCTGCGTTCGTTGTTCCTGCGGAGGCCAACTGCATTTGAGGACGAGCTGAGGTCAACAAACAATCGGTGGTCCATACACATGAGCAACTATTGGCATATTTGACGGACAGTGACTCACACATGCTGCTTAATGACCCAATGCAATGTCTTCAGCATTCGCATGCACCACTCAAGTGGCTCCAAACGTTCGAAATGACCCCTTGCATCCATCGCAACTACCAGCAGCCGATGCGGACAAGGTTGCAGTCAGGGTGCCGCGATTTCTCTGGTCCTCCGTCGCAGTCATCAGCACCGGAGTTCTCGCAAGCATCTTAGCATTTGGCTTGTCGCTCCTTGCCATTCCACGGCCTGGCCATGCCTGCACCACGAATCCAAACACCCGACGGTTTGCGTACATTGGGTTTGACCTGTTCATGTGGGTCGTCGTTGCTGGAGTCTTCTTGTCACACTTCGAAACGAGTTTCCCAATTGCACTGCATCACAATTACGCCAAAGCAATGTTTTTCCTCTCGTTGGCTATCATTGCAGCCACGCACATAGCCATGTTCATGTTACCTCATTCAAAAGACGCTGAGCGGGTATCCGACTTTCTTTGCTTCTTCACGTTCAATGTCTTTTGCGTCTGTGCTCTCAAGTTGGCAAAGAAGATGCTCATGTGCGATTTGCGCAACAAATCACCTCGGCCAAACCGGCAACCGCTGAGCATGGTGAGCAGGACAAGCATCATCTTTCGGCTGATCATTGGCTCGATGGCGGCATATGGAAGTTCTCTTGTGATAACCAATCCACTCCTTTCGGCTGCGTCCGTCGCAGCTACACTCGTTTTGGGTATTTCTGCGAGCGTTGTGGCTATGAGGCATCGCAAACGGCGGCGGCGTAGCTTCGATTTTGGCGTGCTTCTTTGGACTGCTTATCATGTGGGCCCAATCTCTCGGCGAATCGTCATTATCTTGCACAATTCCTTGCCAATTGGCTACACATTGCTGCTCGTTTTGGGGTATCGCACTACGCTTGCAACATGCGGCTTCATCTTGGACGACCTTATGGACGCCGCATTTGGCCAGTGGACCCTGTGGCCAGCTTTCTTCATTCGAGTATGTACAAGCCTCGCAATTCTTTACTTGTCCGCCCGCCGCAAACAATGTCGCTACGTGGATGTGAGGCTCACAGTCGCGCTATTAGATTACCGAAGCCCTCGTCTCCATTACCCTTGCATTCAACGACTCTCCGAATGGCATCATTGGATACTTGGTCAGCAATTTCGTCGTTTCCGTGGTCAAAGATTGCGGCTTATTTGATGACTGTCGCTTTCTCTTGCGAAACGGATTCTGTGTGTTATCCCCAATTGATTCTATCGAGGCCAGTGGAGAGTCAGCCGCCCTGTCCCGTGCTCCAACAATCACGCTCAGAGAAGCTACTTCTGGATCTGCTTCAATCTCGTCCTCAAAGGTTCGCACAGGAATTCCTTTGCTTGTCAGCATAGGGAAGAGTATTGTCGGTCGAATCACGCGGCGATTTCGAGCCGTTCAACTTTCACGACTTCACCTCGACTTGCGCCTCCAAATTGAGCGCTCGGAAACAACCTTTTTGTCCCGGCTGACGGCGCTTGCATCGCTGGCAAGCGTACACATCATGGCACTCGTGATTGGCCGCACACCACTTGATCGCATTGAAGAATTTCCCCTACAGTCGCAGGCAACTTGGCTTCTTGCCTTGTCGCTTGTTGAGCTAGGCCTTTCCAGAGCGGTCGCCTCAGCAGCCATACAATGGAAGTTGAGACGATTTTTTCACATCAAGGGCAAGGTTGACCGATGTATTTCAATCAACAAGGTCAAATCGAGCTTGTCCATGGCGAGCTTTTCCAGCTCGTCGCATATGCCGCAGTCAATGTCGAGTTCCAGTTTTGGTATTCTCATGTCAGAAGACTTGAATAGCGCACAGGTGGCGGCTACACGGCCAGAAGGCTCAGTCAACCCAGCCTCTCCCATCCCAACACAGCTTGCGGCGGTTGATAGCGATCCGACAGGTAAAGTGCCAAATACACCGTCTCCGAGTCCTGAACTTGCCCCGCTCTCTCAGTGGTCTACTGAGCTGCCGTGGCGAAGCAATCCTTCCTTGGCCGCATTAGTTTTATTGACTGTCGTTTATAGTGCTGCAACGCAATATGGACCGTGGTAATCTGTCCCAACTTTTCTGTTGATCATCGAACTTGTTCTGATCCATCATATTGAGAGAACTACATCTTCTCTCACCATGACCAGCCAAACTCGCCCAGGTACAACGCAATCTCTGCCATGGTTTGGTTTATTTCCAGAGCTCATGCATGGATGCGGATACTGTAAAGTCAATAGGCTAGTGGTGTGGGAATCGCCTCCTCAAATAAACGAGCACTGGCAGGCAAGCGTAGTATACCCAAGCAGGGGTCAACGTCTTTTGCGAGAGTGGTCTGGATTGTGCTCTGCATGTGCATGTCATTCGCTGGCAAGCTGGAAGAGTCCTTCGACAACTTTGGCGGTTCGGTTGCTCTGCGTCTTGACATAGATTGACCAACAAGAGCAAGAATCAACTTTCAAAAATCAATGTCTTGCATTATACACTGGATCTCAGACGGCCGACCCCGCCAACAAATCGACTTACCTAAATACCGCCTCAGACCATGGCTTCCGTTTCACCTCCCTCACCTGCCTGGCGCTTGATTTCTTGTTCCTCCTCAATCTCCTTGGGCATAGTCGACGTCCCATATCGATAGTACACATACGACCAATACAAGTGCAACGCTGTGATCACGGCTTGTGACCATGTCCACCCTTGCGCCACAACGCCGTATGCAAATCCACCAATGGAAACCACCAATTGCACCGCCATGAACGCTAAAAACACCTTGGGGATCCGCCGGCGTGCACTCACGTAGCCGACAAGCACCCACAGAGCTGAAAATGCAAACTGGCCCGTCAATACGGCAAACAGGATCACGCCTTGTTGCTTGGATGCGACCGACCCGGTCAGGACCGCATCGTTGGAAAAGATGATGTCGGTTAACCCGTCGGGCCTCTTGGATTCGGTGGCGGAAGTGAAAGCGTAGAGCACAAGTGCGCTGAGGATGAGGCAGATGAGGGACAGGACGAGCTGAATGGCGAGGAGGCAGAGTACGCCTTCGCGGATGAGGAAGCCGCCGCAGCAGGTGCGCTTGACACGAGGGGCATTCCTTGCAACCGTCATTTCGGGTATGTCGTCGGGTCTATTTTCTTGTGCGATTAATTCATTTCATGGACGGATTGTCTGACGAACGCATTCGTGCAGGAAGAGAATTCCACCCGTGAAGAGAAGAAAAATATTTGACATTCATTTGGCTCTCAATGCCTCTTCTTGGCGATGTTTTCCTGGATCCGTTCAGTCGAGCCCAAGGTTGCGTGCGCACAGTTCGCACACATCGATTAATTGACAGGTGGCTTCCAATTTGCGTGCCAGACTTGGTCGATTTCCCTGGGAGACGCGGGCTTCTTTGGATTGTTTGGGCTTTTGGCGTGAGACATTGGATACCCTTGTGGCTGCCTCATTCTCATCAGCTCAAATCACAGTATTACATGGGGAGGACTGTGGTTCCAAATCTACTTCACAAAAAAATGGTGTCTCATTGTGGTTGGTCTTGGCATACGCATTCCGAATTTCCGAGTTGGGACAAACGGCCGTGAGAGTACGCTCAATGCCATCCTCGATTTCTGCGTCAAACGGGGATCATCCTTGAGTGAGTGATATTTGAAGGAAGCAAGACTATAAGTACTCAGCAGTTGCACTCCATCCGTTTTGGTGCTCCTCATTGCACCATCACATTCAACCCGCATGCACCACAGCTGTTGGTTGATCGAACCACCTCCACAATTACAAGTTCCCACTCATCACCTAGCTTCTTCCACGTTTCTGTAACCAAGCATGTCCAACAAGCACACCTGCTGCGGCTGCATCGGCATGCGCAAAGGCGTCCTCGCCCTCACCGGCATCCAAGTTTTTTTCGGGTTTCTCTTCATGGGACTCTCGATTATGGTCATGAATGCGGCCCGCAAGGCCAACCTAGACAAGGACTTCACTGCTGAAATTCGCGACCGCACCGTCGCCGTGTCCATGGCTTCGGCCATTATCTTTGGGTTCCAAGGCGCCTGGTCGTTTTTTGGATTCGCATCGGCACTCAAGCGCTGGGTAATCGCGTTCAAGGTGTTTGCCATCATCACGCTCTTGTCAGCGCTTGCCAACGTTGTGTACACGATGGTGAAGCGGAGCTTTGGGATCACAGCGGCCGTGTTTTTCGCCATCTCGCTGTACTTTTGCTTTGTGTATTACCGTTACGCGGCCGTGGCGATGCCGGAAGAGATTGAGGAGGAAAAGAATGGAGGCAAAGGTTACGCTGTGTAAGTCTTTCGCCATTTTGTAATTCGTTGTTGTTTGAAAGACATAAGATTTGTGCTTCATTCTCTGTACCAACTTCCTGAGCCCTCAGATGCTTCTATCACATCACATAAATAAACATGTCTTTGGCAGCGAGCCTGCTCGTGACATGATTAATGAAGGTAGATACACTTGCTGTAGTTAAGTATTTACCCATGACATGGAAGGATACAGGTGTGTCAACAGGTTTCCGCTTGCACCGCAGATCAAGCCCCAACTTGGGGTATGCGTGTGCCTGCCTTGAGAACGTAGTGTGGCGAAGAACAAATCCTTCAAGTATTCGACCAGACTCACTCCATTCCGGCGTGCACCCGCTCAATCTTCTCCATCATACCTGCACTCATAGGACGACTCATTCCCATTGTCCCTTTTCCATTTGTCAAGACGCAGTGACCCGCCCGGAACTATCATACACTTGCTCGTTATAATGCCCGCCAAACGAACCTGCTGTGGCCTCGAGAAGCGTCATGTCGTCCTGGCCCTTACCATCATCCATGGCGTATTCGCCTTCGTTTGCATGGGCCTCTCAATCATGATCATGTGCATTGCCAACAAGGCCAACCTGGACAAGGATTACACCGCCCAAGACCGCGACCGTGACGCCGTCGTGGCCACGGTTTCCGCCATTGTCTTTGGCCTCCAAGGCGCCTGGGCCGTGTTTGGCTTCGTATCAGCATTCAAGCGCATGGAGCGCGCATTCAAGGCCTTCACCTTCTCGATGTTTTTGACAGCCCTTGCCCATCTGGTGAGCACTTTCATGGTCGGGAGTTATCGGTTCACGACGAGTTGGTTTAACGCTATTTCATGCATCTTCCACCTTGTGTACTACCATTATGCAACCGAGGTGATGCCTGAAGAAATCAAAGAGGCCAAGAGCTTATACGCTGTGGTGAATGCGGTCATGTCGGATTGATTGTTGTGTTGCAATTGGGAATCCTGTTATTTGATCGCAGTATTCTCGATGTCATATCCATATTCTTCGGTACATACTATTAATACCGTGGCTAAACCAGCAGCTTTAGTGTCGCAGCAGCATACATACTCGTTGCCACGTCAGGCGTACATGAAGAACGAGGACGAATGAGCCAACTTGAATGATTAAAAGACTATTGACGTTGATTACGACTCGAATGCGAATGAGGGACATGATGTGATGAGTGTGTGGACAACAGATGAGTTGACAACCAAGGAAATGGGGCAAGAACAATCAAACAAGTCATCAAACAACTATGCAACATGCATCGGCTACTCGACGCTCAAACAGCGAGTCCCCCCTTGGCATTGAGCGCCAGCTGATGCTCCTCCTCGGCCTCGGCCACCATGGTCTTGCTGTACTCGTGATACACCCACGTGTAATAGATAAAGAGAACGATGAACGTGACGGTTGCCCAGTGCATGGGAACAACTGTGTGCATTCCCGTGATCACGAAAACAACAAGGACACCCCACCGGTAAAACATTTGAAATCCACGCAAGCACCGCCGCTTTGCCGTAATGTATCCAAACCCGGACCACACCGACAAGAAGCACAACAAGCCGAGGGTGACCCAGAGCAGATTCCGGACGGTGGAAAGCGAAAAGGAGCGCGACACATTGAGTGTTTGGGTGGTGCCGAACGGCAATTCAACGGTGATGCTGGTTCGGCCGTTGATGATCTTTGTGTGGACGGCTTGTGAAAATGAATCGGCAATGTATGCCAGCACTGCCGCTGCAAGGCCGGCGGTGACGGCTTGCATGGATAAGAGGAACAAGACGCCGTCGCGGATGATGAAGCCGCCGCAGCATGTGCGCTTGACAGCCCTGGAAGAACTTGGAGGCGATTGCTTGTTGGGCATGGCTCTTGTACTCTATTCACGGGGCATGCACAACGATCGTTGGTATTGTCATGGGATGTATGGCCGCAACGAGAAATGAGGGAATGACTGCACCAAGTATGACTAGTATCTCATATGTGTCTATTGCATTGATTATTCCTTCCCGGCGGCCTGGACGCGGCATCATGAGATGAGCGACGACGCGAAATGATCCATCCGATCAAACGGACGCTCAGTAAACGAGACTTGTAATCGAATATCGAAGTAAATAAACACACAATCTACATGAATAGTTCGCGACAATCTCATGCCCTCTTTACCTCGTCTATAAACCGCTCAATCAGCTCCACACTCTTGACTCCATCCACCTCAACCCCGCTGCTCACATCCACACCGACTGGCCGCGTACTGCGAATTGCTTCGACCACGTTGCCGAGATGCAACCCGCCGGCCAGCACGAACGCGACGTGATCGTCCTCCTCTGGCTCGCCCACCAATTGCGGAACCATGGCCCAATCAAATGGAAGGCCAGATCCGCCAACGGCTGAGTCGAGCAACGCGGCCACATGTGCTCCGGAACGAATCAGGGCAGGCGAGTCAGATGGGCGGAAGACCTTGATCACGGGCAGGGGCAGGTACGTGGCGAGATCTGGGTCCTCATCGCCGTGCAACTGAATCAAGTCCACGCCCGATTCGCGCACCGCGGTGAGAATCTCCTCGCGCGAGGCGTTTTGGAACACTCCCACAGTCAATGGGCGGCCCACTGGTGCAGCTGCTACAAGGGCCGCAAGGTCGCGCGGCGCGGCCGATCCCGTTTTCGCAAACGCAAACGGCATGGGCTCGTTGCCGGTAATCCCGCGCACGGCACGCACAATTTCGCGCGCATGGCTTGGAACAATGTACCGCTTGGTACCTGGGACAAAGATGAATCCAAGCATGTGCGCGCCAGCCTTGGCCGCCGCCAGCGCATGTTCCTTGGTCTTGAGCCCGCAAATCTTGACCAGCGTCTTGGACTTTTCCGGGGCCGTCGAGACAACAGGTGTCGGCTCGGGCACACCCCACAGTTCGCGCATAAACGCGGCGCGGTCCTTTGCCCGCATCAGCGCCTCGCCAACCAGTACGGCGTGCACGCCCTCGGTCAAATACGGCTCGACATCCTTCCTGCCCGCAATCCCCGACAAGGCACACAACACGACGCCCTCGGGAACCATGCCCGCAACTGCCGACGTGGTGCCCATATCCACGTCGAACGTGTGCAAGTTGCGGTTGTTGACTCCAATGATGCGCGATCCAACCGCCAATGCCCGATGCATCTCGTCGGCATTGTTGACCTCAACCAGCGCCTCCATGCCAAGCACTCGCGTCAGCCTCAACAGGCGCGCGAGATCGGTATCCGTCAGCATGGCAACAATCAACAAGACGGCGTCAGCGCCCGCAGCCCTGGCCTCAAGCAACTGGTACTCACAAAACACAAAATCTTTGCGCAATACGGCGGGCCGGTCGGCTCCCATGGCCGTCGTCAACACACCCGTCACCTCCTTCAAATCCTCGAGCGAGCCCTTGAACCACGTAGGCTCCGTCAACACACTAATCACACTGGCGCCTGCCCGTGCATACTCGAGCGCGCGCAATCCGGCATTGGCCGTGCCATCAATCATGCCCTTTGACGGGCTCGCACGCTTGACCTCGGCCATGACGGCAGGCGCGTGCTTTGCTTGCGTGAGGCGCGCGTAAATGTCAATGGGCGCCGGCGCGGCCCCGTGTGCAACAAGCGCACGCAAGTGCGCGAGCGACTTGCCGGGGAGTTGCATGGCAGTGTCTACGTCGAGCTTGCGCTGGCGGTAAATTTTCTCGAGAATCGTCTCCTTTTGCGCTTGTGCGCCACTCGCGGCCGGCGATTCGGGACGCGAGAGGGGTTGCGCGCCAGACAAGTAGCTCGGGTCATTGTCGGCCCAGGTCCCGCCCGTCAACCCCAGAAAGTTGCGGACCATGTCCCTTCCGTGCGCAGACATGACTGATTCGGGATGATACTGGACGCCCTCGACCGTAAACTGCTTGTGCCTGACACCCATGACATGGCCGTCGGCCGTCCACGACGTGATCTCCAAACACCCAGGCAACGTGGCCTCCTCGCCCGCAAGCGAATGATACCGTGTGACATGAAACCCTTGTGGCAACCCGCGGTACAGGCCCTTTGCGTCATGCGTGATGGCCGACGTTTTCCCGTGCACCACGCTGCCCGCATACGTTACGCGCCCGCCCCACACGTGGAACATGGCTTGTTCGCCGAGGCACACGCCAAGAATGGGCACTTTGCCCGCAAAGTCGCGGATCACGGCGGGCGAGATGCCAGAGTCGGCGGGGTGGCCCGGGCCAGGCGAAATCACAATGTTGCGCAACGTGCCGGAACGATGCAGGGCGTGGATGGCCTCGAGCGTGATTTGGTCGTTGCGGTACACAACGACGGTCGCACCCTCGGCACACAGGTACTGGTACACGTTGAACACAAACGAGTCGTAGTTGTCAATGAGCAAGGTGATGGGCGTGGTGGGTGAGAGGGGCGAGGTTGAAAGGTTGTAAATGTCGTTGGCCGAGGACAAGGTCGGGAGTTGGTTGGGCGCAAACGTCTTGATCACGGGCGGGGCAGGCTTGGTGACGGAAACGCCATTGGTCGCCGCCGCCATGCTTGCCGTGATGGGCGTCCGTTGTTGCAGCTGGAAGTAATACTCTTCCGCACGCTCCAAGGCAGCAACCGAACTCATCATCT
This sequence comes from Catenaria anguillulae PL171, assembly GCA_002102555.1. Taxonomy (NCBI): domain Eukaryota; kingdom Fungi; phylum Blastocladiomycota; class Blastocladiomycetes; order Blastocladiales; family Catenariaceae; genus Catenaria; species Catenaria anguillulae. Next base: position 106,288 of record MCFL01000012.1, read on the forward strand.
TGTTGATAGTCTCAATGTACTCGTCCTCCTGGTTGGAATCAAACACGATCCCGCCGCCGGCCTGCAAATACGCCACGCCATCCTTAAACACCATGGTGCGAATCGCAATGGCCGTGTCCATGGTCCCCGAATAATCGAAATGGCCCACAGCGCCGGCATACACACCGCGCTTTTGACCCTCGAGCTTGCGAATGAGCTCAATGGCCTTGACCTTGGGCGACCCCGAAACCGTTCCGGCCGGGAAAATGGACCTGAACGCCGTAAACCTGGTCTGCTCGGGGCGCAACGTGCCCGAAACCACAGATACAATGTGCATGACGTGCGAGTACCGCTCAATGTGCATGAGGCTCTCGACCGTGACCGAGTTGGGGTCGCACACGCGGTTGACGTCGTTACGTCCCAAGTCTACAAGCATAATGTGTTCAGCACGCTCCTTGGGGTCCGCTAGCAAGTCCTCCTCGAGGGCCTTGTCCTCTGCGGGTGTCACGCCGCGCTTGCGTGTGCCGGCAATCGGGTGCGTGTACACTTTGCGGTCCTTGTCGACCTTGGCCAGCATTTCGGGCGATGCGCCGACGAGCTGGAACTCTTTGAGATCGAGGTAGAACATGTACGGCGAAGGATTGAACGAGCGCAGTTGGCGATAGGCGTTGAATGGGTGCAGTGCCGTAGGCTTGCGCATGCGCTGGGACGGGACGGCTTGGAAAATGTCGCCCTCGACAATGTGGTGCTGGAGCGAGCGGACAAACGACATGTATCCATCCTTGCCAACGTTGGATTCGGGCGTCGGGCGTTCGGATTTGGGTGGAATGGGGAGTTGCACGGGCAAGGGCACGGGCGAGGCAGACGAGAGTGTCGAGAGAAGACTTGCCAACCGGGCTTGTGCCTCGGCGTATCGCAGGGAAACGAGCGAGGCGAGGTGCTCTCCAGGCGTCGACACGGGCACTTGGACATGGGTCACAACTTGAATGCGATGGTGCAAGTGGTCGAATACGACGAGCGAGTCGCAAAACATGAAGACCGAGTCGGGCAACCCGAGCGGATCGGCCAGCGGTACGGCTGGCTTGGTCTTTGGCTCAAAATATTGAATGCAGTCGAAAGCAATGAATCCTACTGCACCACCAGTAAATGACGGCAGCCCGTCAACAGGGACAAACTCGATGGCAGCGAGTTCTTGCTCGAGCGGCAACAACGGGTCGCCATGGACGCGGTACGTGGCGCCCTCGCCCGTTACGAGGATTTCGTACGGGTTGGCGCCCAGGAACGAGTAGCGGCCAATCTTTTCGCCGCCCTGAACGGATTCAAGCAGGAACGAATAGTCTGCGCCGTGGGCGAGCTTGAGGTAGGCCGTGACGGGGGTCAGCAGGTCTGCGTCGAGCGTGGCGTAGACGGGGACATAAATTGTCTTGGAAGAGTCGCAGTCGGAGCGGGCGTGGGCCGCTGCTGTGAGTGACTGGACAGAGTCGAGGGTCGGGAGGAGATCGGGCTACATACGGTGTGCGCAATACGGGACAATGTGAGCGAGCTGTTCTTGCATGGCCCATCATGAATCAGAGATGGCCGTCGAGGCGGACCGTTGTCATTGTGCCAGGAAGTGATGGTGGTGATGCCGGATGTGAGGACGGCGGGGCGGGAGGGTTTGTGTTGGATGAGACGGCAGGATCAAGATAGATGGAGAGGGCCGTGAGTTCAAGGACGAGAGTTAGTCTTCATGGGCTGCCTATGACATATGATAGCAATTGGGAGAGAGAGACACCTCCTCCATCAACCAAAGTTTGCATTTTGAGGCACGTGAGCGTAAATGGAGCGACGACTGCCTGTTGCAAACAGAAGTCAGGAGTCACACATCACGCCTTGCAATCGTAAGCACCCGACCCCGACTCGGCACGCATGTCCGATCAATGTCCCCGAGCATCCACCCCAAGTGCCGACTGCCGAGCCATGTTTGTCTGCGTTGACTGCCATCGCCCACCAGCACGTGTGCCAGATTGCGTTGCAGAGAAAAGTCTATTGAGCATATTTATGTATAGAAGGAAGTACATCGGAATCGACACCAGACAGTTTACGAAATGACACACATCTTCTTTGCGATATCCGCCCATTCTGCTGCATATGTTGGTGTGGGTGCAGTTGCGTCCATCGATGCGGTGGGCTGCGTCGCCGACGGCCTAGCCAACAACTCATCGACCTTTCCCCAGCCCTTGCCGTGCGCCGGGCATGCCACCACTTTTCCTTCCACCTCCGTATCTTCTCTACCCAACTTCTCACCCAACTCATCCACCCCCTTGACCTTGCCCTCGCGAATCAACTCGGCCACATTGGCCGCATTCCTCGCCTGGCAACACGGTTTACACATTCCCGACGGACACTTTGCAGAAATGACATTCAAGCACGTTGGGCATCGCGGTTTGCCACGGAGTCTCTTTTGCGCAGGCAACGATGCGTCTGCACGATCGGCCATTTGCTGCTGGTTATGCTCCTCCTTGCGCTTGCGCTTGAGCAGCTTGCGCTCGGCGCGCGCACGCGCTAGTTCGAGTTTGCGTTGCGCGAGCTCTTCAGGTGTGGGCTCGTCGGCTGCGGCAACCGCAGGTGCGGCAGATGCGGGCGACAAAGAGCCGGCAGTGGCTTGGGTGCCAGCGGGACGACCAGACACGTCGGCCGGGTACTGCTCGCGCATGTATGGCTGGCAAACCCACACAGGCAATTCCTTGTACCCAGAGGCATTGTTTGGAATGTCGCTGCTCTTGATGGCCACGTCCCACCCGCTCTCCTTGGCCTCGTGCGCGTATTTGGCCTCAATCATGTCGGTAACGGCTTGGTACCCCTCCATGGTGTTTGCCTTTGCGAGCGCATCGCGCGCCTTGGTGTAGTCTGTCAACACGGTGCGGAAAACTCGAAACAGGTGTGCACGAATCATGTGCGTCTCGGTGTGATGCTCGCGGCAAATCTGCAAGTACTCGTTGGCCAGCTGCCACACGGGTGGATGCACGTCGGCAAACAGCGCCGGGTTGAACAGGTTGCCCTCAGCCGACATGACGCCCTCACAACCCGTCGCGGCCAGGCACCGCTCAACATCCTCAAAGTACAAGATGTTGCCGTTTGCAAACACGGGAATGGAAACGGCTTGCTTGACAGCCTTGATCTTTGCCCAGTCGGCCAATCCCGTCATCTGGCCCTTTTGCTCGCGCAACCGCCCGTGGACCGTGAGGATCTGGCATCCGGCACGTTCGAGCATTTGCGCATATGCGACCGTCTTTTCGATGTCGGGATACACGCGAATCTTGCATGTGACGGGAATGGCGAGCTCGGCGTGCAGCTTGCGGACCATGCGCTCAATCAAGTCCCAGTCCTCCATCAAAAACGAACCATACTTTCCACGCTTGGCAATTCCCTGCGGACATCCCAAGTTCAAGTCGACGGCATCGCACTTGTCCTCGACCAATTTCGCGGCACGCAGCAACGTGTCCGGGTCATTGGCGCAAAACTGCACAACGAGCGGGCGATCTTGCGGCGATGACGTGAATTGCTCGCGCCGGTACGACTCGTTTTCGGCAAACAGGCGCGCGTGGAACATGGGCGTGTAGCACAAGTGTGCGCCGTAGCGCAGCGACAGCAGGCGCCAGGCGTGTTCCGATTGGTCAACCATTGGGGCCACAATGTGTTTGGCGGAGCGGAACACGGTCTTGTACAGGTCCCAGCCGGCGAGTTTGCGGGAGGCAGCGGCGGCGGGCAGCATGGCTGAGGTGGAATCGGGTAGATGGTGGTCGTCGGAAGCAGCGGTGGTGGCGGTGGTAGTAGGAATCGAGGGGGCAGAGGTCGGCGTCGACATGGTGGTGGTGGATTGCATTGATTTTGTGGTCAGTGCTGCCTGGATTGTTGTCGATGACTTATTGAATGGCTGTTGACCGACGCAACATGCAGAGACCGCCCAGCATCGATGATGCTTTGCCAGGTTGCTGAATGCTTGCTTCCAGATGCACGGATGCGCATTCTAGAAGCCACTTCTTCCACGTGAGCAGTTGCTACACTTTCGACTGTGCTCGGGAGAACCCGGATGGGCCAGGTCAATCAAGATCCGGGCAGGGCTGGCAATGAAGATCGGTCATCGGGAACGGGCAACGGATCGGGAGGCCGTACGCTAACCTTGTTGAACGTTGAACGGACAAGAAGGCCGACGCCGTGCCATCACCATCGTCACATCGTCACCCTCATCCTCGGACAGGACAGGACTTGCTTCGTATTGCAGCGTATTGCATTTGCACCATTGCCCGACCCACAACGACCGGTATGCATGCACTCTCGCCGCCCTCATGGATCTGCTGCCCCGCACGGAATCACTGCGGCCGCCCACGCTCAACCTCACAGGTAACGGTGACTGAATGATTTGTCGGTCAACTCAATTCTGTACGGACTATAGATCATCCACAGCGCAACCATGCTCCGCACCACCGCCTCTGCTGCCCGCCGCTTGCACACCTCGGCCGTTCGGTCCTCGGCCTTTGCCGACTTCCCGCTCCCCAAGGACGTGCCGCTCGTTGCCCCGGCCCCAGTTGCCGGCGTTGCCCAAACCCAATCCGGGCTCCGCGCCGGTGCTATTGACAACCACGGCCCCACGTCGTCGCTCGTGCTCGTTGTGCCTGCTGGTGCCCGTGCCGAGTCGCTCGATTCGCTCGGTGTCTCGCACTTTTTGGCCAACTACGCCTACAAGGTCTGTTGTGGTTGTTGTTGCATTGCGTTGAATATTTCGACGACGGGCGCACTGACACAACAGAAACCCTCTTGTTTTCTTTGATTCTTTCATTAGTACACCTCGACGCAAACCCCGCTCCGCCTCGCTCGCGAAATCGAGCTCCGCGGCATGCAAGTGCGCACCACGACCACGCGCGAATTCCTCGTGTACGAGGCCGAGTTTCTGCGCGACGACCTGAGCTTTGCCCTCGAAACCCTTGCCGATGTAGTCTACAACACAAAGTACAACCACTGGGAATTCGACGCCGTCAAGGCCCTCACGGTGGAGCAAGCCGCGGCCGCCTCGGCCAATGCCCAACTGGCTGGCTTTGAGCTCGCACACCGCCTTGCCTTCCGCCAGGGACTCGGTAACTCGGTTGTTGCCCCGCAATTCCACTCCATCAACAACGCCAAGGTTGCCCAGTTCGCCAAGGCCAACTTGGCCATTGGCCAGGGTGCCGCCGTGTTCGGTGTTGGCGTCAACCCAGAGGAGCTCGAGTCGTTGGCCAATGTGCACTTTGCTGCCGCTTCGGGCAACGCTGCCGCCAAGCAAGCGTCGCAATACTTTGGCGGCGAGTCGCGCATCGACCTGCCCAAGGGCCACAACGTGACGCTTGCCTTCCCCGGTGCCGCTGCCGGATCGGCCGATGCCGCCACGCTTTCTGTGCTCACGACGCTTTTGGGCGACGGCACAAAGTACGTCAAGTGGGGCACCGAGGCCGGATCCCCCCTCACCCAAATTGGCCGCAACGCCCACGCCGGCGTCAAGGCCTTCCACGCTTCCTACTCGGATGCTGGCTTGTTTGGTATCTCGTCCACCTGCAAGACGTCGGCTGCCAACGCCACCAACGGCATCAAGCAGGCTGTTGCCCAGCTCAAGAAGGTTGGTGAGGGCCAAGTCGAGGCCGCCGAAGTGGCCCGCGCCGTTAACCAGGCAAAGGCCGCGTACTTGATGGCCGCTGAGAAGCGCGCCGTGGCTGCACGTGCGTCGGCCGCCGAGTTGGCGGTGCGCGGCAATGTGGCCAGTGCCAAGGACGTTGTGGCAGCAATTGAGAAGGTGTCGGCGCAGGAGCTGCAAAAGGCTGCCCAGAAGGTGTTGAAGGCCAAGCCCACGTTGGCCGTGGCGGGCAAGTCGGCCGAGTTGCCCTACGTTGATACTCTTGGTCTCTAAGCATTTTCTTCAGTTCCCTCTGCCATTTTTTTGGTCTTGTCAACGTGTCGTTGTCACCTTGACTTTTTTTTTTCGTTTGTTTCTCTGTTGAGTTGTTTTCGTCCCGATTATTTGAATTCTGCCACTACATGTTAGCTTTGCCATGCCCTCGCCGTTTGCGTTGCGTTGATTGTGGAATCACAATATATACAGTTTCCTCTCTTGCTCACTACTTCCAGGAGTACAAAGAGGCTACATATAAAACAAGTACAATTACATGTATCGATATGGTACGCAAGGCAAAATTGTCTTTGTGTCACCTATTCACTACTCATCATGTTCCTCGAACGGCCCGCCCCTCGTCACAGCCTGCTCCTGCTGCCCGCCCATTTCCTCGCCGACCGACTCAACCTCAATCCCAACACTCGCAAACGCCTCAACCGCCCACTTTGGCACGTTCCCCCTCGGATACATATCCTTACAAAACTTGTGGACAAATTCAGGGAATCGTTGGTCCAAGATGGCCTGGCGCATGCCGCGCATGAGCCGCATCTGGTACGTGATGTTGTGCACCGTGACCAAGTGGCACGCTGTGGTTTCCCTTGTCACAATCCGGTGCAGGTATGACCGCGGGTACGTTTTGCATGTTGGGCAGGGGCAGTCTGGGTCAATGGGCCGGTGGTCGTCTTTGAATTGCGCATTCTTTAGCGACATGGAGCCCCATGGGACAAGGGCATTGCCAAAACGCTGGAGATCGTGTGAAGGGCAAGTATGATTAAGTAATCTCAGGACTCGGGAGATACGAAAGAGAACGTACAGCAGTGCGGGTCGGGAAGACACAATCAAACATGTCGACGCCCAATGATGTACACACGACCAAGTCCAAAGCGTATCCAATACCCATACAGTACCGCGGCTTGTTTTCGGGCAGCAGGTCGGTGCACAGAGAAACCACACGCCAGAATTCCGACTTGGCTTCTCCACCAGACAGACCACCAATGGCGTATCCAGGGGCATCGCGCTTGACCATTTCTGTTTTGGGAACATGAAGCTGTTCGTTTGAGATAACCTCGCAAATGTGTAGGAGGAAGGCAGGCATACCTTCAATACAAATGCGGCGCAAATCTGGATGCAAACCACCCTGAATGATCGGAAACAGGTTTTGGCGATCCGGGTTCCTGTTGGCCAAGATGCAACGATCGAGCCAGCGGATGGACCGCCACATGGCTTCTTCGATGCGGTCACGAGGGGTCATCGGGTTCACGACGTCGTCGAGTTGCATCTGTAGCGAGCAAACAAATCGCAGAGATCAGTCAGGACACTTGAACGGCGCTCGGCCAAGGACGGCAAACAGTACCATGATGTCCGATCCAATCGAGTTTTGAATATCAATGGACCGCTCGGGCGTGAGCATGATGCGAACGTCGGGATCATATGGTGACGAAAACTCGACACCGTCCTCGGTGACCGTGGACCTGCAAAACAGAAACACAAATGATAAAAAGGTGAGGAGCTTGACCATCAACTCTCCTCCCGTGCGCATGACGTACAGATCCATGAGCGACACCATCTGGAACCCTCCGCTATCCGTCAACATGTTGCGCTTCCAGCCCATCCACTTGTGCACGCCGCCCACATCGTCCAGCGTCTCCTGTCCCGGCTTGAGCGCCATGTGATAAGTGTTGCAGAGCAATGTGTGAATGTCCAAGTCCTCGAGCTGCTTGCTCGTCAACCCCTTCATTGTGGCCTTCGTCCCCACAGGCATGAACTGTGGGAGATGAGCAGTAAAGTGAGGGAGCTGCATGTGCGAGACACGGGCCTTGGACACGGGACACTTGGCAATGATGGTGTGCTTGAGGGCAGGCGATCCCGACATGGTAGGGTGGGGAACGGCCGAGGCGGAGGCGGTCATGGCAGAACTTGAGCGGACTGGTTGAGCGGTGTGCAAGGGGCGGAGCGAAGTTGCAATTGGGCGCAAGAGCTTGCGGGCTATGGCGAGCATGCGAGTGTGGAGGACAAGGGCAAAAGAGAAGCCGTTGAGCGGGAGTAGACGGTTATATCAAGCGATTGCGGAGAGTTCTAGGCACTTACAGGGACCAGTTCATTGAGACATCGGTTGAGGAATTCGGTACGTATATTTACGGTGCGACGGAGGAACACACAACAGACTTGGGTGCCCAGTGGATCGCAGGCCCATGTTCGATCGTTGTCCACGTCTGGTCTTCGCATATGGCGTGCCATGCACGATACTGGCTCAGATCACCAACGGAACATACATAGCAGTTCCCCTGGCGGTAGGAACCTCGACAACAAGACATGAGAAAAATCACTTGCGGACCGCCGTCTGTCGCTGCGTGGGGTTCGGAGGCAAAGTACATTCACTGACCACACGCGCCCGAGACAACAGTCTAAAGCGAACGGGCCATCGATTTCAAACACGATTACAACAGTTTATACAACAGATCACAACACCGTGATACAATTTCAGACCGACACACTCGGATCATCATGACAAAAGGCTTCAACCAATCGCTCTACCTGCACGTTACATCTGCTTTACTTCCTGGGCGGGCGGCCCGTGCCGGCGCAGTCCCAAGCGCAGTCGTTCTGGCACTTACGGTCACCGCGGCACATGTCCATGCACGAGCGGTAGCACTGGTAGTTGCGCTTGTGGAGCGTGGGCTCGGCAGGAGCGGCCATGGGAATGTCGGGGCCGGGAATGTTGCAGAGCCAGTCGCAGTCGTCGCGACCTTGACGGACGCAGTTGTAGTAGCAGCGGTAGTCGACGCGCTCAATGTTGGCCGAGCCCGAGGTGGCGGCTGTACGTGGAAAGGAGATTTCGGGTCAGTTGTGACAGGCATTCAAAGGTGGTGGGTGTGATAGATGTTCAGGTACATGCCAGCGTTGGCGGGAGCGGGCGACGCCTGAGCAGACATGCCAAGGGCGACGAGAGCGAGAGCGAGGAACGAGGTGGTCTTCATGGTGCTGGATCTAAACTGAATGGGATGGGATCTGGCTGACAGGGAGAAGTGAGCTGGATGAGGGACTTGCAAAGATAGGAATGGTAAGCGGGCGGGCAGTCGACTTTATACCCCTGTCGCTCCTCTTGGGATGCTGGGAGGGTCGGATCAACAATGACCATGCAATGGAGCTGAAGAATCGAAAGGAGACAGGATTGAAGCGACAATCAGCCGATGCCTTGATTTCTTCTTGTTGTACCGATGTAGTACGCACGCAAAATGGCATTCATGCACCGCCGGGTTATTGGACGGGTGAGGAGCAACTCATGTGGTCTCATTAATTTTGGATACGTCTAGTACCTACCGAATCAATACTGAATAAACCTATACCTTTTATTGCTCAGAACATTCATCCGGGGCGAACTCCAGTGCATTTGCGGTGCAATATGGAACAATGGAAAGCTGAGTTAGAAAGTGAAAGGGGGAAGAGGGGGAAGGTCCGGTGATCAAATGTCTCACATGAAAACCGCGCGCATGCGTGCGGTAAGGAATCAGGCTATTTCATTGCTGTGCGCGTCGATTGCCTCGCCCTTGCACCGCCAATCGGCATCACTTGCATGTTTGCACGTCCTATACTTGCAGGTACCCGCCTAGAGCTGCTGGCTCTCTGGCGCTCAAGTACCGTGACAGCTAGGCAGACCACCGTACCAATGGCCAGCGTAGTTGCGGTGGAACACTTCCGAGCCGATTGATGCTGCTGCCAATGGTACGGTCACCCCCACAAGCGCTTGCTGGTGCGCAGGTATCATGTGCCGTCGGCGGTGGTGCAGCCCCCCGGCCGATGTGACAGATTACAGATTCGTGGAAACTTCTATGGACGATCACTGGGGTACTGTTTGTATACCAATCAATCTCTATCCTTCCGCTCAGATGATGTGTACGCAACTGCCATACTCTTTTGGAACGCTGTTCCATCAGGAAGGAGTTGATACACACAAACTTCTTTGTCCCGTCACTAATCCCCGCCATCGAATTCTCAGGAGAGGGTCTCACTCAGGAAGAAGGTAAGAAAACACCATGACCATCCTTGTGGCGAGTGGAGAAGATGCCGGGTCTCTCAGGTTCTTTCTCATGGGTCAGGACTATCACAGTTCCCTCTTCTGAAACTCGCCAGGAAACGTCACTGGCTTGTGGGTGGGCTGACCCCGCCTGACCCGGCCTCTACTACAACCGCATCCCCAAATGTTGATGGAAGGAACCTACCGGCCACAGCGCTCCACCGCTGCGGTTATCTCCCATATGACTTGTCCGCAGTAAGTTCAAACTGGTCGTGACCTGTTCCGAACGCCATGGGATGCTGTTGCCGGCACCTCCAATGATCGTCGATGACAATGGTCGTGCTTGATACACAGCCGCAGCTGTGTGTGGCGGCCAGCTCGGCCAGCTGCAGCCGCAGGCGGGCAACTGATTGTATGCAGGTGGCGTGTTGACGGTGCAAGTGCAAGAAAAGTGACGCGCAACGACACAACTCATTATTCGTGCATTATCCCACTTTACCGCACGCATGCGCGCGTTTCTCGAAGTGAGACATTTGATCACACGACCTTCACGATGTCACATGCGATTATTCCACTGCACCGCAACTGCACAAATGTCTGCGCGAATACCAACCTTACCTAGCTGACTGGATTGTTGACCTGTAGCCGTCGCCTATTACGTGGATGTAAATATCCGGTGCCTACTGACGTTCGGCCCAACGATCGATGCGGTATATAATTTATGAGACCACATGAGTCGTTGTTTGGAATCATTTACAAAATCTTGTGGTGCATGCATGTGTGTCTAGTTGCAAGCTTACCAAATATGCCAGTCGGGTACGTAGGTGGAAATCTATCGACATACCGCCAGGTTCGATGGATGCTATTCCGCAGCCCTTCCTTGTCGGCTGATTGTCGCTTCAATCCTTGCTCCTCACAATCCTCCTGGACCATCCTCGCACCAGCGGGTTGACCCAACCCGTGCCGCCTTCTGGAGCGTCACGGGTATAAAGTCAACTGCCCGCCCGCTTACCATTTCCCTCAATCCGAATGTCCCTCATCCACCTCTCGCCTGCCAGTCAACCAGCCTCCTCACATCCCATCACCATGAAGACCACTTCGTTCCTCGCTCTCGCCCTCGTCGCTCTCGGCATGTCCGCTCAGGCTTCGCCCGCTCCCGCCAACGCTGGTACCAATCCTTCACATGGATCCCATGTTGCGGATGATGATGACATTATGCTGACCCGAAAAACTACATCCATGCCAACATAGCCGCCACCTCGGGCTCGGCCAACATTGAGCGCGTCGACTACCGCTGCTACTACAACTGCATCCGCCAAGGTCGCGACGACTGCGACTGGCTCTGCAACATTCCCGGCCCCGACATTCCCATGGCCGCTCCCACCAAGCCCACGCTGCACAAGCGCAACTACCAGTGCTATCGCTCGTGCATCAGGAGGTGCCACGGTGACAACAAGTGCATGGACGACTGCGCTTGGGACTGCGCCGGCTCGGACCGCCCGCCCAGGAAGTAAAGTGCAAGCAACGTAGAGATAATAGAGCGAGTGGTTGATTGAAGCCTCCTGTCATGGTGTTGCATGTCATGGTGTCAGTCTGAAGTTATGTCGACGTGTTGCACGTCTATGAAAACCTTTGTCCATCTCAAGTTTTTACACGCATGCATGAGGATCAGGTACTAAGAATGATTGTCGAAGAATTCATAATGAGACAGGGAACAAGTTGTAACTCTGACTGAGCATTCTTTGCTGTGGGTCCACTTTCATGATGCTCTGGTTGTTGTCTTTTGCGGCATCCACCCATTATTTCGACCAGATTTGAAATGAATCTCATTCATATGGTCGGAACTCTCAAGCGCAGCTGGCACACCGATCCGTCGCCCTCCGCTTTCGATTGGGGGATACTTGAGCGAATGCACCACAAAGGACCTATGCCGCCCGCCACCCGAGCCAAAAAGACACTGCTGCCCCATCGGACAACTCCAAAGGGAAGGAAGAAAGCGGTCGACCGACACGTAGGTTTCTTAAAATTTCAAGCTTGAACGCCAAATCCAGACGCGTCAGTGGGATGCCTCCTGAAGTCACAATACAACTGGGAAAAGACGATGGATAGTAGGCAAGCGCCTCACATTGCCAAATTGATAGTCCATGTACATAAATGGATTCCATTGAACAAAGAGACCGAAATGACAATAGAAAGATGAACGACAAGAGAAAATGATGCTGCGGGAGGACAATCAGTACAACGAAAATGGCGGCAACAAGACGGCGTCCGACATAATAAATAAAACGATACAGAACTGAATGAATGTGGACTCACGAAAGGAAAACAAAAACCTCTTGGCTACATAACCACCCAATCACCAATAATCCAAGCAATCAACGGGACAAGGTGAGCAGCGACCCAATCTTGGTGACCGTCCTGCGACTGTTTTGCTCCCTCGCCATTTCGGCACTGGCAATAGCATTGCTGCGCATGATGGCCATCTCAGTCGTCGTGTGCGTCCTTCCGGGTCCCAACGCACGCGCCCTGCTCAACGTGGCCATCCTGCTCTGGTTGCCATAGCTGCGATCTTGATCGTGCACAAATGTCACTGGCCCGACCTTGGTGTACGACACGGGCCGATTGGCCTCTGCTTCGGCAAGCGCTATGCGGTTGGCGCGATCCAGGGCCGCAACGGTGGTTGTGGGAACCGCGCCACGAAGTCCGCCAGTGGGTGCTGTGCGATCGTATGTCCCCGCTCCCGTCCGCGATAACGCCGTGTGTCCAGGTACACGCGCGGCCGTCAGCGATTCGCGATGAAACATGACACCGGTCGCCGGTGCAGACAGCGTCCGGTTTGCGAGCGGCGGGCCGGACACGGTGGTGGTTGTGGGCACGTTTGGGTCGTACGGCAACGACTGCTTTGACCCAAGAGCAACGTGGGCGCCATGGTCACACTCGAGCGTGCCCTTGCCCGCGGCAGATGTTGGGTGAAAAACGACGGGTTCGGTCCGGTCAGTAATCAGGTCGGCATTTCCGGCGCCATGGTCGTGTTGTGAGAGGCGGGTGGCCGAGGCAGACGTGAGCCGAGAGCGGCCGTATGCAGTGGATGTCGGGATAGGGGAGGTTCTACGCGAGGTGGTGCCGTAGGGCAGTGCATCGGCAGTCGAATAGGCCAGGCGGGTGTGTGCGATGGGGGCGGCGCCGTAGCGTTGGGCGGGGACGCTGGATGAACGCGCAGGGCGGCGCAAAGTATATGCATCGTCTGTTCAATGGCCGCGACAATAGTAGAGTTGTGTCAGTGTCACCCATGGTCTCACTGCCGCAGAGAACGAACCATAAACCGAGTCCGAGCGGGTGCCAACGGGACGAAACAAGGACGACGAGCGGCCACTCGACCCAGCTGGCGCGCGGGCACTGCTGCGTGGATACCTCGAAGCGACGCCCTCATCATAATAGTAATCCGGCGACCGTTCACGGCGGCCATAACCGCGACCCAAATTGTCGCGCTTGTGACGACGACGCGTCGTCGTTGTGGCGGTCTCAACGTCACCCTGATCCGCGTAGAATTCGTCCTCTGCAAACCTCCTCCTCCTTGTTTGACCCATGTACGCTGGCTCAAACAAGTCCAACCTGTCCTCGGGCGGCAGCGTCCTCACCAATGCCGGATCATTCGGGCCAAGCTGTCCGTGCTGCGCCTTAAGACGAATGTCCTTGAGGTGCGTGCGGAGGTAAGGATCGACCACGTCGTTTGGGTGCACCGAGACATTGCGCTCGTGGCCGCGGTCGTAGTGGAAGCTCGGATCGTAGTACGTGTACTGCTTGCCGCCATATGTGTAACTGCGCATGGCAGGGTCGATCAGGGTCGAGTGGGCGTGTGCCACCGGAACGGCTGTGGTGGCGGCAGCAGGCCCGCGGCGAAGGCGGCCTTTGCGGTCGTGGGCCAGGATGGGGGTGTCGGCGAGGCCCGCAGCAGCAGAGGGCGGCGCCGCTTGGGCGTCACGGCGGCCACGATGGAAGAGGGGCATGACGAGAGTGCTTGTGTTGTACGCGTGGGGCCGCGATTGGCAAGTATTGGGCGGAGAGCGCGAGAGAGAGTGCATCGAAATAGCTCGGTGAGACGCTTTTTTCACGATTCAGTCAGACTGAGACCGTTTCCCCACTATGCTGTATGTATGGCCACCTTATGTTCAGACATAGAAATATGACCCAGCTGCCCTCGTCATCACAAACAGGCGTGGTGCCCGAGTGGTCCAAGGGGGCCGGCTACTAACCGGCTGCGCTCTGCGCTCGCACGTTCGAATCGTGTCCACGTCGCCCTACTTTTTTCCTCGTTTCTTTACGTCTTTTGTCTCTCCTGACTCATGAGTGGAGTCGGCAATGTATATTGATCTTTGTTCGTTTTCCTGGCAACGCGTTTTTGGGTGAGACACTTGGATCATCCGTGCGTTCGCATCATACTGGGATTTGCAGATTTGCGTTGGTACATATAGATCAGAGTATGATGTGTTAATGACATAACTTGGGAACCCACCGTCGACGCCTCAGCCAAACCTGGCTCGCTTTCGCACATTCCAACTCCCACTGGCCTGCGGCAGTTCATCAACTTCTTCACGATCAGACGACTGGGACCTTGCCGCATTTCCATCGTCCTCCTCTTCCTCGTCCACTTGATCCCTACCCTCATCATCCACATCCATCGCGGCCCCCGCATCCTCCCACCGACTCGCCCGCACCCTGCTCCGACTGGGTGACTCGTCGGGCGGCAGCGGCCGCTTTGCCCGCCGCGACGAACGCAGCACCGACGGCGGCTCGTCATCATCCATGAAGTTGTCACCTACGTCGGGTCCGACTCGGAACCGAATGGGGCGCCCTCGGCGAGTGCCGGGCGTGGCCGTTGCAGGCGTTGCGAATTGTGATGCAGAAATTGAGCGAAGCGGTGCAGGTGTTTGAAATGGAGCATGAGGCGGCGGTGGAGGGGAACGAGGCGGGGTTCGAGTCGATGAGCGGCGAGTCCGTTGGCCGCTGCGTGGCAAGCCGTCCGAGTCCAACTCAAGCTCGTCACCGTCTCGATCAGAGTCGCTGTGCTCCTCGTCCTCGCGGTCAGATGCGCTGTCGTCCAACTGGTCCTCTTCCTCCTCGTCCTCGTCCTCTTCGTGACCGTTGTCGTGCAGCGACATGAGCGCATCCACGTGGAACAAGCCTTGCGAATCCGGCAACTTGACTGGTTCAGACGCCGCCGCCGCATCCAGCCACCGCTGCACACGCTCAAACTGGGCCAACCCGACACCCGATCCCTCATCGCTCTCGCTCTCACTCCAATCATCACTCGTACTCTGCTCCTCATTGCTCGACGACTCATTTTCATCATGAACCGCGGCTCGCGTCCTTGCCCACTTCCGCTGCCTACGTGTCTTGATAAACACATGGTCCAATCTCGCCAACAAATCCTGCCTGGGCCGCCACGTCCTGACCTGCCGCCACTCAATGCCCCTCGCGCGAAACATGCGCTCCATCTTTTTGCCCATTTCCTCCCTGACTTCTGGATTCGCAGGCAAGTATTCGGCATGCCACCAATGAACAAGCTCCTTGGTGCGCTCGGCATCGGCGCGTGCGCGCGCAATCCCATTGGGCCTGCACGTGGCGGCACACACGGCGAGCGCAGATTGCATGTCGTCGAGCGTAAGGTGGTCGACGACAATGTGCGTGCCGTGCTTGTGCGTGGCTTGCATGCGCGCGTAGGCGTGGTTGTAGGCGGCGACAAGTCGGGTGCGGATAAAGGACGAGAGGTGGTCGTGAAGGTCGAGCCAGGTGTCGTTGAGGACGGTGAGGGGTGAGCCATTGTTGAGATGACTATGGGGCGGGGCAGCGAACAAAGAAGAGGGGGCAGACGGTGAGAATGCGGCGGATTGGGGATCCGGATGTGAAGCGGCAATTGAAGGACGCACTGCGACATGATTTTGGTTATCCGCGTGCGAGAAAACACACTGACCTTGCGCTTGTTGAGCCGAGACAACGGGCGTTCCTGATTGAGCTGGACGAGCATCTTGTCCAAATTACGGGCCAACCGAGTGCTCGTCTCTTCCTCCTTGGCAATCGTTGGCTTGTCCGACTCTTGGGCGTACATGCACTGGTTTCGTCTCTCGTGGTCACGGTCCTCATCGTCTCCGTCACTTGCATCGTCCGACTCCCAGCCACTGGTGGATGTGTCTTCATCCTGAATGTCCTGTGTTGCGTTGTTTCCCGTATCACTGCAATTGACCGGATTGAATCCAACCAACAGAGCCTGGAGCGGATCAAGCGCAACCTCGAATGATCGTTGTGCAACCAGTGTTGCGGCGTGCACCGTGGACAGGTGCCAGACAACTTCGACGGGCGGCTTGCGTATGGCGGCAGCGAGGGCGGCAATGTCCCATGAGGGAATGCGCGCGAGAGCGTTCCGGAGGCAATGGTGATCGTGCTGGGTCCAGTTGCCGAGGTTAGGACGCAAGGGGATGACAGTTGGTGGGGGTGGGAGGTAGAGGGCTGTTGCTTTGGGCGGCTGTGAAGGTATCGGAGGGGATGTGCCATCCATTTTTGGTCATTTCGTGGAGTGCATACGATCAAATGATATGTATTGTGGTCCGGTGCATTTGATGCCTTTACGTGCGCATTTTTGACTTGAGCGTGACATTCTGGATCAGGATGGCATGGATGGATCGGCGGACTCCATTTGCCGATACAACCGACCACCTTTGCCCATCGCAAACGCCAGCCTGACGCGTTTCTTGCTCGAGTTGGATTCAGCGTATGGAGGCAAACATGTCGTGTACCATGCAACCCAAGGAGTAAAGCACCATGACCGTCCCAACCAACACGTACTACCCGCAACCTCCGCCTCCCAATGGTGCGCCTGCTCCAACCGCGGCAACTAGCTTTTCGGCCTCGCACAACCCGATGAACACGGCCCACAACCCTCAAAGCGCCGCAGACGACTCAACCGTTGCCTGGCAACAACACGAGGCACTGTCCAAAATACAAGATACCGTGCGCTGCGTGCCGTCGTGGTGAACTTTGTCAACTTGTCCACGATCCTGCTCTTCATCTCCTGCACCGTATACAAGCTCGCGTCCGATACAGCAAACTTCTCGGTCACGCTCATCAATGTCTATGCTTGGTACATATACTATAAACATATGGTAGAGTGGCGGCATGCATCCAATTCCCTGCTAACTTCCCCGAATTTGCCCAATGAAACCCTGGATAGTGTCCTGGGCTTGTCTCTGCTCGTGATCGAGCTCAAAGAAATCGACCAAGCCATCGAATACTTTCTCTTCCTCTTCACCGTCAAGGGCGCGGACTGCTTTACGTCTTGTACGGTCAGCCTTGCCATCTTGATGCTCCCGACACATGTTCGCTCACCTTGAATGTCTTTTGTTGTCACCTTGTGCAGTTTGGGGTGCCTCATCATCGACACGCAGTTGTTCCCGCTCTTCACGGGCATGTGGCTGCTCGCCATTGGCATGGCCATGTTTCTTGTCTCGTTCACACGCCGAGTGCCCTACTTGACCAACTTCAAGGACAATTGGCGAGTGTGGAATGATTCAAGGGTGCGCAGACGGCAGCAACAAACAAGCACAGCTGGCGCGTTTGGGCAAAACAACTTGTCCGAGTCCGGCAACGATGGTTGCAGACCATCGGATGTGAAGGACTCACTGGAACTAAGTTGGCGTGAGCTGGCGTTGATTGGGGAGGCGAAAACAGCCT
This sequence comes from Catenaria anguillulae PL171, assembly GCA_002102555.1. Taxonomy (NCBI): domain Eukaryota; kingdom Fungi; phylum Blastocladiomycota; class Blastocladiomycetes; order Blastocladiales; family Catenariaceae; genus Catenaria; species Catenaria anguillulae. The sequence goes on from MCFL01000012.1 coordinate 123,906, forward strand.
TAGTGCGTGTGAAGAGGTCGTCGTCAGGACCGCTTATCACATACGTCGTTAGTTGACGCGGGGGTGGTGTGGTCACGTCGTGTCCTTGACAAGCAGTCCGGGCGCCGACAGAGATGCAGGAAACCGAATGGGAAAATATAATAAACAATATCTGATTATACCGGTTATAGAAAGACAAGAGAGGAGACAAGGGAAAAAATTGAGACGCGGCAGGATAAACCGAGGCAAAGAGCAAAACAGTCAAAGCAAGCAGAAAAGGAGGGTAGGCAAGGTTATGATTAGGTAGGTAAGACGAAAATGACGATGAGGTTTCCAGAAAACGGTGTGCGCCGTGCATGCGTCAATGCAAAGCAAAAACGAAAAGAAGACGGACGTGAGTGAAAGGCAAAAAGGAAAATAGAGGAAAGAACAAGGTGCGGAGGGAGATCGCAAGGTCAAGAAACAAAAAAAGGGATGGGACAATTACGCATGCAGAGACAAGGAGAGAGAATGAAAAGGGACAGGGACGAAGGGGAAAACCCAATTACACAAACACGCAACACACACACGTTGGCCCGGAATATGGCGTGAATGACATCAAAACACTAACAGCGGAAAACTATCCACGCATCTCGATCCACCTACCGGCTCATTCCCCGCTTGTGCGCAGGATTGCGCACACGCCCTCTCACAGGTCTTGCACCTGCTGATGCTGCAGCTGATGTGCATTGCTCGCAACCCACCGTGAAATGGCCGCTTGCCGTTCTGCATCCCCTACGCTTGCCACACTGGGCTCGTAAAACCCGGAATCTGTTGACAAGTGTTTTGCATGGCCCTTCTTTGCACTTGCCGATCTTGCCGCGGCCCATGACTCTGCGGCGACCGACTGGAGCATGTGCGAGGTGGTCGGGTGGGGCGAGGGAGGCGTGAGGGCAATGGATGGCGACACGGATGGCGGGAGCTGCAAGCGGGGCATGGCCATGGCGGCCACAGCTGACGATGTTGTTGCAAGCCGGTGCAAGTGCGTGCCCGTGAGTATGCTTGATGGCGTTGCGGGCAAAGGCATGAGCGGCGTTGCCGGTGCCGACGTGGGCGCCACAGAGACGCCAGCGAGTTCGACGTCCTCGTCCTCGTCGTCAACGCTCATCTTCTCGTTGCGATCAATGCCCGAATCCACCTCGGACAGCGCTGGCGACGTGGCAGCCGTGCCCGGAGCAGATGCAAGCAAGTGAGGCGGCAACAGGGCAATGGACGAGGGGGCGGGGATCGTGTGTGCGGCGGGCACCTCGGGTGTCTCCTCAGCAGCCTGGCCCTTTTCAGCAACCACATACTGGAACTCCTTTGCGTGCTTGCGCAACACGAGAATACGGACGGCATTGTTGCAGTGCGAAGTTGCGGGCATGGCCACGTACAGGATGGCGCACACGGGCAAAAGTGCATAGTCAAACAGGTACCACCAGGACCGTGTGCGGCGTGCAGCGTCGCGGTTTCCGAGCAGGTTGGATTCCGTCAGCAACCGGTGCGTGTACTCGTACATGAGGGCCATGGCCGCATAGGGCACGAGCATGATCACGGAAAGCACGGCGAGGTAGGTGCTGAACGTCCAGGATTGCGATAGAGTCGGGTTGAGCAGGGCAGTCATGGGGATGGCGAGCATGGTGAGCCAGGACGTGGCGGGAACCATGTGTGCCTCAAGTACTTGGAAGAAGCACAAGATGCGGTCAAATGTGTAGGCGGCGTAGTTGATTGTTCCGAGCGGCGTAGATGCAGACTCGACATCGTCGCTCTTGGTGCTGGTGCCGTTGGTGTGCGGAATCACATTGTACCCGGCGGGATACGCACGTGTCGGGACAGGTGGCGGCAAGGACATGGATGCGGGCCAGAGAGCGTGGCGCATGGCATACAAGGAATCGGCACTGCCTGCCAAATGGCGGCGGACTTGGGTAAACTTGGCGCCCATGGATCCAAGGTACGTGGAGGCTTGTACGTTGGCCAGGTTGACGGGCACAAAGATGGGTGTTGCCTTGGCCAGTCCGTGCGTGTGGTAGAAGCACTTGAGGAACATGTGCATGTCCTCGCCAATTGCATCTGCCGACGTATCCCATCCACCGACGTGCTGCGCAAGTGGAAGCGTCACCGAGTAGGACGAACAGGGGAAGTGCAAGTTGCGGGGCGAGCCCAAGTTTTGCATGAATGCGACGGACCATGCGACATCAGTCGCACGCACGAGCGCAGGCACCTGGTGTGGGTTCCGTGCAAAGAAGATGGGCGGGCAAAACACGCGGAACTGCGGATCGACCAACGGGACGGCACCATGAGATGGGTTTTCCACCATTTCGCGCTCAAGCTCGTTGAAGTATAACTCGGAGAGACCGGCATCAGCATCCACGACCGTCAAAATGACCTGGTGGGCTTGCACGGTGGGCAACTGTTGAACGTGTGCATCGAGCTTCTTGACGGCCCAGGCCACGTTGGCACCCTTGCCGCGGCATTCACCAGGCAGGTTGACGGGATGGACCGTGGTGAGGATCGAGTGGAAGGCGCCCTTGAAATCGGACGAGAGTTGCACTGCTTTGGATTCGCCCTCGGATCCCTCTGCAGCCTCCATGGCAAGCACGATCATGTAGTGGGAGCGAGCCGAGCGGTGCTGCGCAAGTTGGGTCAGGGTTGCGCGAAGGAGCGTGATGGGTTCTTGGTAGTTGGGGATGACAATGGCGTGCAGGTGCTTGAAGGGCACCTTTGGATTTGGATTTGCGGCTAACAGCATGACAAGAAAATGAAATGAGTAAACGGCAACCGAGGGTGACCCTCAGAAAGATAAGGCATACCCCAATCCAGCGCTTTGCTCCGCAACTTTTGGAACACAATCAAGTACCGCACCAAATGCGAGTAATTGACAAAGACGATCAAGGAAAAGAATGCGCAGCACATTGGGGCGTAGAACCCAGGCACGACCAAGGGCCCGACAAAGAGCATGACGAGCGACAGCAGTGACGACAGTGGCACAAACATCTTTTTCAGCTCTTCGACATCCTCTGCGGGCAGCGGCTGTATGTATGCTTTTGCCATGTGCGCAATGTTGGACGGGTTGAGTCCGAGCCAGCGGGCCGTTTGGCGGAACCATAGTCGTGCACGACCGTTGGCAAGGTGGCGCCATGGGGCCAGGACCGAGGCAAGGTTGGATGCGGACGATGACGAGTGCATGGAGCCTGGCAGCGGGAGGGCCGTCAGGTCAATGGTGGCGTCCGACCCGGACGTGGAAGCTGATGGTGACATTGGGAGCAGTGTCATGGCTGAATGGAGGTGGGAGGTGTGTTCGCCGACGAACGGGTTTGACGGTAGATGCAAGAGCAAGAAGTCGGATGGCGGCGGCGGAGGCGGCGCAAGTCTAGAATGAGAGGAGGGAGCCGGCGGGGGGCGGGAGAGGCGCGTATGGCGACAAGGTGAGTGAGAACACTTGACTAGCAGACTACAGAAGCGAATTGCATGGCATTGCCCGGGGTGCATCGAGTCCCACTGTGGTCACGGCGTGGGAACAGAAGTCGCCTGCCGATTGCACAGAGTGGCACAGGGCAAGGCAAGAGCAAGAAGGGTATGACGGGAATGAAACAGAGAGGGATGGAAAGAAAAAAAAAAAGGAGAAGCAGGCAAAGGTCGAGGGTTGAGGATTGAGTTGTGTCCGTGTGTCCGCCCCTGCCCTTGTCGTTTGCCGTTTGCCGTTGAAACCCGACCGATGACGAAGACGGAGCACACGAAGCCAAGACCAAGACCCACCCGCCGAACACAACGAAAAAAATTGAGGACCCCTGGCTCCGTCGAGTCGGTGCTTGCCCCCCGCAACAAACAAGCTCGCGCAGCTGTCCAGAGTCTTGGCACGGCGGCGGCGTGCGGCGATATCCCAATGTAGGCGTCTATTTCTGTCGCGCATGCAGAAACCTCGCCAAGCGGGTCGGGGGTTGACGGCAAGACAGCCACTCGAGCACCAAGGGGTGAAGGGGCAGACGGGCCCTCAAACGATGGATGCTTGTTCGGCATTTGATCCGGCGGTCCAGGCGGCGAGGCGGGCAGATAGTAGATGGGCAAGGGTGCCATGGGAGTGTGCCACAAACAATGGAACATGATCCGCACCGGAAAAAAAGTAGTTGAGAGGCAAACAAGACAAAGGGAGGGTATCGATGTGGGACAAGGTGTGCAATATGACGAGTGAGCAATGGGTGGCGGCGGCGACGAAACAGAAGGGATGAGTAGCGATGCAGCGAGGCAGAGATGGGCAGAGGGTGGCGGAGGCGGGATCAAGAGCAACAAATGTATCGAATAGCATATTGCCCTTCTGCAAGGGCCGTATGGCATGATGCACCATGCAGAAAACAACCGGAAGGAAGCCAAGAAGTGCCAAGTGACCCGGGCAAGTACAATAATCGAGGTGAGGTATGAATGGTGCGTACCACTGCGGGAGGCTCAATCAAATCTCGGCGGTTGCGTGTGCCAAGGAAATCTCGGAGCGGAAGACGGTAACGGGCCAAGCTGTGATTGTATGATGGCTGGGCAACGGTCGTTGGCTTGCGTCGTCGAGACGTCAGTGGTCGCCGGTAATGAAAATGCACAACACCAGGGAGAAACACTTGACTTGCGTCCAACGAGGGGGTTGGTCAGCTTGCACGACAACGGCAAAGATAACGGTTGACAAAAATGGCAGTAGAGGCATACATGGAAGACAAGTATCGATGGAGTCAAGGAGTCGCTCGTTGCTCAAGAACACCGACGAAACGGAACTGAAGCGAAAATGGAGGGTATCCAAAGGCAAAAGGGGACTTCAAAATACAATGCCAAGTGTCCGTCTAATCGGTTGGGCGCCAAGAGCAGTGCGAAGGCAACCTTGTTGGAACGAGCAATTGGGTGGGTCTATAGGGAGGGAAGTATCCTGTCTATGCGCAAGTAGTCGATGGGGAGAGCAACGATTGCGGTGCGCGGGCGAGCGTTGGCGCAAGTCGGTGGTGCTCAAAGCAACACTGCAGCTGAGGCGGATGGGATGTGCTGAGAGTTGGGTACACAATGTGCACAACCGATATCGGAAACGTCGTCGAGGCTCGCTGTTGAAAATGTGCCGCCGAATGCGGTCTGTCGCAAAATGGGCGCACTAATGGTGTCGGCAAGGGTCTGGGTGCGAGACGAGCCTTGGCGAGTGTTGCAGAAACCGCAAGTGTCGACTGAACGAGCTCGGCTACTGAGGACAGTGGCGCGTGTGACAGTGGGTGACGATGGCGAGGGCTGTAGGCTGTATTTGGGCAAGAAATGACGGAATGGGCGGAAAACACAAAATGTGGTGGCCAGTGGGCCAAGGGCAAATCGGGAGGGCTTGAGAGATTAGACAGGGACTGTTCAAAGTCGAAGGGAGTCGTGGGGCTTGGCTTTGGTCATTTTCGCTTTCGGCACTTCTTCATGGATGTGGGTCCAGCAAGTGGTATGTCCCATCTCCCAGGTCAATGCGATCAGAGCACAACACCGCAACTTCCGCAAATGCCGCCTAGGACGATGGCCGGTGTTTCCATTCCCGCCGCTCGAGCTCGCTCCCGTCCGCCACCAACGGCAAGGATTGGGAAAAATCCAATTGCCATGCGAGGTCGGTCTCGCGGCAAAGGGCAATCTCGCATGGCGACGCCCCCCCCCCCCCCTCGGCCTGGGGACGCACTGGTGGTCCTTAGCTCGAGCGCATCAGGTATGGCCGGCGCAATCACAGGGCCCTGTCCGAGGTTCAGGCCGGTACCGCGTCGGCCGTGCCGTTGGCCTGGACGCCAACCAAGTCATGCGTCCAGGTCATGATTGAAACACGGGTGGCGTATATCTGTTCACGTTTTGTTGCAACAAAATGTTTGCAGACACCAACTCCCCCCCCCGACATATCTATACCACCATGGCGTGGAAGGGAAACCCGATCCAGCTCCCTCATAGTGACCGCCTGACACGACAACTTATAGTCTCACGCGCGCCAGTTGCATGTCCTGTCTTTGAATGTTCGCAGCAACAAACACGCACCTTGGACACACTGACTGCCTCCAGCACGAGAATCCATACGTAGGTATTTGAGGACGAGAAGGCAATGTGAAAGAAAAGTGTGTATCCGAGTAATGAGTGCATATCACAGGACAAGAGCAACAAGGTATCCGTCGCCCGCCAAAACCGCAAGCACAACATGCCGACAAACCTGTCCATTTACCACCACCGGCCTCCAACCCGCTCAATTTCTTCCTCCTTTGCCCCTGCATTCCTCGCCGTCTCTTGCACTGCGCGCTTGATATCTGCCCACAGCGTTGGTGTAAACACAAACGCGCCATGTGCAATATCCGGAATCACCGTAACTGACAGCTCGCCCTCTTGATCCAAGTATCGCTTGACGGCCTCGGCATTCACGATCGAGTCGTACTCGGCAAGAAAAATGGCCAATCTGCCAGTCGGGTTGGTTGCCGACCTTGGTTCAGCGGTGCTACTGCTGCCGTCATTGTCTTGCACCCTGTCCGACGACGCGAGCGCACCTTTCCACTCGCTCTTCCAAATCACATTTTCAAACCACCAAAAGTGGCGGTACAAGTAATTGGCCACGTTGGGCTCGCGAGCACCCAGCACGCGAATGGCCAGCTCGATCCAGTTTGTCGGTGACTTGTACAAAAAGTTTTGCGCCACGTCGACAAAGCACAGGCCAAACGAAATGGGGTCCGTGAGCACGGCCGAGTCAACCACGTTGCGCATGGTCACGGGATCCTTGATGGCCCACGAGGCAACGGCGGTGCCGAGCGAAGACCCGATCAGCGTGGCGCGCGGCAGGTGTGGAAAACGGGCCCAGGTGGATTGCAAGAAGCATTGAATGACGAGGGAGTGGGCGGGTGCGGAGCAAACAGTCGGATCGATACGCTCGGCATGTGCAAGAAGATGATGGGGCGTCCAGTTGTCAGGTACGTGTACAGGCACCAGGGAAGGTACGGCGTCATGCCGACGGCCAGACCGTGCAGGAGAAGGATGGGTTTCTTGATGGGCCGGGTCAGCGTCGACGAAGGGCGGGTGTATCGGCTCGGAATGTGCAGGATCAAATCGCCTGTGGGCGAATGGACGTTGGTATAGCCAATGAGCCGGAAAAGGGAGATGATGGAGAGGTTGACGGCGGTCATCAACTGTGTCATGTTGTGCAAGGTCAGCCAGATGCAAACACGAATTCGAAGGCAAGGAATAGCGTACAGCATAGTAAATCCCGCCCCGCCAGGCAACACGCTTCTGGTCGAGCCCGACACGCATACACTCCACTTCCGTGTTGTACCCGGGAGGCACTTGTGCCCCAGTCTCGGTCTCAATATACTTGACCATCTCTTCCAGTTCGATCTTGACCTCCTCCCTCCTCTCAACGTCGGCCATTCGCACATTGAAAAACGCCCAAGCAAGCCATTCCTTGACATTGTCCCGCTTGATATCGCACGGCGCCGAGCCCTTGAACCACCCCTGCCAAAAAAGGCCAATGTGTGGCATGGTCGAATATGGCTGGCCAGCGGCGATGTGCGCGGGCGCGACGCACGAAGCAGTGCACGACCTACCGGCGTGGCCGGATTGTCGGCAGGGCAGACTCTGGGTGTGCTGCGGAGACGAGTTGACGCAAGGAGGACCAGCGGGCTTTGCGGTTAAATGTGGAAGCTGGGAACATGGTAGGCTGGTCGTAAAACTTGTTGAGGCGGGCCAGGTGTGGGATGACGAGAAACACAGAGAATGCGAGTTCCAGGATCGAGGCAGTTGTAGCAGCAACGAGGAGAGGAGGGAGGCCGCCCAACATTTCCGCCGAATCCCACATGTCGTAGCAAAAGTAGGCTAGGACAGGAAGATGGATGGCAGCAATCAGAGTGGACCAGCGGAGCACAATTGCCAGCAAGTAAATGAGGCCCCAGAGAAGCAGCGATTCGCGGATGAATGCTTGAAGCCGCGAGTTGAGCGATGGTGTCTCTTCCAGAGTGGACGCCGGAGAAGGCGTGGGAATCAAATGAGCAAAAGTTGACTCGACTCTGGGCGTCTCAGGAATGCACTTTTCGCAGTAGCAATAGTACGGCCGATGGAGCGGAACGACTTCATCATCCCCATCCGAAGCCTCATCGCTCGAGGTGGACGGTGGTGACGATGGCAGTGGTGATGCGACTGGTTCTTGGATTCGGTGGGACGGCACGCTGACGACGACCGAGAAGATGCCGGCGATGGCAAGTGTACTGCTCTGTTTGCGTGGACGTGAGTCCATCGGACAATGCCAGCTGTTCGTTGGCAACGCGGCGGCGCCGGAGTGGCGATGCCGGGGGTGAGGACGAGGTGGATAATGGATTCATTGAGGTGCCGGAGTCAATGCCGAGTGTGCATGGACGATTGTTTGGTCGATGTATGCAGATGATGTTGACAAAGTACTTTGTGTTGGCAGTTGTTGCCGAATAGGAAGGAGTCAGAGACGGAGGTCCCATCCGTATATATCAAGGCCCCAGTATCCACTGTAGACAGCACCCTCGGAATCCCAACATGGTTATCCGTCGACTGGCCCGGGAGCAGAGTCAGCCGTCCCCTGAGTTAGGGGCCTTTCGAAGCCGGCGCCGAAGATGCCGTCGGCACTCTGGTGATGTCTGCGATTGTGTGTGTTTCAGGGTGTCATTGTCTCGTGTCGGGAGCCCAGATCCGGTGTGCCGAAAAGGATGGCCCCGAACCCATAACTTCACCGATATACATATGTACATGACTTTATAGTGTAACCCTACTGCAGCTCCCAGACTTGTACACAAACACATCTGATTCCGTGCCCACAGCGACAGACATCAGGCTGTATGCCGCTGGGTTAGCGGGGAGGAGGATTCATGGCTGGCCGACACCCGGCCGGAGAGAACACGAGGCAAACGCAAAGATGATCCACATTGCAAGCAAAAATGTAATGACAAGTATGTAGCAACATTGAGAAACAAGAGTAGGAATGGATGGGGGGATTGGCGAAGAAAGCGTGTCGTGGAACATGGGTGAAAAGTCGATTTGAGTGAGCGCTTTCTGTGTGGCCTTGATGGACTGAGAATTTGAGCGGAACAGTGGTAAGGGGAAAGACCAAAAAACGATGAGACACAACCCGAGAAGCAAGCAAGAATGGAAATCAACAACGGAGACAGAGACGCATATCTACAAAAGAAAATACTTCAATCATCGTCCAAATCCAAGTCAGCCAGCTGCACCAGCTCCTGAATCGTCTCTTCATACACATCCCGCATGACGGTCCAGTACGACAACTTGTGCGACAAGTTAGTGACGGTCTCTGCCAGCTCGCGTGGCCCGCCCATGTGCGTCTGCAACAAACCCTTCATGTGATGCACATGGACTTTGAGCGCCTCCAACTCCACCTCTTGCTCTTGCGTAGACCCGCGCGCGCGGTAATCGGACCTGCGCCTCACTTGCTTTGCCTGGCGCTCCAACTCATCGGCCTGCATTCGCACACGGTCCAGCTCGTCCTCGAGCCGCCGGCGGTGCATATCGGCATCGCGCGCAGCACGCTCAGCGTCGAGCAGTTGCATCGACCAGTCTTCGCGCTCCTTGGCCAGTTGGTCCTGGAACGCGCGTTCCATTGCCTTGACTTGAGAGGGCGACGGCGGGGCAGATGTGTCGATACCAGAAATGCCGTCGAGCGGACTGGCCTCGTGAATGTGGATTTGCGGCACGTCGGCGTGGCCCACGGCGCGCGGGTCTCCGAGCGATTTTGCCTTGGACAGCTTGGCGCGCAATGCGTCGTTTTCTTCCATGACATCTTCAAGCTGCTTTTCCAGTTTTGCCATTTGGACGCCCGTATCGGCAAACCGGTCCATGTCGCGATGCAGGCGGGCAATTTGGTCCTCGCGGTCCATGACCTGGTCCTGGGTCTCGATGAGCTGTGTTTGCAGCCGAGTGATTTCGGCATCGCGCGCACGCACATCGGCACGCAGTTGGTCGACGGCTGTTTCCAAATCGGAAATGCGCTCGTACTTTGCCTCATTGTCCTGGTGGCTTGCTCAAACAACATCTCGAAATGTCGGAGCTGCTCGTCCTGAGCACGGGTGCGGCGGTCGCGGTCGTCGAGGTCGCGGCCCAATTGGGCCAGTTTGGACTTGTATTCTGCGACCGAGTCGCGCAGAGCGGCATTGTCCTTGCGCAGGACGGCAAGCTCGGATTGCATGGGTGTGGCTGAGGGAAGCGGCGGCGGCGGGCCGCCAGAGGCGAGTGCAAGCGCAATAGGCGTGTCAATGATGACAGACTGAATCTTTTGCTGGCGAATGGAGTGGTAAAGAGCGTCAATGTCGTCGTCGGCCAGGTGCGAGTCGAGCTCTGGGTGTGTGGGCGCCGTCATGGGCGGGGCCGAGGGTGCACGTGCGGTCTGGCCGGGCAGGTTGGCCGTGACAATGGGTGGCGGGCGGGTCGATGGAGGGGAGGGCGAGTTGGACGAAAGGAGAGTGGTGGGCTGCACAACGGGGGTCATGCCCGAGTCGATGTCGTAGTCGACCATTTGCGAGTGCAGCAGCATCATTTGGGAGTGGAGGCGGTCGACGTCGGTGGCACCAGGCGAGGCAGGGAGGGACGAGTCACCGAGGGCGCGGACATAGAGGTTTGGCGCGGAGCCGGACCCGGGCGCGGACCCGGACGCCGAGGTCGGGGTGACGGGCAGCGGCGGCAGCGACGTCATTGTCGGCGTATACTGTTGCGTGTGCTGTGACATGGTATGCAAGTGCGGGTGTCGGTAACTGATGGCAAAGAGAGATGGAATTCGAAGCTGAAGAAGCGGATGAGAGACACTCACAAAAAAAAAAATTGAGGACACGCCCCCCGGCTGATCGCTGATCACAATTGGCTATTTGCATCCCCCTGATCACCATGGCACATAGTGCGCCACCCACATCTGTCTTTTGCTGATTGAATCATTGATGAGTCAAAACATAGGAAATATTACTGTACAGAATCTGCGATCGCACAACCGCAATTAAGACTTTACTAAATCTGCACCGACTTTGACTCCAAGCAAAGCAATGGATTCGCCGCCCTCCGGCTCGCCGTCAAACGCCCAAGCGGGGCACTATGCCTTCCCGGCCAGCACCCGCTCCAGGATCGCCATTGCTCTCTCGCCGCACGTCCTCGTGCCAACCCGCAAGCTCCTCGCCCCTGCTGCCTTTGCCCCGCCCCAGCGCTGTGCTCAGCTCGCCCACTTGGCCGACGCCACTCACGAGCGCGCTCTAGTCGACGCCTACGCCAAGCGCACTGCCACGCTCGCCGACGAGGAAAAGGCCCATCAGGAGCGCGTCAACCGGGTCCGTGCAGCCGCCCTGACGGCCATAGAGAGCGAAAAGGCAGACACAGCAAAGAAGGAAAAGGAACAGTCTTCCTCTTCTTCAAAGGCTAGTGCATCGGCATCCTCTGCAGCTGCTGCACCGGGCAATCCCATCAACTATGCCGAATTCGAAGCACCGCAGGCACCGCTCGACCCTTGGGATGCCGCAGAGGCTGCCAACAACGGCACCGACAGTGGCAAGCAAGACTGGCAAGCACTTCAGCGCGTCATGATGGGCCACTCGGCCCCCGTCAACCGCCTAGGTGCGGGATCCCAGCTCGTTTCCACCTCATCCGGCCCGAAATCGCCCATCGTCCCGCCAAGACCTGATCCAAATCGCGTCGCTGCGGTCTTGAACCAAGCCGCTCCCGTTTCAACTCACGCATCGGGTGGCGGCAAGCCTGCACCATCCTCGCTTCCCGGTGCATTCCCCACCGTCACTCCGCCTCAATCCTACGGCACCATTCCCGGTGCGGGTTCCACTCCGCCTCCACCCAACACCATGCCCATGCCGCTTCCAATGCCCTCGGTGCACAACCCTCATCCCCACCCACATGGGCACCCGCCGGCCTATCAGCAGCACCAGCCGCCACCCATGCAAATGCCTATGCCACTTCCGGGCGTCGCCAGCGGCAACCCCACGACTCTCGGGTTTGGCCCACACTCTATGCCGCGGCCCGGATCCAACCCAAACGTCAACGTCATGCCTGGCGCGACGCCGCCTTTGCCGCCACGCAATCCAATGTTTGTGCCTCCACCTGTCGGCACAACTCCCCCGCCTGCGCAGGGCATGATTGGGTCGCCGGGACAGAACCGCAGGCCAAACAAGGCGCCGCCTCCGGTGCCAGCCGGCACACAACAAGGCGCGGGAAGTCCCGCAGCGGCAGCAAGTGCAAGACCGAGTCCAAGAGACTTGCCTGCTCAATTTCATGTATGTTACGTCCACTAACGTTCTCTTTTCCTTGATCGACGCCAACCCGTATGCTCATCACGACCCCTCCCCTCGAAACCCCCCACCAGCCCATGTTCTACTCGCTCCTCGACATGGGCTTCACCCCAGACTCGATCACGCTCGCCTTGCACATGTTCCGCGACAACCAAAAGCGCGTCACCGACTTTTGCCTGCTGTACCCGTCGCTGCCCACGCCGCTGCCACCGCGCGCAGCCATCACGACCGCGGTCCACACACTGTACAATGCGTATCATCCAAGCGAGCCCGACGCAGACACGTTGCGCAAACACATTGTGGCGTTTGCCAGGATCGTGGATATGGGGTTTGCACCAGATGCAGCGGCCACGGCGTTGGTGGTGGCAAAGGGAAACGAGCAGGAGGCCGTCGAGACGTTGATGGGGTCGTAACAGGGGTTGGTTGCGGTCGATGCATTACATTATATTTCTTGCACCATGTCACCGTCACCGTATTGCTGTGGCGCCTCACACAATGTTGCTCATGTGATCTATTGAATCTGGATATGGCAAGGGAGCCCAGTAATGGAACCATTGCCATAACTCTGGCAGTTTTGCATGCTCATCCACTTTGACTTACTTCGCTGCTGGTTGCTTGCTCCTTGTCCGGAGTTCAGCCACGCGACAAGTCAAGAGGGCAGACAATGTGAGACATGTTGATCACTCATGTGCTTCACCGCATGGACTTCTTTCCCAGCACGCTTTCCCACAAGGCGCCCGACATTGGTATCCCACATACGGTTGATGCACGAAAAATGAAAGACCAAATAAATGAGATCGCATGACCTTTGTTGCTCGGCTCAATACGGCTCTTGCTAACATAATGTTTTCCTCGTTGTTTACGATCCGCGAATCAACTTCTCAGCAGCTTCTCTCCACTGACATGTATTGCGAAGGGTGGGAACTACCTCTACAGTACAGGATGGGTGTCTATCTTGGGTGTCTCATCGGCAGATTGTCGCTTCAATCCATTCCACACCTGATCCTTCACTACCGGCCCCAAGTGAAGCAACGGTCGCGACAATACTCAAAAGCATCCGTCCCCACGACAGGAGAGCGTTCGGGCACTCGAGGTATAAAGACCGCCGACTGCCCGCCTACCATTTCCATTTGAATGCTCCTCATCCAGCTCACCTCTCTCGGACATCCGCTAGCTCCACCCCACATCCACTGCCCTACCCAGCACTCATCACAATCATGAAGACCACTTCGTTCCTCGTTCTCGCTCTCGTCGCCCTTGGCATGTCTGCTCAAGCGTCTCCGGCCCCCGCCAAAGCTGGTGCATATGATTACATTCCTTCACCCATTGCTCTTTTGCAACCAATTGACACTCACCTATCTCTCGTGCATGTATAGCCGCAGCTTCTGGATCGGCCAACACTGAGCGCGTCGACTACCGTTGCTACTACAACTGCATCCGCGAGGGCCGCGACGACTGCGACTGGCTCTGCAACATCCCCGGCCCCGACATTCCCATGGCCGCCGCGCCCGCCAAGGCCAGGGCACGCTTCACAAGCGCGATTACAGGTGCTACCTTTGGTGCATCAGGGGCTGCCACGGCGACCATGCGTGCATGGACCAATGTGCTTTGGACTGCTCTGGGTCCAACGATCCGCTCCCGTAAAGAAGCATAGATCAGTGTATGCAATAGGACAGGCGAATTAAGATAATGAGTGACGGTTTAGCAAGTTTCCAGCTGTTGTGTAATTGATGCATTTCGTCATTCTTTAGTATGAAGATATATCTTTCGTACCACCAGAGTGTGCCAGCTTCGTGTCTGTCGCGTGCTCTTGAGCTCCCACTGAAACGCAAACAATGACGTCGTCAGGTGTGCGAGTAACGGCACACAGAATTGCCCTCTCGTTGTGCCTTTTTTTCAGCAGTGGGGCACCGGCACGGGAGCAGGCCTCGTTTCCCACCCACTGAATACAACCAGAAGCCATCCGTTAAAGTCACAAAGCGTGGAGCTCTCATCCAATCCCAACACGATGCTTTTGATGAGCTTGCGTAAATGAAGGGAGGTACTTTGAAACGATCAGGACTACACAGGCAGAACTCGGGGGAGACAGACCAGAAGAAGCGAGGGATGAATGAATAGACAAGCGGGGTTTTCTTTAAGACTTGTGCTCAACGACGTTGGCTCGACGACAGGTCGCCCCGCGGTTGCAGGGCCAGGTGGGCCCACTCGCACCCGCGCCCACTGAGGCAGGTCCGCCCCGTTTCCGGACGCGTTGTAATCACCATACTCATCATCCATCCGATCTTCCTCACGATAATGACCCCTCACCCGCCTCTCGTCGAATCTTCACGGCCTCGGCGACCGTACTCCTGCGGATCCGGCGACTCGTACCTCGGCCTCTTGTGGCATCCTTGTCTTGCCGTCTTTGTTCGACCCGGTCATCGATTTGCCTTTCGGCACCGTTTGCTTCATGCGCAGAAGGTCGATGGCGGTGATGGACTTGACGGAAGCAGCAGTTTGGGGCGGGTCAATCTGTAGCGCTGAAGCGCAAGAGCGGCGTCGTCAGCCAACAGGTGCTGCCATTCGCCTCGACAACATGTACACGCGAGTTACTTGGCGGAGCTCAGACGGCTCGCGCTGGGCGTGCAGCTCGGACGGCTCGTGCTGGAAATGCCAGGTGGGCAGGGCGCGTTGGCCTTGATGCTCATAATGGGCGAGCTGGTCTTGATGGTTGATGGGTGTACTGGCCTTGATGCGCGATATACTGGCCTTGATGAGCGATACACTAGCCTTGATGGTTTTGATGCGTGGGGTGGCAGAGAATGTGCAGGGGCACAGGATGATGATGGGAGGGTTCGGGATGATGATGGCTTCAGCCGGAGTGTGCAGGTGCAAGTGATCGATAAGCTGCTGTGCAGGAAGCTGAGTATACTCTTCCCATTTCTGTGTGTGGACGTCCAGATCGGGGTCGAATACTCGGCGGCGTTTCACGTCACGAAGGACCTGGGCCGCAACCGGGACGACCCGGGAGATTGCCGGACTGGACGCGCGCCGCAAGTCGGCCTCGGTCAGTACCAAAGGTCGACAGGCAACGATCTGACGGAATGAGGCGGAGGCAGTCTACGAAACATCGGGGCCACTTGTGCGCGGGCCGGCGGGCGTGGCGGCGGCCCTTGATCACAACGAAGCCGCTGGCGCCGACCGCGGACGGTCGACACCTTTTGACGGACCACCGGGGAGTCAAATATGTGTTCCTCGTCTTGGGCGTCGGCCGTGGCCTCACCAGGGCAGCATCGATGTACGTGGCAGTGTTACGGGACATCGGGACGTTGCGCAGGTACGCGAGTGCTGGCCGTCACCGTCGGTCGGGCGGGGACATTCTCCACTTGGATGGCGGTGAGTGCGAGGGGCCCAAGACCAGTGGTCAAAGCCGGAGGGAGCGCAATGGTGTCGAGGGCCACCACACGAGAAGCATCAGCAGCAGTGGGGCAGCGGTAGCGGTACACGTGCGACCCGTTGGCGTCTTGGACGGCATTCCTGTAGCCGCCAATGAGGTTCACATGGCGCTTGCGGGCTTGGCGGCAGGCAATCTGTGCGTTGGCCTCCGTCATGTGCCCTTTGAGACGGGCAACGGTGTTGTCCGGGACTTGGACAAAGAGCGACATGCGAAGAGAGAAAGCACGAGGATCCTCGAGTTGCTGTGTCGGTCGTGTGTTTCCTCAGCTCTTCGATTCTCACAATCCCTTCAACCGAGTTGATGCTGGTGATTTATAGGTCAAGCCCGAGGCCGAGTGCATTGCACATACGTATTTACTGAGATTTCAGTGAGTCAAACCCAAGTCAACGATTTGATCGTTGAAAATGCGGCTATTTACATTTTGCTGAGGGCAATACATGCACCATACTCGAGTCGATATGCTCATGGATTCTTTTCGACCCACTTTTCCAACCATGCCGCGCTCGATGCCAACCCGACCTGCTCAACAATCTCTTGCATGCGCATCTTGAATGCTTGGTTCTCGCACGCAATCGACTACAGATCAGAGGGTGAGGGTGCCATGTCGTGAGCGCTTGCACCCCATGGAAAGATGAAAAGTGCTCGAGACATACCAAATCGGAAACATCAATTGCACACTCATCGCCATCCAAACACACAACCAAGCGACCCTGTGGATCGTCCGTGACTTGATCGAAGCTGAGCTCTAAGAAGCGCACAAGGTCGTGTTTGACTTGACATGCCAGGCTCTCGAATGTGGGTTTGTCGTGGGCCGCGGAATCTTCATGCTCGATGGGGTCGGAAGCGGTGGGAACATTGTCGCCGTCGGCGTTGGGCATGGGTTGATCGGGATCGGTATCGACCTGCTCGGCAACTGGCGGCCCTTGGTCATGCTCATGCTGATGATGGTGGTCGTGCCCATGGCTGCATTTCTTGGATTGCCCTTGGCTCGTCACTGATGACAAAAGCGCAGAAAAGATGAGTAAGTCAACGGCCGGCAAGGAAAGCGGATTGGACGCAACGGACTCTTGACTGCCGCCGGCGACGACTCGACATGCAACAACACAGCAACCACAGCATCCGCAACCACGTCATTCACAGGTGTACCCACCCACTCGACCACCAACTCGCGCAAGTTACCCGCCAGCGACACGGTCACAACGTCACTCACGATCGCCCGATGAACAGCCTTATGTTGCGACTTGCTCCCGACTCTCGTCTCGCTGCCCTTGACCAGCGCACCATCATCGTCGCCATCAGCGGAATGCTCGACTCTCAGGTCTCGGGGAAAACGAGTCCCAAATGCCACACGACCAGCTCCCACGTAGCCGAGTCCAAGGGCACATACTGCCGCATGTGAATAGTCGCGGGTCGCAAATCCGTAAACTCGCGCAACTCATCCACAGCAACCAGATGGTAATGAAAGTCCTTGGCCACCACCAACCCCTGAATCACGCCGCCACCACTCGCCTTGGCCGTGACCGCTCGCAACCCATCCGCGCCAACCTCTTCTAACGCCGACGCCAAATTGCCCAGGGCCTTGGCGTACTTTTCGCCCTTAAGTGGCAGCCCGACACGTTCAGCGTTCTTTGGCGCATGCACCTTGGGCGCATTGTCGCGGCCGTCAGCGGTCCAATTGGCGACGAGTGCTTGGCGGAGCCGGTTCATCATGTTGGTTTCGCCGTGCACCAGGATCAGGTGCGAGGGCGAAATGAGGTCGATAAAGTCGCGGTTTTGAGCATAGTCGACGTGTGCAGAGAAGGAGATGTAGTCAATCGAGCAGCGCACGGGCAGCTTGGAGCCAGAGTAGGACGTGATTTCTGAGGGTTCCGAGAGGAGGTGCTGCAGTGGCCCAGTCATTAGCGAAGTGCATACACACGTGCACAGTTGATCACACGAATACACATACCTTGCCCAGCGTTCCCTCCACCACATATCCGGGAATAATCAACCCATTCTTCTTGTCGGGACACCACATTTCCAACAGCTCACGACTCAACCCAGACTGCAACATGGCAGGCGACGCCATCATGACACACGGGCCCACATCGTCAAAGCTGGCCATGGACCGCAGGTACTGAATATGCTTGAAAATGAAGGGGTTCTTTGTCGCAAACTGGCGGCGAATGTGCTCGTTCATCATGTTCATGTACGTCTGGTACACGGCCATGCACTTGCGCGCCAAATTGCTGGCATAGTAAATGGGTACATGCTGGAGCTCGGCATGCTCGGCCCAGTACTCGTCCAAAATGAGGAGCAATTCTTGCGCGCGGCCAAGTGCAAAGATCGGGATGAGGCACCGGCCGCCGCGCGACACAACTTGGTGGACCAGGGACGTGAATCGAGCCTCGCGCTCGGCGCGCGGCGTGTGATTTTGCACGCCGTAGGTGGATTCGCACACGAGCACGTCCACTGGGTCGCGCGGCTGTTCGGCAGACATCAAGTGCCTGTCCTCTTCGCGCGAGTAGTCGCCCGTGTACAGGATGCGAACGCCGGCAATTTCAATGTGGAACATGGCGGCGCCCAGCACGTGGCCGGCGTTGTAGGCAGTAAACCGGACACCTTCGACCTCGACCACTTGGTGAAAGTCAATGGGCTCGATACGGTCGTAGGCGCGCTGCAAGTCGTGCTCGTCGTAGGGCATGTCGTCGGCTGATGACGCAGACACGCGCACATAGTCGGAGAGCATCCATCGGAAGATGGCTTTTGTTGGATGGGTCATGAAGACGCGGCCGCGGAAGGTGGTTTTTTCCATGAGGTAGGGAAGGGAGGCGCAGTGGTCAATGTGGAAGCTACTCAGGCGGATCAAAGAAAAAGGTGAATCACATGTTGCTGAGGATGATGCATGTGAGTAGAGAGACGCAACTGAGTAATGAGGACAATGTCGATCTCTTCCGGGTCGATTTCGTCGAAAAAGGGAAGCGCTCCCAGGCCGTTGTAGGCTGGGTGAGCACCGCAGTCGAGCTAAAACAGTGCACATAAATTGAGAGTAAGACCTTGCGAACTGAGGGCGATTGAATAATGACCAACACACCATGAGCGTCTTGCCCTTGAACTGTTGATTGTTGCATAAAAGCGTTTCCAAGCGGTTCAATGGATGGACAGGCAGCATAAGCACATAAGGAAGCGAAAAAGTAGGCTTGTATTGAGCATCATGGACCGATACATGGAACCCTCCAATACGTGGAAAGAGGAGACCGCAAGGAGAGACAGCCAATAATGAATACCTTGAGCATGTGGCAAGAGCGACCGACCTCTGATCCGGCGCCAATGGGTTGAAAGTACATCATCTCATCTTCGCGTGACTGGGGAGTGGAGGCTATGGCAGCTGATCCGGAAGTGGTCCTTGTGCTGCCACCTGATGGGGCAGTGGAGGAGCCATGGGCGATACTGGGTGCCGGGGTGGAAGTTGAGGCGGAGCCCAGATTAGGGAATGCTGAGGGTGGCGTAGTATTGGTATTCATGGTGAGTGTGTGTGTTGAGGGTCCACACAACGGCCAAGGCCATGACCAGTCCGAGTTTGAGAATGAGAAGAAATGAGAACATGTGAGGGATTGAGATCGACGCGAGATCGACGACCCGCTCCCGATCCGAGTCAATCCTGGCTGGTTCCTATTGGCTTCCAATCGGCTTCCATTTCATGGCCAATCGGATTGTGAAAGCAACTGTGAAGTGAAGTCGTCTTCAAATGTAGGAACACATACGTACATCTACGATAGCACACATACCATGGATTTCCTTTTTGGCACCGGCGTCACCGATCGGCCCGCCTTCGCCACTGCCGCCAGTACCGCCCACCAACCCAACGCGCACGCGTTCGCAATGCCGACCCGGTCCGGGCATGGGCATGGATGACCTCAGCTTGCCCCCGTCGCGGATCAAGGACGAGCACGGCGACCCGCTCTTCAACTTTGAAGGCATCTTCATGACCGAGGACGAGTTGTTGGAACGCAACACAGGGTGCCGCAAAAAGGCTGGCCCTCCCCAGTTTGTCTCAAAGCTCAACCATCCGCCAGTCGACAATCCAAACGCCGTCATCACGCACACATCACCCAACGGGCTCCATGGTGGCAAAGTCTATGCACCATTGCACACGTATGACTCGGAATTTCTCGCGCAGCAGGCCGACTTTCTACTGCGGGCGGCCGATGCACAGGGCGACCCAGAAAAGTACGCTGCCGAGGATCCATACCCGTTCTACCTGAATGTGCTCGACATTTGTGAGCGTATCGATACCGACGCTCCCGACACGCTATTTCATTTCCACGTCGATGTTGATTTCAACGACAAGCATTTGCGCGCCCACCCGACCGAAATCCGTCGCCTCCTGCGCAACGCCGTGTGGTCGGCGCTACCGGATTCATCGCCGATTCGTCAGCTGCGCCTCCAGGCTCGCGCTGCAATGAAGCGCAAGGACGACGATAACCAACACATCAGTTTTTTTGGCTTGCTTGTCAACCGACCTGCTGCCATGTACCTTCATTCGGTCATCATGCACGCCCTGCGCACGCGGTTTGGAGACATTGCGCATTCGCACCCAATGGCCGACGACCAACGGTTCTGGCACCGCATTGTGGATAGCGGGTACAACGGGTTGCGCATGTTGGGAGCGCAAAAGCGGCGGAACAAGGAAACGGACACTGAGCCATTGCGACAAAATGTGACCAATGTGTACTGTTTGGTGGACGAGGAGCATTCCGACAACCGCCAGTGGCCGCCATCACACCAAGACTTGATCATGGCGTCCATCTTGCATTTACCCGGCAAGCATGAGCCAAATTCATCTGATCCGCTTTACGCGGGCGCCACATTCTACAAGCTCACAATAGCGCCCAAGCCGTCGTACTACGTTTTGGACGCCAAGACAATTGTGCCAATGCTTCCTCGCCCCGTAAAGCGCAAGCACGCCGGTCCCTTGGCGCCGTCGGATGTGCTAGACATTCAATTGCCACCAATTTGCACCATGCCATCATTTGTGCTTTCGCCAGACAAGACGTTTGCAGGTGGTTTGGACAGCGGAATGAGTTCAGTCGAACGAGTTCCTCGACTGGTTGCTCGACAACAGCGATTGGTTTATTGGCGGTTTCCCGCTCCAAAGCTCAACCTTCAGAAAGTCAAATCACCGTTGCCCTGCATGCACCACCCTCCGCGTCGTCCATATCGCGTGATGCACCGTCGTCTCTCACCTCACCACCTGGATCTGTTGCGCTTGCCTCCCTGCCTTTGCCATCCCAGCCCATACCACAACCGTCTCTGGCACTTACTCGCAGCGTCGGCACGCCTTTCCAAATTCCACAGCTGTTCCAACGACCCCAAACCGCGTCAAAACTGGCGATGCCTTGTGGTCGTGTTTATCCTTCCCCTCCCGCTGCATTTTCTTTGCTGTCGCCCATCCAGCTGCCCGTTCGCAACCATTTGTCATCGACTCCTCCTCATACCCCACAATAAGTTCGCAAGGATCTAACATTTCCGCTTACATGCCGACCATCATGGCCAAAGTGGCCAAATCACTCAGCATACCCCTTCTCATATGTCCCTCGCTCGTGCCCCATCTCACTACAACATACCCAAATATCTACGCCTCTCCGCTTCCTCTCCCTTCTGGTGACGCAGCACCGTGCGCCAATGGACACCCTCTCGACCAATACCCGGGCACGCTTGCCGTGTACTTGCGCATCACGGCCCCAGCCGCCTCTGCCAACCCGAATGACTTTGCACAGCGCACGCGCACATTGGGCGAACAGGTGCGCGCGCGTGCCGTGGCGTGCTCACCGCAATTCCTGGAACATGTTGTTTTCGTGTTCAAGGCAAGCACGCTCACAGGTACATTGCGCAGGTTGGCCGACCTGATTAGGCAAGGAAATCATTTGGCGGCGGCGCATAGTGTGACAGGTCGACTTATGGATGCGGTTGTATTTTTCATTCGCTCCGTTTCTGGGCTGCTCAATTCGACAGCGTATTTGCACGTGGATTCCGACGCATTTTCCTTGGACCGACTCATGGTTCGTTGGATGCCTGCTGAACGCTTGTCAGTCTATCTCGCGGCTGACCTCTTTGCACCCTCCTTCAGTGTGACAATGCGGGCCACGTTCGCCTCGGAACCTGCCAGTGTCCCTCGGGCTCACCCAATTGCCGCCAGCGCCACCCATCGTCCGTGTTACCATGGCTCTGCGTGCGATAGCCGATTTTGCGCTGACTCTACTCGGCCTTGAGTCCGCACCATTCATGCAACTCGTCGACCATGTACGGAGTCTTCTGCTCATGTTTGTGCTGCCCAGCCGGTTTCTGACCTCGTCTTTCTCTAGCCCACCTTGCTCCCAGACCTTCGGAAGCGCATCACCAACACACTTGTACATTTTCACCCATCCTTGTTTGCGCATCACGCCGCCGCACCCATTGCGCGCGTGATTGCACACACGCTGGACTGTGCACACCGCCTGGCGCGCGATGCGCCATTTCAGACAGCCATACACCAGAGGTGCGTGCCAATTGTCAGTATTGATCTGGTCAAGTTGCTTGAGGCGGGCATGGGCGGCGCAGTGCCGCCAATGAACGAGGTGCGCGAGCGGGTGTTTGCCCGCACTTTGGCGGGCGGCGCGATGGTGTGAATGGCGATTTTTTGTGATTGATACCTGTCATTCCCGATTTGTTACTTGTTGCTGGACCAGCCCTCAGTGGGATTCCTTGATCGACTGGTGGGAATGCAGACGCTCCTGTTACTTCTCGACTTCCCGCTCAAAGGCTACCTCCGCACCATGTAATGGTCGTACTGTTCCACTTGTAACGGGTTCACCTCTGCTCACGCTACGCTGCTGACATACGCATTGACTGACCTTGAGCAAGAGAATTTGACTGCAACTCGGCCGTGGGGATCTTGAGCCAGTATACTCTAGGAACCTACTTGTCCATGCCTATGTACGATGCGGTATAGACGCCATTCCGGCTGCCGAAATACTTGTCCGTTCCCCAGATCCGTCGGAGCGTTTCAGCATCGCATGACTTGCCCGCACGAGCGCCCTATTCCCCGCACATAGATGTCCATATGTTCCCGCTCGATCTGTTGCCACACAGCCACTTGTGTGCATGCCTGCTTGTGGCGGACGCTGGCGTACGGTGAAAGAGCGAGGCAATGGACGCGCGTACCTTGATCACGCAGACTTTATTACCGCATCGTCCACGCTGCAGGTGAGACATCTGATCACACGACCCTCCCGCTAATGGAATCATGGAATGCTCGACTGTTCCACATTGCACCGCAACTTAGCGTCTGTGGCGTCAAAACACCTCAGGGATCTTGGCCTAGGCCGGAATTCATGGGCCTAGCTACGGACCCTAGCTAGACAGGTTTCGGAACCAGGAATTGACGAGGAGATTGCGGTGAATATGTACTTGCAACAGCAGCTGATGAGACCACGGGCATGCCTAGCGCCAAGACGTCTGCAAATTCACAGAGCCGCGGCCGCCAATCTTGATCATGCGGTGCATGCCAACTTGTATGCTGACTATACCGGCGGGTTGTGGGTTTGCCGTGCGATTGTCTGATGCTTTTCCCATCGGCGAAAAGTCGCTTCAATTCATTCTCCTTGGTGTCCTAGGTGCCACTCATTGGTGAGTGAGGTTTGACCCAGCCTTCCCCTCCAAGTAGAGGTCGACTCGGAATAAGCACCTCGGGTATAAAACGGCCCCACACCCGCCCGACTTTTCGCTGGTCCAAGTGTTCCCCATCCAGCTCACCTCTCACTGTCAGCTACAACCCCTCGCATCCACAATTGACCGATCGCCATGAAGACCACTTCGTTCCTTGCCCTCGCCCTCGTCGCCCTTGGCATGTCCGCCCAAGCGTCGCCCGCTCCCGCCAACGCTCGTGTGTATACAATTCCTCTCCTTGCATCCATGCGACCAGCAGAATCCCTTCTCACACACTGCCTTTATGTGAATAGCCGCCGCCACTTCTGGCTCGGCCAACCTTGAGCGCGTCGACTACCGCTGCTACTACAACTGCACCAAGCAAGGCCGCCGCGACTGCGACTGGCTCTGCAACATTCCTGGCCCCGACATTCCCATGGCTGCTCCCGCCGAGCCCACGCTCCACAAGCGAGACTACCGTTGCTACCTCGCATGCACTCAGCGGTGCCGCGGCGACATCAAGTGCGAGAACCGATGCGCCGCTAGGTGCGTCGGCCCGATCCACCCCAGGCCCCGTCCTTGAAGCAGTGTTTGAGTGTGAGTGGTAAAGCATGTCTAGATTGTGCACTGTAATACGATGCTTGCAAAACTGTTGTCACTCGTGTGTGATTTCTTTCAAAACTTTCATATGGCTGTGATGAGTGCAACCTCATGCGTGTTTCTACCAATTGAGCTCATTTGCAAGGTGAAGCTGACTGGAGAAATTGTGTCGGCTCGGCGCAAGCATATTCCAATACGATACCGGTGGAAAACATGAAATGTAACGCGGTTGACACAGAACTTGCGCGAGTGAGACTCCTTCCTGTTGACTTTACACCACCGATCTGTCTCACCTGAGAGTGTACTACCCCCTGCCATACATGTATGGATACTGACATGAATCAGCGATATTGCCATTAGTCGACGACTCACACGGTAGATCAGACTGTGCACCAGACCGTCTGCTGCTGCATGGTCCTGCTTCGATTTCAGTGGAGCCTTGATGAAGCACTCGGGTATCGAGCCCGAGGCATGCAGAGCCAAGTGTGCCAGCGTCTGTCTGGCGTCTGTTCGGCGGTGCATGGATGAGGCCATGATTGCGAACTTGCAATATATTCCTCTTTACCGCACGCATGCACCTTTCGTGCCTCAAGTGAGACATTCGATCGCACATGACCACGCAGCCTGCCAGGTTTAATTGACGGCGAACTCTGCACCGCACCAAAGCGAAGAAGATGACGATTATGCGTATTCCTGCAAATCTGTATTCATCAGCAGGTAGGGGGCGCTCGGAGCGTTTATCTTGCGGTGCGTGCCAGCATGCGGTTTTTCAGCTTCCTGCCGGCATTGGGGTCGGTCGCTTCAACGATGGGCATTGGGATGTATGACTGAGGGTTGTACCAACCCCCCTCCTTCAAACAGGACAAAGTGGAAGAGCGCCGCGGGTATAAATTCAGCTGTATGCCCACCCACCATCTCTCTCCCAAGCGGTCCTCATTCCGCTCACGTCTCCCAGTCAGCTAAGGCTGCTCACATCATTTGCTCTTTTCCCCATCATAATGAAGGCCACTTCGTTCTTCGCTCTCGCCCTTGTCGCTCTCAGCATGTCCGCTCAAGCGTCGCCTGCTTCCGCCAACGCTGGTATGCAATCTGTTCTTACATCCCACATCAATGCTCGCCCAACCCACACTCACACCCAGATTTCACTCGTGCTCCACCGACACACAGTTGCCACCTCTGGCGCAGCCGACGTGGAGCGCGTGGACTACCGCTGCTACTACAACTGCGTCAAGTATAATCGCCATCCCGACTGCGACTGGCTCTGCGACATTCCCGGATCCGGCATCCCCATGGCTGCATCTGCCGAGCCGACGCTCCACAAGCGCGACTACAAGTGCTACCTCGCTTGCATGAAGCGGTGTCGTGGCGACAACAAATGCGAGAACCAGTGCGCTGCCAGGTGTGTCGGGCCAATCTACCCTCGTCCGCCTCGCCCATGAACAAGTGAGCTCAAGCGGGTGACAGGTTCAATTGGTCGAGTCGTGTGGAAGTAAGGCTTGGATTTTAGTATGTAGTCGGAAGTGTTTGTGGACACTGGTTGATGAAGGTCACGAAAGGCAATAGGTTATCAAGTCAAGGTCTTGCGTTTTCTGCTCCAATTATACATTCCTCCTTGTGGACCGTTAGAATTGTTGAGAATGCTTTGGATTCACTCCAAACCGCGACGATGAGCTTTGTTGGAACCTGTCTTTATTCATACTTCGTCAAGTCTCAGTATCTTGATGTAACTTGTAAGTAGGATGGGGCAGCGAGACATGGTGCAAAGTCATCGGCAGCAGTTGCATCCTAGATAGTAATACATTGCATGAATCAGCAATAACAAAACTACATATTATATGTGGGGCATTACTGATTTAAATACAATGTCTGCAACAAGAGCAAAAACAAGACCACGCACACCCTGACCCAAAGTGCAAGCATCAAAGATCTTGCGGGTCTCACCATCGAAATCTATACCCGCCTCAGAACCCAATCCCATCATCCGTCACCACCATCTTGGCACTTGCGCCCCGACTCCTCAGCTCGTTCCTAACGGGCTTGCCCGCACACACCCGCACGCTACCCTCGATCTTGGGTTGCATGTACAATCCAGCCTGCACCATCCAATGGGGCCACGACGCCAGCGACGACTTCTTGTCTTGAACGTGGACAAAGTCCAAGTCTGTATCCATATCGAAGCGGCGGGAAACGGCGCCTTCGGGAATGGTGTCAAACTTGTGCGAGTAGAACATGGATGCGGGCCGCAAAGTGGCACGACGCGCCATCTGCACCAGGGTCACGATTTGCACGGCGGCCGTGAAGACAAAGAGGATGGCGAGGTAAGGGAACAGGCCAAAGATGCGGCTGCACATGATGTACCGCCCAATATCGATGATCCGGCGGCAGTAGGTTGTTTCGGGCATGGAGATCATGACGCGAGACTGCACGAACAAAAAGAACATGAGTGAGTTGACCAATCCTCAGACCCATGTATGAGAGCGCAAGAGTGAAGAGAACGTACGGCAAGGTAAATGGCAAGATAAAGTGAGACAAAAAGGAACGCGAGACCAAGCCGAGTCCCACGCTCAAGCGGCGCGGCGACCATTTGCGAAAACAAAGGGTAGCTTGACCGCACACCAGTGGAGCCCGTGGCAACAGCATCAAACCCATTCTTGGAGTAGATCTGCCAGCCAGTCAAATCCGCACCGAGCGCTTGGTACATGGCCAGTTCCTTGGCATCCTTGCACAGCCAAATCTTGCGTGTTCCTTCATCCATTGAGCCGCCCTCCCTGTCGTGGTTGAGTTTGATCGATTCCGGCGTCGCCAATGGCTTCTTGGACTTCTTGAGCGAGTCACCCGACGAGTTCTCGAGATCCGCGACTGAATCCGCTGCCTCGGGCACGCGCAATGTCATAAACTTGGACAAGCCAACACCACCGGCAACGAGCACGCGCGAGGGACGAGTCGAGGCTTGAGATTCAATGTCTTGCGAAGAATCGACGGTCTTGCTGTTGGCCGACATGGATGATGGACCGTCAAACCAAGAATCAGTGTGCAGTGCGGGATACGAGAATGGCCCAGCAACGCGTAAAGTGATGGGCGACCCTTCTTCGGAAGACATGGCATGAAGCTTGTTGGACCATGGTCCCAGGGCGCGGATCATGATGGTCACGGTGCGGTTGCGGGGCGAGTAGGTGGCGATGGAGAATGGGTGCGATGCAGGGACTGTGAGGTCGACTGGGAAGAGAGTGACAGGAACCGGCCGGGCTGGTAGATGTTGATGAGGTCGCGGTCCATTTCGGTCAAGGGAATGTCTGCTTCGAGCGAGGTGAGCGGATCCAAGGTGGTGCTGTCCACACTGCACCTGGACGACGAGCCGGTTTGACCTTCTTGAGAACTGCGCGCACTTGGCAGCTCGCGACCAGGACCGACCGGGAATCAAGAGCGCAACGACGGAATCGGACACACGAATGGCCGTGGCGACCGACGTGACGGCACCAGCAGGTCCCGCGCCCGCACCCCACAAACAAGCGATGCGATCGACGATGTACAAAGCAAGCGGCGGGATCATGGGCCAGGCAAATGCGACAATGTGGAGGATGCAAAAGGCAAGCGCAAACGGCCAGAGCCAGTGGACCCAGCAAAGATGTTGTAGTTTGGCCGGCGGACCTTGTAAAATGAGGTTGCGCCCATCAAGACAAAAATGATGGTTCCAACAAGTCCAGCCCAATTGAGCGCTCCATGGCCGGAGGTAAGCTCAAACTCGTGCAAAAGCTCGTTTTCGGCAATGTACACGATCAAGTATCCGACCTGTTTCAACACAAGAACAACACTGTGTGAGCGTCCGGTGATACATGTATGGAGACTTTGATGCAGAAGGCTTCGTACCGTGTGGATGACGGTCAAGATCAAAGTCCACCACCCGGTGGTGCGATGCAAAGCAATGGTGTGCTCGTAGGCAATTCCAAGGCAAGCTTGCAACGGACTGAGTACGGGCGAGCGCATGGCCAAGTAGAGCAAGTATGCGAGGTTCCAATACAAGGGATACGCCAACCGACGGACGACGGTTTCGAGGTGCGCCTGCCATGGGCGACCAGCGCGGATGGGGCCGTTGAGAACATAGACGGTGAGCAGGGTCCAAGCGGCGACAAAAATGTTGGAGAACCAGATGAGAGCCCGGATCCAGAACCTATGTGTACCAGCGAGGCCAAACAAGAGGATTGAGTCAACTGTGAAACATTTGATGAAGGGGTAACAGGACGCACACGACGCGATCAGGAGAGACACCTTGCATCAAGGGCTTGATCCCTCGGGGACCAAAGTAGAGGAGAATGCCAGAGGCAAGAAACATTGGGAGAGCATAGGGAGCTTGATGGAACGCATCGACGTAGGTGACAAGGCCGAGATTGGTCGATGTTTCAAGCCTCGTTGGCCGCCAGAAGAACCGGATAACATCGCGAAAGACGGTGAAGAGGAAGGAAATGGTAATGAGGGATAGGGCGGCAACAGCAGGGTGCTTGGACCCGCTGGAAGAAGAGGAGGCCTTGCGAGGCGGAAGTTCGACCGTCATGGCAGCGCGAGAGACAGTGCACATTCGGTTGATCGAGGGAAAGAACAGTGAGGCGGATGAATGGCAATGTCAGTTGTGCACTCAAAGTACAACGGGATGGATGATTGCGTTGCTTGGGTTGCGACCTTGAGGCAGCGGTGGTCCACGCTTTATGTGAATGGCGAGCGTACCAATCTACCTAGACGCAATGTGATTTGGATCTCACAATTTCGATGCCCGAAAGAAGTGGTGTGAGAAGCGAATGCACAGCAGATGGGAATGGATAGCCTGCGCAGGACAGCTGCTCCACAGCACCAACCATTTGGCGCAAGGCAGTGCATATTCGCGTTGCACGTGTGCAAACAGATGTGGTCAGCACGACAAACGCCGCTGCCTCAGCGCTCAGGGCTGGGTCTGGCGCTGAGAGCACATGTGCGCTGTGCGTTGACCACATGCGATTTATCGTTGACATCGCCCCATATGGCAGGGATGTGCAGTGCATTGCTACATGCGAGCCACAGCTTACACCCCAGAGCCGTGGCCTGTCCCGCATGTTTCTGGCATGTGAATGATAGAGATGTCATTGATATGGTCAATCCAATCCGCAAGCAGCGATGTGAATCATGTACCTAGGGGAGTCAAGGGTTATTATTTCAAGCCGAGTTCCGACGCAAATTGAAGCGTTCCATCACAGTAGGCTCAGGCTGCGCCAAAATGGCCGGATCCAATATTGCCATCAGCTGGATCACTCATGGACAATGGGAGTTGCAGCACGAGTGTTATGGTGTGGGCCTGGAAAAAAGGCTGGTGACAAGTATTCTCTGAAAAAAAATGGCCAGTATTTCTGCTCGTACATATGTTTGTGTACCGTAGATCATGTCCTCTGTGGCGTGTTGATGATGGGAACAGATAAGGTGGGGCGTTCAAAAGTGCAATGTGAGACAAACTACTGTTGAACAACCAACGTTCCTGCTCCAGCCTCAAGGCACACCGCAAGCTCGCGGACAGCGCCAGTGACCGAATCAGACAAGCATGCATGGTTGCTGGCCGGCGGCCATCGCCATTGCTCTGCACGATGCGGGTGAATGGAGTGGCTGCCGGCTAGGGAATATGGTGCAGACATCATGGAGGTTGTGATAACCCATCAGGCATGACCAAGTACGTGTCACTCAATGTCATGTTCCTGGCTCAACCTGGTGCTGCACGGCCTCGGCAATTATGGACGTAGTGATCACGAGTACATGAAGGACAAACGTATGTGTTCATTGTGCAAAACGACCAGCGCAATCACAATAGCAACAGGACGCAACCAATTAAAATCCAACACTATCGTCCACCCTGACCACCTTGCCTGCACTTGTCTGCTCCCTCAACCCATTCCTCACCTGCTTGCTAGTGCACGACCGCATCACAACTGGCATGCCCGTCCGGCGCAATTCCGGCGCATCCTTGACCAAATCAAACCGCCTGCCCACCTTGACCACGGTGCCTGGCCGGGGTCCTGCATGCGTGTAAAAAACGGACGCGGCACGCATGCCAGCCGACCGGACGCTGGCCATGGCAACGACTGCAACTTGAATGACGATAGGAAGACCCACAAGGATGTAGGCAAATGGAACAAGGCCGTAGCCACGGCTGCACCGGAGCCACATGTCGAGCGTGCGGACGCGCGCGCACAGGGCGGGATCGTATGGGATGGTGTACCGGGACGAAAAGTAAAATGCGAGGTAAATGACCAAGTAGAGGGCAAAAAAGCCAAGACTGAACGGACGAGTCGATGGAGTGTACTATGAAAAGAAGCATGTGCGGGTTAGCATTCCTGTCCAGCAGGGCAAGCACAAAAGAGGACAATAAAATGCATACCACGGATGTTTGCGCAAACAAGGGATACGTCTTCTTGATCTGACTCGCCGACCCCAACAGGCCAGCATTTTCGGCGGCATCGCCTGCAGCTGCAGCGGCAGTAGCAGCGCGTGCATCGTCCTCAAACTTGCGCGAGTACACTTCCCATCCAGCCAAATCTGCACCAAGCGCAGCATACATGTCAAACTCGGTTGTGTCCTTGCACATCCACACCTTGCGCCCATGGTCGCCAGTCACGGTCGACACTGACCCGGACGAGTGTGACCGCATTGTCTTGACATTGTCAACCTTGTCGGTGGACCCAATTGTCGACCCATCCTCTCCGTCACGCGCAGCTGAGGCAATGTGCAGCGGGGTATTGACCCACCCCGGCGCGCCAAGGTACTTGGACACGCCAACGCCGCCCGCCACCACAACCCGCTGATGCATGAGCTGGTCATCGTGCGCCAGTGCAGACACCGAGCACGGGCCTGCCACACGCAACTCGACACGCGCGCCGTCGGCTGTCGCCAATGCATGCAACCGCCTTGTCCAGGGGCCAAGCGCGCGAATCATGATGGCCACCGTGCGGTTCGGCACAGAGTAGGCCGCAATAGAAAACGGATGTGTTGCGCGCAATCCAGGCGCATCGCTCGCAAACGCGAGGCATAGGAACCGGCCGGGCGTGAATGCAGCGGTCAGTTCGGCGTCCAACTTGAGCGCGGCGGGCGAGTCGTCGAGCGAGTCGGCCGAGCGGGCGGGGCCAACAGGGATCAAGAGCGCGACGGATTCGTCAGAGACACGGATGGCGGTTGCAGACACGAGCGCGCCGCCGAGCGGGCCGGGCAGCGGGCCAAATAGGCAGGCGAGGCGGTCGATGAGGTACAGGAAGGTGGAGGGCAGCAGGATAAGGAAGTAGGTTGGGATGTGGAGCAGCGAAAGGATGAAGAAAGGGATCCACAGCCAATGGATCAAGGTGAACAGTGTAAAGTTGGCACGGCGGAAACGAGAGAGCGAGGTGATGGCCATGATGACGAGCAAAAGGGTCTGTTGCCAGATCGAGAGTGAGAATCAATGGATGTCGTCATGTACAGCCGACCAAGTGGAGCGTACCCCAATAGAACCAAAGAAATTGAACCAGCCCATCGTCGTTCCTGGCGTCATACTCGCAATGAAGTTTCCTTGCACGAGGTACACAAACATGTACCCAAGCGAATGGTAGACGAGCCAAAAGGTTGTCATCCACCCAAGCAGGCGATGAATGTTGACCGTGTGCTCATATGCCAATCCAAGCGACGCTTGAAGCGGAGCCAGTGCCGGGTACCTCATCGCCGTGATGAGCGACCACGCCACGTTCCAGAATGCTGGCATAGCGCCGCGGCCGGCCACACCACCAAAGGTTTCGGTCCACTTGGGTGCATTCGGGTCGCCATGGCCGTGATGATGGCCGGAATGAACTGGGATCCCGTACTTGGCAATGAGCGCGCAGGCAAAGACGCCGAGGTTGCCCGCGTAGACAATGTAGCGCAGCACTTGAACGGTGCGCTCGGGCGAGGCGGTCGAAAAGGCCGGGCGCAGGTAACCGGAGGTCGATGTGGTGAACAGGGTGATGAGAACAGAAAGGAAGACGGGAATAGCCCAGCCGAAAGCAAAGACCCCATCATAGGTCCACGTCAGGCCAATGGCGAGACCGCCCTTGGTCGGGAGCTCAAAGGCGTTTTCAACAATGTCGCGCCAAAAGCAAATAGTGAAGGCAAAAGCGAGCATGGAAAGCGAGGCAACGGCTGGAAGCCGGGAAGTGGGTGGTCGTGAAGAAAGCATGGGAGAGTATGAACCGTTGGTCATGATTCGACGGGGATAAGCAGTTGAAGCAGCAAGTGAAGGAAAAGCGTCAAAGGGGTAAGGAAGAAGGGCGAGCAAGATAGGTGAGGGTTGCGAATGGCGGGCGAACTTTGAGCTTGGGGGAGCGTACGATCTTTATGAGGACAGGCGATCGGACGATGGACCTGGGTGAGGGCGAAGCTGGTGCTGGTCTGGAATGTGCAAGGGACCGCCGGTAAGGTACTCGCAACGCGATGCAATGCATGTCACGGAGAAAGTGTGGATAATCAAAATAGCAAGCTAGCAGCGGGCAAATGCAAGATGGCTTTGCAGGCTGCTGAATTTGGTCCAGCGGGAAAGGCTACACATGTCGATACGCAATAGGTAAACAATGGTTGCGATAAGTCGGGCCAGAAAATCGGACGCGCAACGGCTTGAAAATGGGCAGGAGAACCGGCGCATTGGCGTGAGAAAATGAACTAGAGGGCAGTGATGAGGCTGATCGTCGATCCTCGCCGGCCAATGTACGCCGGCAAAGTACGGGAACCGCAGCCGAATGAACTTGACGGCAGGCAAATTGCGATAGGAAGCGGCCGGGTGGGTCATGAATGGCAAGATGACAGGAGGTGGCGAAGAGTTCAGGAGTCATGAAGCGTGTGGCCAGCGCAACAACAATCAAGCCACATCAGATTGCACGCAGGGTTGCACGCAGAATTGCACGGCAGCCTCGGGCATCGGCCGACAACAGCCAGAGGATGGACGAGGAGGATGGACGGAAGGTAGAACGCTGAGAATCGTCAGGGACCAGCGGGAGATGTACCGGCGACTAAGCAGCTTGAAGACGGGCGCGGCGGGAGACGCCAGAAGACCTCAAAGGTGCTAAGTGGTACCATGGTGGGATTGAGTGTGGCGGCGACTGACTTGAGCGTGACGGTGCCCGGGAGCGTTCTTGACCGATGTGTACGGGTCGGTCATGAGTCGGCTGGCATGGACTGGATGAAGTAAGCTCAACGAGAAAGAAAACAGAGACATAGGCATAAAACC
The DNA here is from genome assembly GCA_002102555.1 of Catenaria anguillulae PL171. Lineage (NCBI taxonomy): Eukaryota > Fungi > Blastocladiomycota > Blastocladiomycetes > Blastocladiales > Catenariaceae > Catenaria > Catenaria anguillulae. The sequence continues at coordinate 157,105 of MCFL01000012.1, forward strand.
ATAGCATGGATGAGCTCAGGTCGGAAGAGAGGTGAGGGGGGTTGTCGCCGCCTTTTGTGGTCGTCGAGCCAAGCGAGCGCTTTTCCCCGCGAAAATGAACAGCCAAGAAAAAAAAAATTGCCGCAGCGCGGTTTTTCACCCCCAGCCACATGTTCATGTTTTTTTTTGGGGGGAGGGGTGTTTCACGCGTCTTTTTTTTTTGCGGTTTCCCATGAAGAGAGGAGTGCTGCCATCAACGTGACCCATGTCAGAACCCATGTACATAAGCAAGATATGTGGCGAAAGAGAGTAGCACGGAGAAATGGGAGAGGGGGTGAACCAACAGATTCCAAGTCCATTTGAGGAGAGAGTGACAGACACGACACATTTCCCAGTCATCACACAACCGAGTACCTTCCCGCTCCACCTCCACCTCCCAAGTTCGACGCCTTCAGCTCAATCTCGACGCTCGCCAGCGTGGCCTCCCTCAAGATCCGCGCAATTTCCATCTTTGCTTTATCCACTGCCAACTGCGTCTCGCCCTCAATAAACAAGTACAACTTGCGCTCGCCGGGACCGGGCGTCTTGCCCGGCGGAAAGAATAAGCCGCGAGTCGTCATGGCCGCGCCTGACAATTCCACAATCTGGTTGATTTGCTCCTTGTTTGTGACGCGCCAACGTGCGCGTTGAGGGTAGTCGTTGATTTCAAACTCGCACGTGTAATTGACAATACCAGCCTCGCTGCCCGTGCCTGTCCCTGCGGGTGCAGCACCTGCAACACTGGCGGCTGCGGCCGCGGCAGATGACGCCGCAGCCGCGACCGCAGCTGACTTGAGCTTGACTTGAGCATTGATGCGTGCGGCCACTTCTTGCGCCTTGAGCACGGCCGAAGACACGGGTCCCGTTGATGTCGAAGCCGCCGTCGCTGTTGCTGCTGCTGGCGCTATGGACGCACCCGTGGCTTCGGGTCGCACAGACACGGTTGGTGGCAACACAATGTCGCCGACGCGTTCGGGAACACTGCCATCCGCACCGTCGTCAGCACCATCCTCGTCGTCGCCCGCCTCGTCCTCCTCGACCTCGTCCACAATGCCCATGGCCAGCTTTTGCGCACGCTGCATCACCTCGCGATCCTTGTCGAGCTTCTCCAACCCCTTGCCGCCAAACCCGCTCGACGCACGCTGTGCCTGGCCCGCTTGCACCTTGGCCTTGAATCCAGTGGCCAGCTTGTCCAAGGCCTCAGGCACCTGCGCACCGGATGCGCGCATGGCATCGACGAGATCACCCGCGTACCGCTCTTGGTCGGGAGTGATGAACGTGACGGCCGTACCCGGCTTGCCCGCCCTCCCCGTGCGGCCGACACGGTGCACATAATCCTCCTTGTGGTTCGGGCAGTCGTAATTGACGACCAAGTTGAGGCCCTTGACGTCCAAACCACGTGCAGCGACCGACGTGGCAATCAAAATGGGGAACACACCGGCCTTGAAATCGGAAATGGTCGAGTCGCGGTCGGCCTGGTCCTTGCCGCCGTGTAGCGAGTTGCATACGTATCCGCGCTTGAAGAGCAGATTGAGCAAGTCGTCGGCCGATTCTTGGCGATCGACAAAGATCAAGATGCGAGACCCGTCCTCGCCAGCCCCGGCCCCACCTTGGCCCGAATACCACCGGCCCAGCAAGTCGAGCAGCTTGAGGTACTTGCCCTTGTCGCCGTCGGAAATCACCTCCACCATTTGCGTGACGGTGCTCGTGACCACGCTCTTGCCGCCCACGGTAATTTCCAACGGCCGGCGAAGAATCTTGCGGGCAAGCGCCTCCATTTGCCTTGGGAACGTGGCGGAAAACAAGACGGTTTGCCGGTTGGGACGCACATTGTTGACAATCTTCATGACCTGCGGCTCAAACCCCATATCAAACATGCGATCCGCCTCGTCCAAAACCAAATACGTGACGCGTCGCAAATTGGTGACCCTGCCCGAATTGGCCGTCAACAAATCAATCATGCGCCCAGGCGTGCACACAACCACCTCAGCACCGCGCTTGAGCTCGGCAATCTGATCGGAAATGGGCGACCCGCCATAGCAGCACAGCGACCGCAACCCAAGTGGTTTGCCAAACGTCTTCATTTCCTTGTGAATTTGCATGGCGAGCTCGCGCGTCGGCGTCATGATGAGCGCCACGGGGCCCTCGCCCGCGGCCAACGGCCGCTGCGCTTTCACGTGCCTGAGCAGCGGCAGCAGGAAAGCCACGGTTTTGCCCGACCCGGTCTTTGCCACGCCAATCACGTCGCGGCCTGCCATGATGGCCGGGACGGCTTGCGCCTGGATGGGTGTTGGAGACGTGAACCCAAGCCGTTTGATGGTGTCCATGGTGACGCCAGGCAGGCCCAGCTGCGACCACTTTGTGGCGGGTTTGGGCGGATTCTTGCCCTGGACCTTGATGCCATCGAGTGACAGGCGCAGGGCGGCAACGTCGTCAGGCGTTAGGTGTGCGAGTTCGGGTGGCTCAATGTAGAAGATTTTCGTGAAAGGCTCGTACTCGATTTGTGAATGGTCGACGGTCGCCATGTCCTTCTTTTTCGCGAGTTTTTTCGCGGCGTATGCCAGAATGTCGTCGGGGTCCACGTCCGAGTCGTTGTCGTTATTGCCAGTGAGCTTGTCGGCAGGTAAGGCGGTCGAGTTTGGATCCGAAGGGTCGCCTGCGGATGCAGCGGCAGCGGCAAGGCGTGCGGCATCGGCTTGGTTGATTTCGCGCACTTGGGATTGCACGTCAAGCATAAACTGGTCGAGGGCGTCGCCGTCCATGTCATTGTCGTTGCCTTCAGTGCCATTGGCCTGCGACTCCGTATTCGCGTCGGGAGTTGCTGTTTGACCGGGTGGCTGCGCATCCACGTCCATAGCGTCACCGCCGGCGTCGGCATCTGCGAGCTGCTGGTGCGCAGTCACGACCGAGGCGGCGGCAGCTCGAGCGGCTGCGAGTGCTTGGGCAACGGCGTCCGGGTCGTTGGCATCGAGTGGGGTTGGTCGCGGACGCTTGGAAGTGGTTGGATCAGCGGTGGCAAGCGAGGTGGGCCGCTTGGCGAGCTGTTGCTTGAGGAGCGGTAGGCGGGTGGCTTTCCACTGGGCGAGCTGCTCGCGGCGGACTTTTTGGCGTTGCAACAGCTGGGTGTGTGATCCCAACAAGTCAGTGAGATGGAGCAAGTCAGCACAAGCAAGCCGAGATTCATGACTGCGCACCGCTTCGCCGCTCAAGCTCGTATGGAGCGGTGGGGTCGACATTGTTATCAAAGCGGGATCCTGGGCAATTGCATCGAGTGTGTGCCCTGTTGACATTGTCCATGGGTTGACTGCGAATTCCGTTAAATTGCACATTGTTGTTTATCGTCTCGCAGCAGTCGAATCTCATCCTTGCCAAAGACTGTTCCAGAAGGTTCGAGAAGCATCCAAAACCGAGGTGCAACACGTCTCAAACACTCGTTGATTCCAACGTGGCAACTGGTGTGGCAACTGGGATGCCGAAGCCCCATTCTGGGCCGTCACTTTGTTTTGCTGTGTTGTTTGCCTGTGCGCGTGTGCTGGTGTGGTGAGAGGACCCATTGCACTAATGGATGGGGTCGCTCGGCCTTGCCATCAAGGACAGCATGCCGACGACAAAGAACTTGGCATGCACCGTGGAGGCGAGAGTGATGCCATATAGCCCATGGAGGATGAGTGTGGGCGACAAAGATCGTCAAAGGCAAGCGGGCTGGGCGGGCGTCGACGGACAGTACAAATGCTCGGGCCGGACTCTCGAGCTCGGCACCAAGCCGTAATCATTCATGGGAAACACATGCACAGTGAGCGAGTGAGCGATTTCTCCTCTCTCCCTAGAACCCTTGTATCGCACACCACTTGGTCCATTCGACTTTTCACACAACAGTTCTCGCCCAGCCAGCCGTACTTGGCCCGCCAACCAACGTCTTCTTGGCTGATTGCTTTGCTTTCGTCCCGTCTCGCGCATCCATCGCCGCCATCACGCCTGAACCTGCCCATTTCATTTCAACGGATTCCATTGAACAACGACGCACCATGACCGACTACCTCAGCGACCGTGCCCTCGACAATCTGCGGCTGTACCGGTACTCTGCCGTGGACAAGTCCCCCGTCTCCAACTACATCCTCAAGCACTACTGGAACTGGGCCGTGACGCTCTTCCCCATGTGGATGGCCCCCAACCTGATTACCCTCATCGGCTTTGGATTCGTGTGGCTCAACCTGCTCTTCATTCTCATCCTCATGCCCGATTTGGCGGGGCCCGGGCCGTCCTGGATCTACTTTTCGTTCGCCGCCGGCATTTGGCTGTACTCCACCTTTGACAACATCGACGGCAAGCAGGCACGCAGGACGGGAACTTCGTCGCCGCTCGGTGAATTGTGTACGCATTTCCGTATTGAACTTGAAGGCGCTGCTGTGAATCCGACCTTGTTCTCACGCCCCCTTTCTTGCCGAATGGATTCATAGTTGATCATGGTTGCGATGCCCTCAACTGCTCGGTTGGCGCTATTGTCCAGGCCGCTTCGCTCGGCCTCGGCAGCACCTGGTACACTGGCGCGGTTGCCTTCATGAGTGCGTTGTCCTGCCACTTCGTGTCTCATCAACGGTGCCTGTGGCAGTTTTGACTGACCGTCGCCTGTGTCATCATAGCCACGGTCGCCTTCTACTTCTCCACCTGGGAAGAGTACCACACGGGCACCCTGTACCTTGGCTACATCAATGGACCCACCGAAGGCCTCATCATTGCCTGCGTCATGTCCATCATCTCGGGCATCTACGGCCCCGCCATCTGGCACCAACCAGCCTCCAATGTGCTCCCGGCATTTGCGCAAGTTCTGCCTGCGTCGTCCTCGCTCATTGACTATTCGCTCGTCGGCATGCTTTCTTGCTCTTCACCATGCACGCACCCTTCTCCCTGTACGCCGTGTACAAGGTGTGCCGCACGCCCAACCGCAAGTGCATGTTCCGTGAGGCGTGCCTGCAACTCGTGCCCATGGGCTTTTCCTCTTGTGCAACGGGCTCTGGCTCATGGCCCCGCACTCGGTTGCTCTCAAGGACCATGTTGTGCTCTTCATCATTGCCAACGGCATTGTGTTTGGTCGATGGCTACCAAGATCATCCTCGCTCACGTCACCAAAATGCCCTTCCCTGTCAACTCTACCAACATGCTGATTCCGCTCTCGATCGGCACCTTGCTCGTGCTCTCTCCGTCTGTCACGGGCTTGTCATTCTGACGCCTGCCCTCGAGTCCATGTTCATTTGGGTCTACTTTATCGCGGCGGCCATCAACTATGTGCATTGGGCTGTGCTCGTCATCAACAAGTTTTGCGCCCACCTCAACATCAACTGCTTGACCATCAAGCACCCAAGGCGGTCCGAGTGACTATATGGTCCCGAGAATGCATCTGTTCCAACCGAGGATCGCCCGCTGTTCGGTGGCAGCGGATACGAGGGCGATCTCCTCGATGACCAAGAAGAGTTGGGCGAGAGCCATGGGTTCTTGAGTAAGGGACTTGAGGTGGTCTATGATGCTGGCGTGGAGGTGGGTGGGTCGCAAGTGGCAGTGGTTGCGTCTTCGTCGGGTGCTGCTGCGCCCGCCACGTTGGCGCGGTCGCGGTCGCCGGATCGCAGGGACAAGGGCGAGCATTTGGATTGATTAGTGGAATTGGTCTAGAGTGTGTATGTGTGTGCGTTGGGGTCTTGCTCGTTTGATGGCGCACTTGTATTGGGTGGGTGAGCCTGTTTACAACTTCTTGTTTCGCTTTCCTTTCTTATTTCCCCAGTTCAATTGTCTGTTCCTTGTGTTTCCTCTCGTCATGTTTTTCGCTCGACCTGTTTCTCATGTCTCATTGCATTTTCTCCGCGCCGATGCATCTCTCCCTCCATTCTCTCATCAGTTTTGTTTTCATCCTCTCCCCTTCTCACCCAGAGTTCTACTCTTATTCCTCTTTGTTTGGTATTTATTCCTTCTCGGTAATCTTTCTTGATAGCTCTCGTTCATATACAATTCCCTACATTTCTTTGGTCGCGACTATGCAGCCACTTGCCGCAGGCACACAAGGTATACGGAATAAAGAAGGCAAATGTACAAATGTAATTCATCTACAAAGTATTGCATAGAGGAGCAAGTCTGCGAGCGCAAACACCCATGACGCACGGACTTGGACGCAGGCTTTCGCATCGTCAATCGCGCTTGCGAGCCAGAAACTCCATGCGCTTCTCGTCCTTCTTCTCGTTGGTTGTCCTAAGGTTCGGGAAAAACATGATATACTGTCAGAGGCTCTCGTCCGTCCATTGTTTTGGGGCCGTGTCCCAGCATCCGAAGATTGTCCAAGAAGGTTTCGTACAGCGAGTCAGACACTCGTTCATCGCCTGCAGGTGCGGGCGACATTTCCAAATGACAGACAAGTACTTGCCAGAACAGCATTCCGTATAGGCTACAACAAAAAACGAAGACGGCCATGGTACAAGCGTGGTGAGCGGCTCTCGATTCATTTCAGTTGGTGGAGGGCGGGAATCAACCTTGAACAAGGTCCTTGCATTGGATCAAGGCCTCTTGCTTGACTTCGCGGAGGACCTCTTCTTCTTCCTTGCGTGTGAGGGTCTTCATGGCGGGCTTAAATTGCTGCGAGTTGTGTGCATTGAGTCAAGAACCGGGAATGGGAACTGAATCGCACCACCATCCACCACAGCGCTGCCGAGCTAGGTTTGGAGGGCGACAAACTTGAGAGGAAACGTTCACGTGATGGGTTTCTTGATGGTTTCCTTAGGTTTCCCGACGCGTCTGGTTTATCCCCAGTTTCCTTAGTTTCGATTTCACGTAACGACGACAATTCGAGGGATGTATCAATACATACTCAAGAGAAGGTAGCAAATGGTGAGACACATTAATACTTTGGGATGGGGCAACTACCAACCACGATGAACGGCTTCCCCACAACTCCAGGGATCGACGACGCCTCTGCCAGTGGGTTTGCTGGAAACACCATCGCTCCCGATGTAATGCTTTCCAGCGGCCAAACCACCTCATTTTCTATCCCGCTTTTCACTCGAGCAGAGCGCGTCCCAACGAAATCCATCCTCTCCTTCACTTCGAGAGGAATACTTGAGCTATGCTCACACCATTCTCCAACACGGAATCGACCGAGTAGCCGCTTCTGGCAGACAACAATATCCAAAAGCAACGCGACTGAATCACCATTAGCGTACTGGCGTCATACAGACGCAAGTCAATGAGCACCCATGTGTGATATGGCCTGAGAGCTTGACCTTGCACAAGGCAGGTATCCACCAATCGAGCATGATATTCCTCCAAGAGATCGCTGACAGCAAACCCTTGCACAATTTGAGAGTCACTCAAGTGCATTGCACTCAAAAGCAGTTGGAAATCAGCATTCTCCTTGGAGTACGTGCAGGAGAAGGAAAATGTGCAAACGCCAGGGATCAAATCCAAGGCGAGCCGTGTCTCTGCAGACTTGGTCATGGACGCTCGAATCAGCTCGACCTCCAGCGAATCAGGCGCATCTTTCTTGCGTTCGTTTGTGCCCCAATGTACATACAAATACCAGCAGCATTGAATATTGGCGTCATGTTCATTTGTGACTCGGCGGTTCTGTCCGCATTGTCACGCGTCGAGCATTAGATCCGAGGCATCCAAGGCCCTCCCTGCCTTTGCCAAGAGCCGCGTGAAAGAATCACCATTCGCGGCGACGATCGGCGGAACCTTGAGTTGGCAGTGTGGACTTAAATGCAGAGCAACGGCCCCCACGGCCAATGACCTCTTGCCACGACCTGAGCAGCTAAGCGCACCTTACCCTTTGTGCCCTTTCGTCGTTAACAACTCCTTTCCACAGCTGTCTCCCTCGGCTGCCAACACTCCCGCCGACGCCGAGGCCATTCTTACATCTCCCACTGCCCTGTAACTTTTGCTTTCTTTGTGCGTCCTTTTCCCCAGCGTCGCCGCCAGACGGCCCCACCAGCTGACCATGCCCGATTGTTGCCAGCTTCACTCCTACTCTCCCCCCTCCTCCTCCCTCTCCCACGCCCGAGCCGCCCAATCCTCAACTCACTCCGTTATCCGCCCGCAGTCACTGACGCGACTGAACTCATGTATGCTCCATGTCTGCGGCCATTATGCTGAAGCGCCACTGACTTCATTTACCTTTACAGTCTGGGATTAACAGCACGTTGGAGCCGTCCACCCGCCCCTCTCTGACTTGTTCCTTCGCCATTCTCATTCGACATGCAGCCCGCCTGTTTTTTTTTGCGCCGATATCCTTGACATGGAATGTGTCTTGGTTCGTCCCCTTCTGCTCCTGTCTTTCTGCACCAACGTATTGGCACGTTTCCAGTCGTTCGTTAATGTCTTACTACCGTTTATGATCTGCCCACCCTTCTTACTTACACATGCCTGCCGCTAACCGTCACTTGTCTGACCTTATACCAGGACCAAGAAGAGCTTTGCCCCATCGTCAACTGGCTGCTTCATTGTGCTTGATGGTGTACGCTGACCCACATATCGCACTCGTGTCATCGCGCTTGAATCTCTGGACTGACCACACATTGCCTCACTACCACTCTGTCGCAGATGTTCCATGGTCACTTCATCGCACTCCCGCAACGTTCCCACCCCAGTCGCACTCTTGTTTCACCTCTCTTCTACCACCTCGTCGCTTGTTGCTCCTTTGAACCTTGCAATGACTGCTGCACCAACCTTGCTTCCTTGTGTCCATGCTTGCAATTCATCTGCGCTACTGTGGGATTCGTCCCGCAATACCGCGGGCGTTTTTTTTTATCCGGTTAACGCGCAGCAAACTCGACAAACGTGAGGCATACATGGCACCGGATAATTCGCTTTTGAACCTTTTACTGAGGCATGTTTTGTCATGTTTTGCCCAGAAACATTCCACGTGTATGTTTGCAAGAATTGAAACAAAGGCAAACCGGGCCCGACAAATCTGGGAAACACTGTAGAAACATCCCGAAGTTTCTGTCATGTTTGACCCCAAAACATGCATCGGCAGCGCTGTGCACCATACACTTTGAGAGCTGACAAGGCTGACACGGGTCACACGGACGGTAGATCGACGGACGACACGTGCGATCTGCACGACTCTCCCGACAGTCTCCACAGGTGTTTGCAAACGGGGGGCCGTATCTGATTGCAACTGAAATGTCGGCAGCACACGCTATTCATCCTGGCTCTCGGCAGCGCTCAAAGTCGATGGATGCCGCATGTCCATCCCATGAGGCGCAGGCCAGCCTGGTACTGATAAGCGCGTGGTTGTCCATGTGATTTTTCTGCTTCAACCATGCTCACGCCGGCGAGCCATGACCACCGGCTGCACGCACAAGCGACGGACACTCGCAGAAGTGTGAATTTTCTCGGTATAGTTGATCCCACCACATTACAACAATTGATGTCATGCAAGTTTAGTCTTCCGTGTCCCTCTCGATCTGTCTGCTTCTGGGGCCGCCAAACCACGGTCATGGGAAACGTGCGTGTACGGATCAGCACACGTGTCTCAAGAGTCAATTGAGTCCAAAGTACGACGTTCAAACATTCACAATGACCGGACCGAGGAACTTGGAAAGGGCCGTTTCTGCGTCATCTTGACTACATTCATTCCAGTCCCCTTCCCCCTCCTCCCCCCCCCCCGGCTGGCATCAAAGCTCAACCTCAAGAAACAGCTCCACATGTAGGGTGGTGTTAGAATTGCATCGCTGCGGGCATTTTTTTCAGATCTACTACTATCATGGCCCATCAGCTATGCAACGCAAAGTGGAATGCGGAGATCAAGGAATCCCTATGTATACCTACCTACCATTCAACTCAAGAGACCGTTTGAGGTTCGGGACCATCTCTCCTGTTGAGCTGCTGGGCGTGAGATGGCAGGACTCGACGCAAAAAGCCTAAACCGAATATCGCATGCCAACGACACCTTAACCCTGGGGGTGAGCCCAGTTTAGGTATAAAGGTAACGGACTACACCTTCACATCAACTTTCGCTGAAATCAGTGTCCTTGTATCATTTTCTGCCCCGGTGGAAATACAAAACACAATACTTGACAATCACACTTCGACCGACTCATGATCATCATGTCTCGCGATCAATCCGACATGACCTCCCACAACGGCGACATAAGTTCGCGCTTGCCCGCACTCGCCTCCCTCGGTTTGCTCTCGATTGCCTTCACATGCTCCCTTTGGCATCACGTTTTTTTTCAACCATTCACTGTCCTCGCACCTCATTTCGCATCCGAAGAGCGGCCTTGCCAGCGGCCTCTCACTCGTCTATGATGGCCTCATGATCATTGGTTGGGCTGTTCCATTGTTTCTGGCTGTTCTCATTGTGCTCATTTTCACCCCGACCTCTGGCGCACTCAAACCGGCATTTTGTTCGCGCTCACCCGATCAGACGCTACGAATTGTCCGTATCGCGATTGTCGCCGGCAATGTCGCATGTCTTGGGCTCTCGCTCGTCGCCACACAAGTCATTGGCAATCCTTATGCTTGGCCGCACGAAAAGTACCCTGGAGTCCCAGCTTGGGTTGACGTGTTTGCCACGCTCGTTGGGCGGGCGGGAATGCCCGCGTTTTGGAACATGGGCTGGTCGCTCGTCACGGCCATGCGCTACCCGGCATTGGCTCCGATTCAGTCGGCGTTGGGCTTGGCCTACGAGCATTCTGTGGCGATTCACCGGACGCTGGGTTGGATGACCACGTTTTGGCTCGTCGTGCACGGGTTTGGGTACATGTTTGTATACCTGATGCAAGGGATTCTGTCGGATGCCATGCAGCCAGGGTCGCACGGCAGCTGGTTCAACTTTTTTGCCCTTCTTGGGGTGCGTTGTGCTCCTCGGTCGCCCGTCCTTCCGGTCATGTCTCACATTCGTTCTGCTCCTTCTTTCTCGTTGCGTCCATAGCTGATCTGTCTGCTCGTCCTTGCCATCACCTCGCACTTTCGCATCCGCCGGCCCGCATACCCCGTCTTTGCCATGTTTCACTGGCTCTGGATCCCATTCATGATCTTTTCCATTCTCCACATCACAAGCTACTTCATGGTTCTGGTACCCCCGCTCTTTCTTTACATCATTGACCGCCTCGCATGCCTCTTTGGCACACACATGGGTGCTTTTGGCGGATCCACCATCACCGTAACGGCGGTTCGCATCTCTGACGAGTCATTCGCGCTCCTCATTCCGGTTGGTCCGATCGCTTGCAACACCTTTGACCAAGACAAGCTCGATGCACAGCTGGCGCAAATGTATACTCCTGGCCGATTCATGTGCCTCGCGTCTGCGACCGAGGCGCCAGGTGTGTTCCCGTCGCACCCGTTCTCCATTGCCGCATATTCGGTTCCCAATCGGACAGTTGTCATCATGGTTCGCGCGCTCGGGCCTTGGACCAAGCAAGTTCATGCTCAAGCGACGGCACAAGGCGCACCGATTCGCTTGCGTATATCCGGCCCGTACTCCGTGTCGGCCGTTGCTCACCGTGACGGCGCAAGCACACAAGTCCTGGTCGCTGGTGGAATCGGTATTTCAAAATACCTGGGTGCTGGCAACAGCGAGGTGATGCAAGCAGACAACGATGTCAAGGCGCCAAACAGCTCAAGTAGCAGCGACAGTAGCGGGCGCGGGTCAACCAAAGTATCGACTCCTCCCTCAAGCGTGTCCACTGCGACCGATTCCGCGCGCGCTGATTCAATCGCAGTCGAAGGGGATCCAGCCAAGCCGACCAAGCGTCGAGGTTTTGGCTGTGCAAAGACACGGCCGAGCTTACCTATTACCTGGCTTTTGGTGCCAATCTCTCGGGCTGGCAAGCGCATTCCAGCAAGGGATTCAGGGACGCAGCGACCCCGAGTGTGCTGCGATCGTATCCATTGTACGATCAGCTCTCTTCGGTACTGTCTCGTTTTCTCTCTTTCAAACCCTTGCTGAATGGACGCCGATACTGACGAGCAATCGTTTTCAATAGACTGCTCCGCTTTCCCAAACAGCGCGCATTGCTCTATACCTCGTGTACGTCGCCATCTACGTTGCCGTGTACCTCATCTCCCGCACAGTACTCGCGGGTCCGGACTACCCGCGTTGTGCGAAAACGCCAACCATCCAGCTGTGGCTGTGGTGTCAAGGTCGGACGCATGCCTTGGTTCCTTTCCTTACAATCCTCATTGGCTTGCCCATCGTCGTGCAGTTGGTAGCTGTTGTGCTGGTGATGCTTAGGGCAAGCGTGCGGCCAGCCTCGGCGTTTGCAGTTCACGATGTGCAGCTCGGAAAGATGGGCGTCACCCAGGTGGGAAGGCGGTTTGATTTCGAGCGGGATGCCGGAAAGGCGGGCGAAACAGGTGGGATGATCGTGAGGACGTGTACGAGTAAGCCTGTGAGGGCAGTGATTCGCGGCCAGTTGCAGATTCGGGGTGCGAATGGACATGGACCGCGCCATGTCGATGACGGCATTGGATTCTAGTTCGTTGATCGGGTTGATGGGCAGAATGTGCACTGGTAGCGTCGGGGTGTATGTTGAATTCTTGTACTACCGAAGTAGCATGTAGCGTCATTATTACACATATTCTCTGTCTCCTTCTTCTTTGGCTGGTTCAGCGGTTGCCTGTCTCACACAGACACAGAACCACGTGAGGTCACGATCGTTCAGGGTCTGGCCACATCCCCCTCTTGAGCCGCTCCTCATCCGTCCTCGAACACATCTCGCAATTACCGTGAGCTCCAGATACTGCTGCCACCTCATGGCAATGGACATGCTCATCGATTCCATGCAATCCAATTGTCTTCTCATTGACTCAATTCCATCAGCCGTACAAGCAAATTCCGCACACGACCCAGATCATCCGCTTGAGCCTTGCCGCCGTGGCCGACGATCACCGTGTTGGCCCGCTTCGCAAACCCCGAGCCATTCGATTGTAAATGCCTCTACTGCAACCAATTCTCGTTTCCGCTGTCCCTTTCCCCAACTGCCGTGACGAGAACTCAATTCAGAGAATCCTCAACTGCTTGCCTGTACGTGTGAATCCGCGTCGCCTCAGATTCAGTCGCCTTTCTTCAATCGCATGGTTTGATTTATTCCCAACGCTGGATTCAGGTATAGACGTGCTAAATCATGTCGCCCTCACCCACGAGCGAAAAGCCGGTCCAAGATGACCCCAGCGCGGCGTCCAACCCACCGCCGGACCCGATGGATGTCGATCAACCAACGGATGCAGCGTCAACTTCCTCCATGTCGGCGCCCAACATTCCCGTACTTGATGAGTTGATTGCTCCAATTCGTGCTGCAATTGAAGGTACCTTCTCACTCGCCTGACCGTCACCAAGACCCATTGTCAAGAAAGTCATGCTCACGCAAAGGATCTTGTTGCATGATCCAGCAGATGGTTCGCCGCTGGACCCAACACAAGCGCTCCGTGACCTCGAATCTTTGCGTGAACACACGCCCGTCCTCGTCCAAGCCGATGCTGGCCGCTTCGCCTCACTTGTCGTTACCACCCTTCTCGGCGTGTTGCAAAAGACCACCCCTAGCTTCGATGTGGAATCTCCTGTTCACGTACGCACACGTTCCCCGTGCATCTTTGAACCGATCTCCTTTGCTCACACTTGTTGTTCCCGTGATTTTACGTTTCAATTGTGCAGAAACTCCGCTTGGAATGCCTCCGGTTGCTCCTCAAGGCAAACATCATGGATCAGCTCGAGCCTTACACCGATCCGCTCATGCAATGTGTTCTCAACTTGCTCGAAACAGATCACGACGCCGTCATTCGCGTGGTTCGGCAGTTGTATGGTGAATTGCTGCGCTTGGCAAAGGCAAAGTGCGAGCCGCATGTACGCCTTGAATACCCGCTAGAGCGCACGCAAACCATCACTGGACTGACAAAGAATCCTTCTTCCGCAGTTGCCAGCGTTTGTGGAGTATATGCTCAATCAATTCCTTGCTGTTCCCGCAACCATCGAAGCCATCTTTGACTCGCCATTACCGGAAGGAGCATCGTCCGACAATGAAACCGAAAAGCCTTCCGACCCCGTTGTTGCCTCGCCTCGCCCCTCATCGGCCACATCTTCGTCACTTCCTAGTCTCAGTGACTCGAGCAGCTCACACATGCCCATCCTGACGGCCGCCAACGGCCAAAAACTCGTCCGATTCAGCGTGCTACTCGAAGTGCTACCCATGGTCCTCATTACGCTCACCAACGCCCGTGGTTTGCCAGACGGCCAGCTCCAACGTTTGCTTACGGCCGTGGTCCAGTCGGTTCTTGCGCAACCAAAGGCGCAGGCCGAGGAGCAGGCTCAGGCGACCGCCAACGGTTCGCCCAAGCCATTCATTGGCATGTCACCCACGCTCCGTGGACGCGAAAAGCACTACAACGACCTGCTTGCCATGCAAGTCAAGACGCTCTCATTTCTCGCTTACGTCATGCGCACGCAACCCATGGCCGCCCACGGCGGTGAACTCCCGCGGGCGCTCTTTCAAGTCACCTGCAACCTGCCACCGACGGCACTGACGACACGCCGCGAAATCCTGCAAGCGTACCGGCACATGAGCGGCACGCTGTTCCGGTCCGTCCTGGTCAATCACATTCATCTGCTGCTCATTGAGGAAGCATTCACGGGCGGCATGTCGCCCGTGGCCGAGATATTGCGGCCGCTTTGGATTCAGCCACTTGCCGAGCTGGTCGTGGCCGAGCGCACGAGGCTGCCGCTAGATACGCTCGAGCGGGTCATGGATATTTTTATGCGCGGGTTGCACGATCCAAGCATTTCGCTGCAACTGCATCACGGGTTGCATCGGGCGTTGCTTGCTTGTCAAGAGGTGATCAGGGATATGGCAAAGGAGTCGGCGGCGGTTGTCCCGCAAGTGGAGCGCATCCTGATGCGCGTGTTGCAGTGCATTACAGGCAAGTTGGTGGCCCTCAACCATCGGCTCAAGGACTTTCGCAGCATGAGCAAAGTTGCCTTAGCACCCACCATGAAGGCCAGGCCGGCACCGAGTAACGACACACGGTCCAAACTGTCCTCGCCACCGCCGCAATCGTCGCAGTCGCCCAAAGATCCCGATGCGATGGATGTGGACGACGTTTCGTCCATGGGTGCTGAGGTTGAACAGGACAAGCAGGATGGTGTGGATTCGGCGAGCAATGGCAAGCCGCCTGGTGCGGCCGAAGAGTCCGCCGAAAGATTTGAGCCCGATGTGCTTCCAGACTGCATCACCGGCGTGGATATGGAGGCGAGTCGGCCAATCAAGATGCGCATGTTTTCCGGCCACCTGCTCAACCCGAGCCTGACGCGCGAACTGGAAGTGCGCACCGAGCGTGACCTGACCCGTGCCTTTCTCAAGGCGCTGCTCATCAACACTCGCTTCATCCTTGATGCTCTCCGCATGGTGTCGCCATCTGTCACCACGATTCCGCCCCCCGCGGGCGTCAACAACCAGCTTGCCATCAGCATGTCCCGCTTCTACCGCGCGCACGACCAGAATGAGGTGGAGGTGTTCCGCGAACTCTTGCGCAATGCCATCGACTCGCTCGAGTACTACTGGATGGATATCAGTTCAAACAACATGGGCACCGGCAACGACATTATCTTTTCGCGCATGGGCCCGCAGTCCAAGGAGGAAAAGGAGATTATCGACTCGTTTTGCTTGACCTACGTGCACTTGGACCCGACGCTGTTCCAAGAGGTTGTTGGATCGCTGCTTGACTACATGTTTGATGTCATGGTCAACGACACGTCGTTGCTTGCCTTTCCGCAATGCCTCATGGGCGTTGAGCCGACGGCTACGCGATTTTTGCGCATGACGCTTCCGTCGCTGCTCAAACGTTTGCCCGACCTGGGCGGTCCAGACGCATTCCGTTCAGCTGTGCTGTTCCGAGTCTTCAAGCTCGCATTTTCTGCACTTGGCCATTTTCCAGAGTCCAATGCCCCGGTCCTGCGGCCCTTTTTGCTGCCGCTTGTGACTGAATGCATGAAGCTCAGTGCGACTGCGCTCGACCCGATGCCGTACTATTCGCTCTTGCGCTCGCTTTTCCGGTCCATGTTCAACTCCAAGGCCGAGATTCTCATCAATGACATGGTCAAGCTGATTCCAGACGTGCTTCTCGACCTCAACCGGCGCCTCGCCGAAGCGCCATCACACTCTGTGCGCGAGGTCCTCGTCGAGCTCATCATCTCTTTTCCGCTTCGCCTGACCGACATGCTGCCATACCTCGAGCATCTCATGCGTCCGCTCATCATGTCGCTCGAACTCGGGCCCGAGCTCGCCGTCCAGGGATTGCGCATGATTGAAACCGTATTCGAGTCGCTGACGCACGAGTTTTTGGATCCAGTCCTCACGCCCGTGTACAATGATTTGATGCGTGCGCTTCACCGGCATTTGCAGCCTCAAGTCGATGGCCGAATTCAAGCACATGCCGCCATGCGAATCCTGGGTCGATTGGGCGGTCGCAATCGCACGCGGCTGACTTGGTCGCAAGATGGTGTGCCCCAGTTGGATGGACGGCCCGTGCGGATTCCCATTGTTGCCAAAGCGGGCGGCCCACCGCAGTTTTTGCCCGCCATGGGACCCGAGTTTGATTTGACGGAAACCACGGTGCAGGCATTGGCGCTCTTGGAGGACGGCTCGGCAGAGGCGCTTGCCTTGAGACCGCAAGTATTCAAGTACCTGCAGTTTGTCGTGGATCAAGCTGAGCTCGATGTAGATGAGCGAGTATTTCGTGGCTTGTTCACTTGCGCAGCTTTAGAGATTGAAGAGGCTGCTGCGACCTTGTCCGACGTGACCCAACGAATTCGCAACCACGAGCGCGTGGACCGTTTCCTCGATGCCATGGTCCACGGCATCACGTCGGCAGCTCCGGCAATGCGCAAGCTGGTTCAAGATACCATTGTGGCATTGTTTGCCGACGTCACCGCCACGTCGGCGGCGTCTGAGGCTGCATCCAGCGCATTCCGCTTACTCACATTCAAGTTTTGCTCGTGTTGTTTCCGCGACGGCTGGTACGGACAGAGCGGCGGCCTCGAAGGGATCACCACCCTGGTGCACTTGCCGGTCCCGCCGCCGTGGCTCATGGACTTGGAGCTCGACCTCATTCGTGCGCTCTTGTACTTGCTCAAGTCGCCCGAGTCGCCACGCGAGGCACCCAAGGTCCGCGAATCGTTACACCAGCTCCTCAAGATCTGCAACCGCCCCGACACAGATCCCGAGAGTGAGCGGCGCTTTCAAGGTCTCATTGCCTTGCTCGTCTCGGAACTCACCAGCAGCTCTGCACACACGCGCGAAGCCGTTCAGTCGGCGCTCAAGCTGCTGGCCGACTTGCGTGCGACCGACGTGACTGAGCTCCTGATGCCTGCTCGCGACCGACTCATCAACCCCATCTTCAACAAGCCGCTGCGGTCGTTGCCACTCGCCATGCAGATCGGGTACACGGACGCCGTCACGTACTGTTTGTCGCTTCGACCGCCATTGCTTGAGTTTAAGGAGGACTTGTTGCGACTCATCATTGAGACCCTCGCCCTGGCCGATGCCGAGGACCAGTCGCTTGAGGAAAAATGCATGGCGGCTCCCAACACACCCAAGGCCGAACAGTTGATCAAGCTCCGCGTCGTGTGCATTCAAATGCTGTCGGCGGCCATGGCGTGCAACGAGTTTCAAAGCAATCGCTTGCTCGAGAAGCGGAACCGGATCACGGCCATCTTCTTCAAGTCGCTGTACCACAAATCCGTCGACGTGGTGGATGCCGGTTTCAAGGCCATGAATCAGCTACTCGTGGTTTCCAACAAGAAGCTCGCCAAGGAAATTCTTCAATCCGGGTTGCGTCCCATCTTGGCCACATTGGCCGACCCAACGCGGCTGACGGTTGAAGCGCTCAAGGCACTCGGTCGGCTCATGGAGCTCTTGTCCAGTTATTTCAAGGTCGAACTCGGTCAAAAGCTGCTCGAGCACTTGCAAGTCATTGCCATCGCCAACAGGCTCGAGTACATTTCCGGCAATGCACTCTCTGATTACCCCGAGTACGACTTGATCATGGCCATTTTGTGGGTGTTTCCTCGCTTGCCAACGACTGCATTCACGTATCTGGCTCCGCTCGTCAAGTCAGTACTCGACATGGAGCAGGCCATGCGGCGAAGCAAGTCGAGCCCATTCCGCAAACCGCTCGCCGCTTTTCTTGCTCGGTACCCGACCGAAACCTTTGAGCATTTTGCCCCGCTCATTGAATCAAGCCCGCATGCCCTCAGCTTGTTTATTGGCGCCTTCAACGAAGAGGACGGTGCGCCCTTGCGGCCTGCATTCATCGATCACCTGGACAAGTTTGTGCCAGCGGGCCAGCCCATGAGCATGGCCGTGGTTCAGGTCTTGTGTGCGTTGCACAAGCTTGGTGGTGTGAATGTGCTCAACGACGAGGTCTTGTCCAAGCTTCCCGCACTTGATTGCGACCAAGCACACCTGTTTTCGACGGCGCACAGCGACTTGGTGACGGTTTACCTGCATTACCTCGAGCAACCAAGCACGAGTCTGGAAGCTGCCGAGCGCTTGTCCGCCTACTTGCACGGCGCGCCCCAGTCGTACTTGCGTGGGTTGATCCAGTCGCGCTTGCATGAGCGCGCCATGGTGCTCAAGTGGTCCGAAGTCGACTCATACTTGCAGCGTACCTTGGCACGCAAGTCGCCCGATTGCGTCATGTTGCTTCGCCACCTCATTATCCCAGCGTGCCAGTTCAATTTCATTCGCAACCAAAGTGGATCAAGTGCCGGTGGCAGCACGGGTGGGGGTGCCCCTGGAGGTGGCGGCGCGGGCAGCAGCGGATTGGGAGGTGGCCGGATTGGCAACAGCAGCATGGAACCGGCAGCTGATTGCGACGCGGTCGTGTCGCCTGAGCGACTCGAGCAAATCAAGTCGCTTGACCTCAAGGCATTGGCGCCCGACGAGCTCATTATTGAAGTTCTTCAATTCCTTGCATGCCTTGCTCAATACGTCCCTAGTCAGTTACTCACGGCATGGACCGACTTGATCCGAAGCGTGTGGCCGCTGGTCACGCATGAAGAGATCACCGTCAAGGCCGCCGCTCATGTTGTCCTGGCCAACCTGTCGGCCGCGTTTGAAAAGATTCCGCCACGGGTCGTCACGTCCACGTTTGTCAACTTGCTCAAAGAATACCGCCCCGAAGTCCGGTCGCTCGTGTTCCAAGGCCTTGAGACGTTGCTCCCGATTCTGCCGTCACGCTCGACCGAGGGATACGCATCCGTCGTCATTCCGGCCGTACAAAGAGCGTTTGTGGACGAGGCGGGCGGTTTGCTTGGCGGCACTATTCACATGTGCACATTTATCGTGGCCAATCGCGAGCTGCTCTACCCGCTGCGAAAGGACTTGTACCCAAGTATCGAGATGGCGCTCAACAAGCTTGTTGCCGGGCTCACAAGTCAGGCTACCGACCCACGCATCATCACGCTCGGCCTGGTTAGAACTGTGGTCGAGTGGGAGCAGAGACGGCGCAAGTCGCTCAAACCCGCTACCAAGCGCAAGGCCGACGACATGGAGGTGGATGTGGACCTGACGGCGGATGCGGAGACGCCCAAGTCGTTGTGCGATGCACTCATTACCATGATCGCCCGGTTGTCGCTGCATGTGGACCCGTCGCCCATTCAAGCGCCGTCTCGGCCCTTCAAGATGGACGGGAACGGAAGGCCCAACTTGTCGCACGATCAATTGCTCGCACTCAAGTCGCTCGAAGATGCCGTTGGCTCAGCAACCCACTGGCCGGACAAGGTTCCAGGGACGCGGACCATGAGCCTGATGCGCGAGTTTTTGGAGCTCTGGCCCGAGCACCAGCTACGTCTTGCGTTGATTGAGCGGGCTCTAGCGCAACCCACCAACCCAAGCCAGCAACAAGCGTTCCCGATCATTCTCCGCTCTATTGAGATGCTTGCCGTCGACCTGGAGCAACCTCGCCCGCTCGAACGTACGGCCGAGACGTTCCGTCTCGTCTCTCGTGTCTTTCAGTGCGACGAAGTGGACTGGTTTGCACCGGCCCTGTATCCGTACTTTGTTGCCCTGCTCAAGCAAGCCGATCTCGAAGGAGCAACGCTCACCTCCATTGTTGCCACGTTGCAAGCTCGCCTCGAAAACCAGCAGCACCTGCCCATCACGATCGGTGTTCTTGATGCACTCGCACGCCGTGATGCCGACGTCATTTCGCCCACCATCCTGGCCCACCTGTGCAAGATTATCTTGAGGCTGTCGCTTGCGCACTTTAATGTCGACGAGCGCACGGTTGAGGGCGACATTTGTCTAAGCTCTGTTGGGGTATGGTGGGTCCCCGCTTGTCGGAAATGTCGGTTGACAGCCGGCGGGCCTTGTTGCAAACGTCACTGATTTCCCTGGCGAGCAACAGCCCAAACGTCCACATGTGCCGCTTTGTTCTCGATTGGTGCGCGGGTGGACCGATTCCAGCGCTGCGTTGCCCACTCCTCGCGAAATGGGCCAACTGCTCCATGCCATGATGTCGTTCCGCCGTCACGAAAACAGCGGCTTGATGTCGGATTACTTGAACTTGTGCGCGTCGCTCATGGAGAAGCGCGGTGAAGTGGCAGGTCGCTTGGAGCCCGTGTACTTGTTTGGATTGACAATGCGCGACCCAGAAACCCGTGCCCAGTTTGTCAAGCTCGTGGATGAGTCGCTGCCCGATACGATCATGGCCCGCCTCGAGTACGCTCTTGGCGTGCAAAACTGGGAGCAGCTCGCCGACGCTTACTACATCCCGCAGCTCATTGACCTCATCATCGGTGCCCTGTCATTGCCCAAGCCTGTCCTTCTCATGTTCCGCCTTTTGCCGCACGTCAAGAACATGAACGCACACCAACTGTGGACTCAGCTCTTTGTCGTGCTCTGGGGTGGCTTGCACCCGCGCGAGCGCAGCGTCCTCCAGCAATTCATTGTTGCTTGGATCACGCGCGACTACCACCATCAGCAAGTCCAACTCATGCCCAACGTTGTCCACACCATGCTCGAGGCGATTCCTCGGTGCCGCCCCCTTCCGCGGCTTCCTCCACAAGTGATCAAGTACCTCGGCAAGACTTTCAATGCCTGGCACTCGGCCGCCGAATTCTTATCGCTCGCGCAAACCTCGTTTGGGGTGTCCAAGGATGAGGAACGTGTGCGGGATTTGACGCTTGACGGCCTTGCCGAATTGCTCACCGAACTCAACGAGACAGATTTGTACATTGGATTATGGCGGCGTCGGTGCCAGTACCCGGAAACCAACGCAGCCTTGTCATATCAACAACTCGGCATGTGGGAGCGCGCGCAACACTTGTACGAGCAAGCACAAAGCAAGGGTCGAACGGGCACACTCGGATTCCAAGAGTCTGAGTTTATGTTGTGGGAGGAGCAGTGGATTCGGTGCGCGCAAAAGCTCCAGCAGTGGGATATTCTCGAGTCGATTTCCAACAACGAGAATCGCAAAGATTTGGCGCTCGAGTCGGCCTGGCGGTTGGGCGATTGGACCACGGGTGAGAACAAGCAGATGCTCGAGGACATGATTGCCAGTGCGCCGGACTCAGCACGGACCAAGGTGTTCAAGGCCTTTATCGCGCTCATCAAGCTCTCGGAACGCAAGGAGCTGGACGATCAAACCAGACGCGCCGAGTTCCAGTCGATTTGCGACGAAGGTGCCCAAATGGCGCTGTCCATGTGGCACCAGTACCCGCGCGCCGTCACCGAGTCGCACATTCCGCTCCTCGCCCTCTTCCAGCAATTTGTCGAACTCAGCGAGGCGCTCACCTTGTACCACTCGCTGTCCGGAACGCAGCTCGAAAACTACACGGAAAAGGCCAACGAGCAAAAACCGCAGTTGACGACCTGGCGCGACCGTTTGCCGAACCGCTGGGACGACATTGACGTTTGGAGCGACTTGGTTGCGTGGCGCCAGCACATTTTCGGCGCAATCAACAAGGCGTTTTACCCAATCCACACGGCTCTTGCCACCAACAATGGACCACCCGCCAGCGCATCAGCTTACCGCGGGTACCATGAAACGGCTTGGATCATCAACCGTTTTGCCAACGTAGCTCGGCTCCATGGACTTACGACCGTGTGCATTCAGTACTTGCCCAAGATTTACGCTTTGCCCAACATTGAAATCCACGAAGCATTCCTCAAGCTGCGCGAGCAGGCCAAGTGCTACTTGCAAAACCCGGACGAGTACCGCAACGGCCTTGACATTATCAACCACACCAACCTTGTCTACTTCAACTCGCAGCAAAAGGCCGAGTTTTACTCTCTACGCGGTCGGTTCCTCGCACGTTTGGGCTTGTTCCGCGACGCCGACATGGCTTTTGCACAAGCTGTGCGTGCCGATTCCAACATTGCCAAGGTTTGGGCAACGTGGGGCGAGCAAATGGAGCGGCACATGGTCAAGGCCCAGGCGGACGGAGTCGAGAGCAACTACGACAAAGAGGCCCTTAGCTGCTATTTGACGACGATTGGTCATTCCAAGTGCGGGCGAGCAAGGCAGTACGTTGCCAAGGTGTTGTGGCTGCTGGCGAATCAAAAGAAGGACTCGATGCTCTTGTCCGAGACGCTCGAGACGCACAAGAATGATCTCGCTTTGTGGTACTGGTTGCCATTTATTCCGCAGTTGCTCAACATGCTGGTTGATCCCAACCAAACTCGTCATGCTCGGTTTATCCTCACCAAGCTCGCCAAGAGCTTCCCGCAAGCGCTCCACTTTTCGCTCCGCACGCTCAAGGAGGAGGTTCATCTCAAGGACGAACAGCAGGTTGCGGCTGCCAACGATATCATGACTGTGCTCAAGACATCGGCGCCGCTGCTTGCCCTGTCGATGGAGACCATGGTGGACCAACTCATTGGTCGCCTGAAGCCGTTGCCTCAAGAAGATATTTACCGCCTTGTTGTTGTTTGCCTCAACGAGATGGTCGAGCACATGTGCACACTGGTTGCGTCGCCCTCGTCCAACGGGTCTTCGAGCCCAACGGCCGCCAGCATGCCCGTCAAGTCGTTGCAAAAGCTCTCGGAGCAGTTTACGGCCTCAGCATCGTTGCGCCAGTATTATGACCAGTTCAAGCGCGACTTTATTGACGGCCCGCCCGAACCGATGGTGATTGTCGACCGATTCCGGATTTGGCGCGATGACTTGCAGCGGGAATTGGACGAGTACCGCGTTCCCGAGCACTTGCCGCATTACTTGATCGAGTTTGAGCACCAGCGTTTTGACGAGGTAGATATCCCGGGCCAGTACCAGCAGCTTGTCGATTCGCACCAGCACTTTATCAAGATCAACCGCTTTTGCCCAGAAATTGAGCGTGTTCGCATGGACGGTAACTCGCACAGGCGCATTCGCATTGTTGGCCATGATGGATCAATTCATTCGTTCCTGGTTCAACAACCGGCTCCGTCCATGTGCCGCCGCGAAGAGCGTGTGCTGCAACTCGTCAGCTTTTTCAACAGCCTTCTTGACAATGCCACGCAAGCCCGCAAGCGCAGCATTCAGTTCCATTATCCGACCATTGCCCCACTCGCTCCTAACGTGCGCATGATTTCTCACGATCCAAGTTCGGTCTCGCTCGAGCAAGTGTGGGCGGCTCATTGCAAGAAGATGGGTGTCCCGTCCGATCATGCCATCATGTTGTACATGACGCAGCTTCAAGACCGGCAGCAAGCCGATACCGCGACCAAAATTGAGCTGCTCGAGGAAATCCGTCGCCAATTTGCGCCCGCCGACTTGCTGGAAACGTACATTATGGATCACGTTGGCTCGTTTACCGACCTGTGGATGCTGCGCAAGCAGTTTACGATGCAGCTCGCCACGACGTGCTTCTTGTCGTTTGCCCTCAGCATTTCGTTGCGATACCCGCAGTCGTTGCACTTTTCGCTCAAGTCGGGCAACCTTTGGATGAGCGAAGCGCTCATGTCGATTGTCGATTTCCGGTACTGCCACTTTGAATCGGTGCCGTTCCGCTTGACACCCACGTTGCAGCACATGATCACGGCCCACGGGCTCGATGGGCCATTCACGGCGTGTGTCATGGCCACGGCCAAGGCGTTGACGGTGGATGGGAGCCACAAGTCTGTCGTCCAGGATGTTCTGCGTGTTGTGGTGCGCGACGACTTGATGCACTGGGCGCAGCGGATTCAGCAGCCGTTTGCAACGGACAGCGCGGCAAGGAAGGTGGTGGACGATAACGTGGACGAGATTTTGAAGCGCATGTCGACGCTGGTCGAGGATTGCGCACAGCAGGCGAGCACGGCCGTGACGACGGCCACTGCGGGCAACGAGCGGCCCAAGGTGGATCCGGCCAACAGACATTTGCTCGAGTTGGTGAATCGCGCAACAAATCCACAGAACTTGGCAGACATGAACATTACGTGGATGCCTTTCTTGTAAGCATGTGTACGTGAGGGTGGCAGTAGTGTCGCTTGTGTTAATTATTTATTGCCAGAACATTGTCTTTTTCCGCCTTTCCTTTTGCCTGTTTTCCGCCAAGCTTTTCTCGTGTGAGTGTCCTTGATGGCCATCAATGTATACATGCATGTCAAATATGTAAATATTTATGTTCAATACCAATTGGCAGCCAGTCAAGTCAGTCAAGTCAGTCACGGCGCAAAAGGAACGGTTCGGCTGTCGCCGCCGCGAGACCGGGAGACGCATCATGTCCCTCCTGACCATTACAATGTCTCGTTTGCATCCATCTTCCCATCAATGGATTAATGGGCAACTACATTCTGCATCCACACATGCACTCCGCAATGTCATCAACTCCGCCATCCACCTCAGCCAAGCGGTTGCTCGCTCAAGACAACCAGGCGATCCAGTCACTCCAGTCCCGCCTAGACAATCTCGAACGCCTCCTTGCTGGCGGCCAGCCTTCAACCACCACTGCCGCAGGCGATCCCGATGCATTGCAGCTTCCAGCACCTCCGGGCGGCCTGCCTGACATGAACCTGCTGTCGACCTTGGCCCGCATCCAGGTCAATCTGTCCAATGCCAAGGCTCAATCGCCCGAGTTTCTTGAAGCAACTACTCAAAGTCCGGCATTTTGTCTCCTCACCTCACCCAGCCGGCATTTATCACCGAAACTCACCCGGTCCTTCTTCCTTTTTGAATGTGATTAGTCGACCGCGCCTTCAACCTCCTCATTCAACACGCCAAGGACCCTGTCCAGGTTGCCGCACTCGCGGGCGACGCCGTCACACTCAACCAATGGCTGGCTCATCATGACGCCGCTCAAGTCCCCGTTGCAGCCAAGGCCGCCCTTGTGGAAACGGCCGAACTGGACATGCGTGCAGCCGCCTCGGATTTGGAGCGGATCGATAACATGGACAACATGTTGAGTCAAACCCAGTTCAAAGGTGTGTTAAGGGGTTGCTAACTTAGGTGCCCGCCTTTGCACTAGCGTTTTGTTCATTGGGTCTTTCTCTTGTCGACATAAGATCTTCCAACCGCATCTCTTGAGCTTGCCAAACTCGACCACCAAGCTCGGGCAGTCGATCAGCAAGTGCGGGAAATTGAGGCTCAGGTTGTGCACATAATGGATGTGTATGGGGCTTATGTGCGTTTTGAATTCTGTTCTTTGTGCAGCCAGCGTCCTGCCACATGGTCGTAACTGAATCCTTTTCATTCCGGTGCAGGTGGACCAGCTGTCCGAAATCTTTGTTCAACTTGATGAACAAGTCCGGCTCGCCGAGCGAACCGTGACGGCGCTCGAGGCAAAGAAACGGCGGGAGCAGGACGAATAGGCCATGTGTTTATATATAGATTTGTGTTGGTCTTGCCCCGGCGGTGCTGTCGGTCGCCATCTTCGCTGATGCGAACGAAATGATCAAGAGGAGGCAACGGGAAGCAATAAAAGGGCAACACTGCAGGTATTTACTGCAACTAACCATCCGTAGGGCTCATGTCATACCTTCCTTGGCGCCAACTTCCAAGGAACAAGTGCAACACCATTGCTTCGGCATCTAAATGATTCCTCGAGTACGACGGCCGACTTGTTCCAGTCTGAATACTTCCGGCGAAAACACCCACAGGGGCAGCACAACGGCATCATTGAATCGCATAGGCGCATCCATGAAATGCATGGCATTGAAGCTCGCGTCTCCCCATGTTCTCAGGTACGTAAACATGGCATCGGTAAACTGGCCCGGCCCAGTCAGATCGAGCACATCCCCATCCGACACTTCGGGATGATACTTGCCATTTGGCAGCCGCCTCGCTACAACGGCGCGCCTCGCCATGTGCAAGTATGCCGTCATGGCCGGGTGTCCCGGGACAGACGCAAACGTCCACGTCAAAAACTGGAATTTGCGGGCGAAATGATTGGGCCACACATCCGACTCCATATCAGCCTCGACACCAATGACGAGCCCATCGCCATCCTTGAGCGGCCACGCAGAGATGGGTTTGAGAGGACAAGCATCAATATCTGACCAAACACCGCCAAACGTCGCCAGCAATGCGCTGCGCAACAGATCCACCTTCATGACTGGGCGAGGGACGGCAGTGTAGATCGAGTAGAGATGCGGCCAGTACGTGTGCATGAACTCGTCGCCGTCCGTGTCGGTCCCAAACAATCACGGTCGCTTCGGGGTTCTTGGACTTCCATCCTTCACGCATTCGCGTGCACGCGGCGGAATGGTCGATTCGCTGTTCCATTTCGTGTGCACGAGCGGCGGAAAATGCCATTGGCCCAGGGATCGGTTGTAGGAAGCGCGATCCGTCCATTGTTGCATAACCTGCATGGCTTTGGCGATTTTCGGGTTTTGCTTTGGGGTGGCCGCTGGGGAATCGGGCACAGTATTGGCTTGAGCCGCAGGAGACTCTGGCTGAGCAGCTGGCTTTGGTTTTTCATCTGGCGTTGTCGCTGACACATCTCCCACATCGTCTGGCTGTGGCTGTGGCTGCGGGCGCACGACCCGCGAGTTGATAATGTGGTCAGAGTCTACAGCGATTCCACGAGTAATTCGGGCTGTCGAACGGTTTCCTGAAGGAGGATCGGCCTTCTTGAGCACATCTGTGCAGTAGCAGTGGGCAGCGCCAACGTGAGTTATCGCTGCCGAACGCGTGCAAAGGAGTTCCCACACATACGAATGACAAGGAAGAAGGCACATGCAAAGAGAAGCATGCTCAAATACGAGCGACGCTTGTGATACATGGTCGTCGAGAGTGGCATGGTTGTTGACGATGGTCGAGCCATGAGCGCTGGCACGTGCGAGTGAGGAAGTGTCAAGTTGCAAAGGTCGGCTCGAGCCTATGAATACACTTGTGTCTGATTCGTCTAATGGATAGTCTGCACAAATGCGGAATGCGTCGAGTCGCCCACCTCAAGGAGCATATGTTGCTCACATTCGGTGTAGGCGAGCGAATCGTAGATCTGGATTTATGAGGCGACTCGGCTGTGCTATGTATGCTGTGAGGTGACGCGTCTGCGTGCCGTTGTGTCTGCACCGACATGATGGCACTTCACGAAACTGATTCCCACATCATCATTGAGAGCATGCAACAGATGCAGATCTCTGGGATAAACCCTTGAAACCCAAAGCACTCAACTTTTCGACCGTCCCAAACCACAGGGCATTCCTCCTCCCCGAAAATGATGGCCAGCTCGTCCAACCAACACTACCCAAACTCGCTCACCCACGAGGAGATCCTGCGCGTGTCCAAGCTCCCGGCTGGAGCTCATGGTGAAGCCCCCGACAACGTATGTCACCCCCCAATAACCCGCTGGGCATACTGTGTCCCTCTCTCTGCTGACGCCCATGTATTTCGGCACAGGACCACACGGACCTCGAGTCCGGCACGCATGCCCAGCTCAAGCACGCCCCTTCATCCGCGTCGCTTATTGCTTGCCAATGGCTGCAAGGCGTGGTTCCCGAGCCCGTGCGCGATAGCTTGGCGCGATTCGCTCAGGGCACATTGGCGGGTATCGATTATGTGGGCATGAAACTTGCTGGAATGTTTGGCCTGACGGAACCGCGGTATGCCGAGTTTATTGAGGACGCAGCACATGAGGCTCAGCAGGTGCGGACCTATGCGATTCCCATGAGGGATCATACAGCTGACGCTTTCCACGTTTTTGATAACAGGAGCAAAACTATCTCATCCAACAATCTCTCAATCGCCCGAAAGAGACGCTGGGTGCCAATGGTCAGCCCGCACCACTTCAACTTATGACAACCGTCTCGATCGCTGGCGGGCCGCACAACCACGGCACATCCGTCGTCCCACTTGTTGCACCGACCAAGTCGTCCGCCCTTCAGCTCGGCGGTGCATATCCACAAGTTGGGCCCAGTCCTGCCTCGCTGTCGTAAATGATGAACATTGGCAATATGGAAGCTGCTGCTTGCACATTGAGTCTTGACTGTTGTTGTTTGTGTGGCTGTTCAATTATCGACTCCATCCACGTCTATGATCCTTCCTGAGCCTGGTTGTCCAACATCCTTTGGTGGGCGATGAAACGTCTATTGGTGAACTGAGCCAGCGAGGCCACATGCAAAGTCACAGAATCTACTCCATTGTCCAGCAATGTCATCCAAAATTGGGGAGGTGAAAAGGGCCGAGTGAGGAGAGACAGAGAGGAGGGAGACAGTCAAGGGAGGAAAGGCATGATGCAGCAGAGCGGTCCTGGTGAACAGAGGACAAAACAAAACAGAGACAAAACAACGAGAAAGAAGGCAGAGGCAGTTACAGCGAAAGCAACATAACCGACAAAGCAAGCGCAAGCACGGCCATGACTGATGTGGCCGCTACCTGTCCAGCACCCGACGCTCCCTGGGCCGATGCCGGGCACTTTTCGCCCCTCGTCTTCTCGGTCAGCTCGACCGCCGTGCGTGCCTCGACAAACGTCGAGCTGTTGGCCATGGCCTCAGGCAGGGACTTTGACTTTTCGAGCATATCCTTGAGCACGGGAAGCAACCGCGTGGTGCACTCTGAGCATGCCGTCTCTTGGTCCACGGCCTTCTTCTTGGTGGACCCGTGCACCACGCTCGCAAAGCAGTACTTCTCGGGCGGGTTGGCGTCCTTGAGGCACGCAGCCTTGCCCATGTTTTCAATGAGCATGGACCCGTTGCGGATAACTTCCTTGAGTCCGTTAGGAATCTTTGGTCCACACTTTTGTTCAAAGTAGCCCAAATTATAATTCTTGTATGCAAACTGACAGGTGTCAGTGCACAAGCTTGCGCCCCACTTGGCGTGGTCGATTTGGTCGGCAGTAAGGAGGGCGTTGGCTTGGTCCAGGCATTTGCTGCCAACTTGGGCGTTTCTGTTTGCGGCGAGATGGGTGGGTGGGCAGGGACAAGAGTCAGACCGCACGGTGGTGAGGCATGCGTCGCAAAGCACGGAGACATGTCACATACTGGGTAACACAGAGGGCAGCAACGAGCTCTTCGGATGGCTGTGCATGGGCGGCCGGTGCGGAGGCAGACAGGGCGATGAGAATGGCCAGGGCGGCGACAAGTGTAGACGAATGCATGATGGCGGACGTGGAACGGAGTCGGCGGAAACGGTGTGGTATTGGAAGCGTCTATTCACTGTATCTGTGAGTGCATGGAGAAGTGACTGGGTGTTGTGTCGAGAGAGACAATTTCTCGCCGACTGACGCTGTCTCATGGTCATGGCAAGGCTGGCCTCCCAGCGCCACCGAGAGTGCGCAAAATATTCTTGAAGGGCAACTGACGACCAATGGTGCGATTGGCTTCTGCGCTCATGTGTTGTTCGTGGCTCAAACACTTCCAGAAGACATCGAGAACGTCTCTCACTGCCCCCAAGCCAACACGCTGGATGGCGTGGACACATGTTGGCGGGCGAGAGGCAAACTGAATTGCCGAGCAGTCATTGATAGTATCGCATGGAGAATGGAGAGGAGAGTGGATCCACACTGAAACAATTGTATTGGAGCCGAAAGGTCTCACCGTCCCTCTCTGATTTGAGTCGCGTTTGCCAGATCACTCCTATCACCCCGAGCTCCTCTCATCTCGATTATTCTTGGTGTGCATGGTGGGGAAAAGTGAAACGGCAAAAAAGAGGGAAAGACGACGTGGACACGATTCGAACGTGCGAGCGCAGAGCGCAGCCGGTTAGTAGCCGGCCCCCTTGGACCACTCGGGCACCACGCCTGTCATGGTGGGCCGGGGCAGCTGGGTCATATTTGTATGCTCATCCAGAGTCACCCGATACGAGCGCAACCCTTGTAGCAAGAAGGCCAACATGGCTGACAAAATTCCCGCGATGGATTGTGGAGCTGGCGGGCTGATGACACGTGAGATCGACTGGATGTACTGATGATGTTATTTGCAACCAATATCACAAAGAAGAAACACTCAGCGGCAGGGTTTACTTGCCACTTCCACCATTAGCCGACGACGACTCACCCATCAACCACTCAGCATCCACCTGCGGCAGCGTCCACATTGTCATATCCAGCTCATCTTCACCATTTTCCGCGAGCTGCTCGACCTCCATGGCCGCGGGCGCAACAACATGATCGCCCACTCCCTTGTCCTTGCCCATGATGTCATTGTCCATGGCACCTTGCTCCATTGCCTGCGCATCCAGCAGCTCTGGCGGCAGTGTACTCCACGCCCACCGCGCGCGCTTACGT
This sequence comes from Catenaria anguillulae PL171, assembly GCA_002102555.1. Classification (NCBI taxonomy): domain Eukaryota; kingdom Fungi; phylum Blastocladiomycota; class Blastocladiomycetes; order Blastocladiales; family Catenariaceae; genus Catenaria; species Catenaria anguillulae. The sequence goes on from MCFL01000012.1 coordinate 187,724, forward strand.
TCCTCAATTCTTTCAGCATCCTCGTTTCGGCCGCGACCTGCCAAAACCGCCGCCTTCCTCTTCTTACCAATCGCCGGACTCTCAGGCACTGTCGGCGCCCTCGCACTCGGTTGCGGCACGAACGTGGGACCCTGCAAAATCTCGCTCGGCGCGCGGCGCGCCTTGTGCACGAGATCCCTGCGCAATTCGCGGATAAAGTGCTTCAATGCGCGCTCGCGCTCGGCCGCCTCGCGTTGCGCCTGTAGCTCTTCAAGCGCACGGTGCTGGGCTACGCGCTCATCAAACTCACGTCGCTGCTCGGCACGGTCCTCGGTGTGCAGGTGCGGGGCGAGGTCGGGCATGGTGGGTGGTTTGTCCGAGTGGGCTACGGGGAACTCGGTGTAGGTGGACAATGGGACAGGGCGTGCGCGGAACTCGGGCACTTGGATCGGGGCTGGTTCGTGCGGACCGGTGCCGACGCGTGTGTCGGTGCGGAGCGTAAAGGGTTTGGGTTCGGTCAGGGGCTTGGTTGAGTGAATCTAACGGATGTATGCAGCGTCAGGTCACAGGTTCCCTCAAACGGGCTCGATGGATTGGACGAACCTCGGGTACAATAGGCTTGGACACAACCACTGCCTTGGGCAACGGCTGCGCGCGAAACTCGCGCTTCTTTTGCATTTCTTCCTCTTCACGCTGCAACCGCTTCTCGAGCTCTTGCCGCTTGCTTGCAGCAAATGCCTCGCCCGGCAAATGGAATGGTTCGATCTGTGTTGGCTTGCCGTCGCTCTTGGACGCCTTGGCAGACGCTGACGGCGTGGGTGAAGGAGGCGCCGGCCGCTTGGAGTTGACCTTTGTAATGGCCGGCGAGTGAGGGGCCGTGGGCTGGAAGGGTTTCCGTTCGGGAACGCCAAGTGGGTGATCGGTTTGGAAAATCTGCAGAAAAACCCGGGCAAACGAAACGATAAAAAATTAGTTTGATGCCAGGTTGTGGAGGTAGCGGCACGGGCTAAAAAGTGTACCTTGCGGTCAAGAGGCCGTGCCTTGAACTGCTCCTTCTTCATCTGCTGGACCAACAGTTCCTCTCGCTCGGCTGCACTCATGGTCGACAACGGCTGCTTGCGCAAGTGCTTGGTGCGCAGCATGGGCGACTGGGGAATCGTAACGCCCGGCGGACGATGTTGAGGTTCACGAATCCGTGGTTGGCGGGTAGATCCTGCGGCGCCCGCACGGGTCATGGCGTGGGATTTATTCTTGAAACGAGGAGGGGTGGCCATGAACTGTTGGATGCGTTCGGCCATGGGCACGTAAGGAGTACAGGGAGGGTTTGTACGCACCAAACTCGCAACAGTCGGGGCCATGATGGTTGGGCGGAGCGGACGACGGATTTTGATGGACTATAAAGCAGCCATGTAGCATGATGTCAGGAAAAACTCAGGGATTGGCAGAATAGAACAAACAGTGCGTACCTTGTGCCGACGAATCGCTGGCGACGACACGACACGCAAAGGAGCACGCTGGCGCTTCATGAAACTGAACTCCTCTGGCTTTGTGAGCCGAGTAGCGATCGATTCCTTTTGCATCTTTGCCTTGGTGCCCGACCTCAATCCGGATGCCGCTGTGCGAGGAGCAGCAGCCGACGAGCCTTGATCAACCTGCATGAAATCCTCTTCGATGTCGCCAGCGTCCTCGCGCTCAGTGTCGCTCTCGCTCCCACTATCAACATCAATGACATCTTGAGCAGGCTTGCGAACAGAGTACAGAATGGTTTCGGTTGTTGCGATTTTCGGAAACACGGGTACGGTCGACGTTGGCGTTTGCATCCAGTGAAAGCTTGTTGCCGCGCCGCCGGGCGTCGCTGGCGGTCCAGTGACAGCTAGAGCCTTGCTGGAGGAAGCCTGGGCCGGCGTAGCGGGATCTCCTTGAGGGACAGGGCCGTTTTGCGGAAGAGGGGAGGGAGGCAGGCCGCGGATCGGGGTCAGTTGTGGCATACCGCCAAGCGCATCAGGATCGGGGTAGACTACAAACACGGCGGATGGACGGCTGCGAGTTTGAACATGGACTAGGTCAGTTATGCAGCGAATGTGGCACATGGTGCCAAGAACCGCGTACCGGGCACCAGGTGTCTTTTTCACGTTGATGGATTTGCGAATCGACCTCGAGGGTGTTGCAAATCGGGAGGGGGTCGAGCGAATCGTTGATTTGGAAGGTGTGGATAGAGCAGCAATAGGATCCATGATCACTTCGTCGGTATCGACAAAATCGGAATCGGAATAATCGGTCAAAGAGTCGGCTGAATCGGTGCCCTTGTCGACTTGGTCGTCGTCAGACAAGTCGGCGAGCAAGCAGTTGGCAATTTCCTCGTTGGTGTATTCAGGGCCAAAGGAAATGAATTCCATGGGCTTTTCGCTGGGGTCGTCGGTGCATTTGACTATTGAAACATGTGCATTGATTGAGCATCATCGCTGAAGTGTCGTTGACAAGGGCAGGCAAGGGACGGCCATAATGTCGTACCAAAGTACTTTGTGATTGACGGTGTTTCAGCAAAGGCGGCAATAACATGGGTCCTCTGCGGGGTGGCAAAAGGAGTTGCCGCTGGTCGTGGGGTTGGCGGCGGCATTGTGGATCGCGCCGGTGTGGCAGGCGGGGCGGCGATCACAGCGACCTCTGACTTGACTGTGGGAGAGACTGTCGAGGTGGCATCCGGATCCCGAGGGGGGTAATCCTTGGGTGGAGGGTTGTCGAACACATTGTCGCCCTCTTGGCCAATACTGGCAAGGTCGAACCACTTTGGGGCATCAAATTCCCACTCGAGGTCCAGCTCGGCCTGTGTCCTTGGGCCGCGGACGACAGGCGACGGGGCAGCGAAATAGGCCGCATGATCGGGCAGCGAACTGGCAGGGGTACTCGGAGGATCCATGGCGGTTGGCGGCAAATGCAGTGTGTCCTTGATTGATTGAGTTGGAGCACCGTGGACCACGAATCGGGAAATTGGCGAAGTGCGCCCGCCTGGTGACATGCCAAAACATTGTCGGATCAATCATCGCAGTGCTGTGAGATGCGATCAGCAGCCACTGGCAGCAAGGCCCGCCGATCCAACGCGTGCCGCATTTCCCAACTTGTCTGCAAGATATGTTTACTCGTGTGCATTCCTATACATCTTTACTGCCGCGTGTCAAAAAACTCACACCGTGTTGCGCTTGAGCCTGCACGCAGTTTTCCTCGCAACCTCCCTCGCTTCTCAATCTCTGTCACGCATGCATTCGAGCACCTGGAATCCACATGTCCCTCACTCCAGCTGAACTGTCAGAAATGGACAGTGGCTTGGGTCATCCCAGCCCGAGGCTCCTTCATGAATGAACCTCGAGGCATCGCTCAACGATGAAGTAATCACACCATTACTGCCGAGACCCCCGGTACGTACATTCTCAAACAGCTGACTGGGCAGGGGTGGGAGACGCCCCTCACCATTCCGCACGCACATCCGCTCCGTTTCGGACGCCTTGTGCCCACAGTCCTGTTCGATTACGATTTCGGACAATCAACCCATGTATATTTTTCACCAGTTACAGAGCGTTGACCGCTCCCACTCACTGCATCGCCATCCTCCTCAAGTCCATCGTTCCACCATCATCCCCATCCCGTCACCATCGGCTGTGCCGCCATGTCCTCCAACCAACCACCATGCCCCGTCCCTTTTGATGGTCCACCCACATCACTCACTGGCCTCGTTGAACGGTTTTTCCGGCGATGCGTTGAAGACCTGACTCGCGTCAATGCCCCAAAGCAATCGAAATGCTCGGCTGGGCTCCGAGACTCCCTCGCTCGGTTTGGCATCCAACTGCAGGCGGCCCCTCCTGTCACTTTGGAAGGCTGCCTTGTCGCGCAAAGCAATTCTGTTTCTCGGCTTGAAGGGACAGAGCAGCAAGGACCGCGCCCACCAAGCAACTCCACCGAGCCCGATTTCCCCCTTTGGCTGTGTCCTGGCCACATTCGACCAGGCCAAGTCACTCGATTTCCAACGTCGCCGGATCTCATCTATGTTGACATTGACGGGCAGGAAACCATCTTCTTTCGCAATGCCTCAAATCCTTGCGCGAACCAAGACCAGCTGTGCCCGAACCGAGGCCGTCTCGGTCGGTTGTTTGATCTGCCAAAGTCGAACGATGCTCAATTCTCAGTGTACCTCCATGGATGCCTGACGTTGGGAGACCAACGGCGGTGTGGCTATCTGGACCTGCGCCTCCCACCAACCAGTTCGAGGGACCGGTTCCGACTCGACTCAATTCGACAGGGTGTCACTTGCCCCGGTGGCAAGGTATTGCTGGACAATGCGCTCCAACTCTTTCCCGTATCAGCTTCGTCATCCTCGTTTACGTCAAGTACAATATCAACAACAACTTCGGTCACATCTATTTCGACAACGACATCGCGGCCCCCTGGCGGCACGGCACCATCGTCCACGGGAACTATTACTACAAACCCAGGAGCGAGCTCCTCATCGTCACAGACGCAGCGTTCAACCACAACGACTACGCGCACAACGGCAACGCGCACAATTGGTCCTCCACTTCCGGTCCCATCTCCGCCTGGTGCCGTGGTTGGTGCGCCCGAAAACGAAGCGACAGCAACGATTCCTCCACCCCCGCCCTCTTCTTCCAATGGTCTCGAGGAGGGAGGCACTGAAGGCATCGCGCCCTCATCCATTGCCCTCATCTTCTTATCGATTGTTGCGGCACTTGGGGTCCGTTTCTATGGTTCGCTGTGACGTTTGCTTTGTGAGCTGTATAGTCTAACCGTTCACCCAAAACAACCCTAGATGTCGGTCGTCGTCGCAAACTTTCTTCGGCAACGAAAGAAGCGTGCCACCGCGGCCGCCCGCCGCGAATCTGTCATGTCCTTTTCCAGTGCCGAACCGCCGACCCCTCCTACGCTCCCGCCGCCACTGCCTGCCCTTCAACACTTGAACCTCAGCCGCAAGAGCAGCGCAAATAGCGATGAGATTCTGTCTGGAATCCCGGTCCCTGGTGATCAGCGCATTACTCCGGTCAATCTCATGCGCTCAATTCCCAGCGCGACATTTGGCCCCGGCGGCAGCGGCACGCTCAACCCCGCAAGCATGACGCTGGGCCGGCACTCGGTCAAGAGTGGTGGGTTTGAGCGCGTTGACGGCGTCGAATACATTCACATCAGCTCGCTCGTAACTGCCGACGAGATTGCGCGTGCGCCCGACGAGCCCTTGCAGCAGATTGTTGACAGCTTCGAGTCCATTTTCATGCAGCTCGAAGCACATGCACGCGCAGAGATTGCGTCAGATCCCTCGTCGCCCGCTTCGTCCAATGTGCGCACCTCCCATGCCCTCGAGACGGTCCAGGTGTTGAGGGACAAGCGGGCTGAACGACTGATTATGGCCACATCGTCGCTTTTGGCAAAGGCCACTGGTCGGCCCGTGGTGCCTGGATCCATCCCGGATGGGCTTGGCGCAAAGTTTTTGGGCGTGTTGACCGCCATGGCAAAGTACGACCACCAGAGTATCCTGTTTACGGTTGACAAGGACGAGCGGTTGAGCGATCATACACGTACAGCAAGGGTGTATCATATCATGGGTGACGTTCCACGACCGACTGTGATTGCTGCAACCGTCATGCCTGGGTGGATGCGATCCGATGGTGAAGTCATGGTTGCTGTGCGGGTCGCAGCGGCCTCGACTGACGATGGGTGATGGCAGTTGATGTCTGGGACATTTTCGTGCATGCCGTCTTTGTATCCATATCCGTACATGAATCCGTTATGTAATCTGTCAAGAAGTCTCCTTGCTTTCTTGGTTGGCCTCGTTTGTGCTCATGCGTGAGCGGCTGCACCCTCCGGTCAAAAAAAAAAAAAAAAAAAAGATCACACAGAGAGAACAAACAAAACACAACGATAAAATGGGGAGCTTGATGTCCATAAGAATAGATGTGTACGCATAGCAGGATACTCGGGGAGGCAGAAACACTGAGACCAATCACGTTCGGAGTTATGACCCTTGAAATCCGTTGGTATGAGAGCCCAATGCCCGTTTCCTTTCCATAATCTTGTCGTCCAAACCCAGGACAGCGCTCCATCCGACACCATCAAGCATGTTCGACCTGCAAACATGCGATTGAATGTGAGTGGCAACTGGATAAAAGAGGGAAAGAAGCGAGATGCGTACCTTTCCCTGACAACATGCTCCACGTCTACCGCCCTTTCCAATCCCTGCAAGACCTGCCCGGCCATTTTGCTTTGCTCCTGATTTGCCTTTTTGATCTCATGGACGCCCCGCGTCCACTGACCCTTGAGTCGTTCCATGACCTGCTCCACCGATCCGTCAAGCGCGCCATCAACACCCGTGGCCGCCGCCGCGGCACGAATGCGTGCATCGATGTGATCTAAAGCTCGCTGCACCCCGACGTGCTCCTCCCGCCGTTCTCTCGCAGCAACCCACTTGTGCATGGCATCTTGGATCGAGACATCAGCAAACTCGGCACGTCCGCTGCCTGCAAGACACACGTCCATTGGCGGCATTTGCTTGAGCGCCGACATGTCGGGCGCTTCGGGCTCGAGCTGGTTGACGTGCGCGGCGGCTTGCACAAAGCCGGCAGCGATATCAGCAAGTGGCATGTTTGCTTGTTGCATCACCGACGCGAGAGCGGCGGCAAAGTTGCTGGGACTTGTCCCTGAATTGGTGAGTGATTCCACGAGCGCGGCGTGAATCCCGGCAGCAGTGTTGAGGTCGGCCGTCTGCGATTCGAGCGCGGCAAGTAGCAAGTGATCGTTGGATTCAAGCTCAACAAGCTCTTCGTTGGCCACGCGTGAGTCCGCAGTGAGGGTTTCGAGTTGGCTGGCCAAGTGGACGTAAACGGCATGCTCTGCTGCAGATTCGGCCGATGAGATGATGGCTGCACATGCTTCGGGCTCGTCGGTACTCGAAGTGCGCAGTTGAGTAACGAGCTCCCGAATTTCAGCGGCGAGCGCATCCCGCTGTTCAGTTTGTGCGGCGAGTTGCGAGGCGAGATCGAGGTGAGATTCAAGGACAGTGTTGAGGGTTTCGGTGAATGATCCCTGCAACAGTGGGGCTTTGGTTTCGTCCTTGTGGGCGGTCGTCGAACCCGACGGCGATGCAGGAAGTGAGTCAAGCAGGAGTGAGACCAGGTGCTTTGGACCAATCCGTCGTGTGAGGCTAAAGGACACATCTGAGAGCACTGATGTCGCTTCTGAGGGCGGGAGGCTGCCGGTAGCGGCCAAGTGCGCGACGGCTGTTTCGGCTGCGTTCAGCAGCGAGTTGTAGGCAATGCGATCATCGACTCTGATTCGATCACAACACAAAGTTAGGTCGCCAAGTCGCCATGGGCAGCTCGAAATGAAATGGTATGAATGGTTGCGTACCCTATCGGAACGGAAGATGTTACATGGTCAAGAAAATCCGTCAAGACCATGGTTGTTGACTTGGTGTCTTTGGAACTGTCGCTTGCTGCCTGTTCGAGCTTGGCTAGAGCCGCTTCTTGCAATAGGTGCACTTGCTCGGCAGAAAGCTGCTTGCTAACATCCGAGTCTATGAGAGGGGCAATGCCGCCGCGTCAGGGGTTATCAGCCCAAGTGATGAGGAAATCGAGTGAACGAACGAGCTTGTTTGACTTTGTCGTTCAGTTCAGCGACTTGACCGACCAGGACATCCACACTCGAAATCAACTCCTCTATGACCTTGTCACTGGTAATGGTCATCTCGTGCTGAAGCTTGGCGGCGCCCTTGGTCGCCTTACCACTATTGCTGCCATCAAGCGAGGCTGCCGCTCCCGGCCCTGGCCCGTATGGCGCTGATCGGCCTGACGGTTGACGCTGGGATAATGTGCGGTCCTTGGGCATCGTTGCCGGTGTGGATCATGAATAAATGATGGTTGCTCTGGGTTTCATTGGCTCTGGATCCATAGCAGCCCGTCATGAATGGCGGAGTTTGCGTCCACGACAAGTGAAGGAGACGCGGCTGCCATGAGCGGGCCAGTCACGCTATGATAGAATCGGAATCTATTCAAAAGTGGAAGAGCGACATCATAGCACTAGTGTATCTTCCTCCCACCAAGACTGCACTCCCCTGACCCGTGGCTTGATGCGTTTGTCAGACTTGCCCTTCCTCAATGCGCTGCCGCGCTTAAGGAGCTGTTGATGAAGCTTTGGCTGAGTGATACGAAGCTGTGGGCCGAAAAAAGACGGCTCTTGTGTGAATCGTGGCAGCTTGTCGGCTGACTGAGTACTCTGAGCGGGAATCCACGGCGAGGATGGCAAGGGGCCAGCAGCGTGGTTACCGCGGGCGGGAATCGAGGCGAAGCATGAGTCAGGGTCGCTGTCGTAGACTGCATCCCCGCCATCCATCTGCAATCGACTCTTGATTTGGCTGTGAACGTAATCGACAGCAAGCGACAAAAGACCGGCCGCAACTGCGCGGAAAACACTCGTGTTCTGTTGTCTCGGCGATGGAGAGTTCATGGGCGACGACGACGGAGTAGGCGAATCCGCGGTCTGGCTCGACGCAAGCTCATTGAGCGCATCTTGCAACTTTCTTGACTCAATCACGTTCCACTTGGCATGGCCAGAGCTTGGAGCTTGCTCGCGGGCCGGCTTGCGGCGTCGTCCCTCGCGCCGCCGGCCCTTTGATGCTGCCATCTCAAACGCTTCACGCAACAAGCACGAAGAGCACGTCCCACACTCGCACACCTGTTTGCGGCGAAGCTCAACAAACCGCGATGATGCTTCGTCGGATTCGGATCCAGACTCATCGTCGCAGCCTGATCCTCGGTCGTTCTGGTCGCATTCGTCGGACGATAGGTCGGAATCGTAGCACTGGTCGCCAAAGTCATCATACTTGAACTTGCCAACGTCGCACAACGCCCCACTGCCACCGCTTTGGTTCACCGTTATCTGAGATGGGTTGCAAAAGACGCCGAGGCTGACGAGCGAGGTTTCGGCGACTGTGACCGCATCTCGAATTGCTTGCATTGGGTTTCGGCTGGTCCATAGATCCTGAGCCAACTTTGAGAGTAATGACGGTTCGGGTGCGAGACCGGAGATACGTTCCCACAAGGCAGATGTGGGCGGCTGCCCGTGGAGATTCGCCAATGGAAGAATAACGTCAACCAAGAGCGCTTGAGCCGGGGATCGCGTGGCAATGGGTGAATACATGGGTCGACTTTGGGTCGCAAGAGCAAGCTTGAACCGTGGTCGGATATCTGCCGGCTGCCTCTGCCCCTCGACTGAAAACAATGCACGGTAGGAGTGTGCAGAGGGAAGCGCGAGGATTGCATTGCCCACGTCGAGAATGGCCGACCACAGAGTCGCGATGTTGATAGAATCCGGTGCATTTGATCCAATTGACCCTGTCGACGCATACGGGTGCACATGAAAGACTGCCCGTTCATACTGCTCGATAAATTGTACGAGAAACTCGTGATCAATCGGACGCAGCCGGCCCAACGTGCATGTGGACCGTGCCACAACACGAGCTGCCGACCTTGGTTCTCTAGTGCCAGACCCGGATCCAGATTCAGTGACGAATTGCTGGATTTGCTGCAATATGGACTTTCCTAACTTCTTTTCCAGGTACAAATGCACCGTACTCACTTCCCATGTCTGCACGTTTCGCGCCAAGTACATGGCCGAAGCACCCATTGGCAACCGTGGTGGCCCGGCGAAACGCCAGCGTTGCCCCGTGCATGCCCACCCAAAAACGGTTTGGCAATCGGGACCCAGTCGACGGGCCACATTGCCCTTGCCGAACCATGTTGCAGCGACTTGCACCACGCCACGTAAAGGACCTGGAGTTGGGGCGACTGCCATTGGCGTTGGGCCTCGGCTGGATCGGTGTCTAGTGCAACTGCTTCCGCAAGGAGTTGTGGGACATGGAGTTCGTTGACGTCAAGCATTGGGAGGGTCTTTGCGCCGTAGCGCCGAAGCGACGAATGGGCATTTGGGGTATTAGGTGGAGCGCATAAGAGGGTGGGTATCGGAGAGTTAATTGAGGAACTGATAGGTTTCACGCTTGGATTGGGAGAGCCTACGCTCGGGCCTAAGATGATTTGTTTCGGCGCTTGCGGAGGCGTGGTGGCAGCAACACGATTGGAACCATTATCCCCAAAGGAATCGTGGTCGGATGCGTTAGACGCAGTTGAAGAGGCCGAGGATTGGCGATGCCGCTGCCCAACCGAAGTACTTTGCAGACCAGTGAACAGAGAGGGGGATTCAGGCAACAAATTGAGCGCCCGCAACTCGCTTACGTCCAAGACGCTTTGCGAGTTCCTTCGGACGGTCACATTGTGAGAAAAAGATCCAAATTGCTGGATGTTTCCTGAATTTTCAATTGAGACAATGCTCAGACCAGAGTCGGACCGAGTGGGAATGGTCGGCTTTGTGCTTTGCCCTTTGCGCGGATGACGTGATGCGTGATACGCCCAAGCGTATGCAATGGACAATGCACATGCAGTGCTGGATACAAGGACGGTGATGAGGACCCACGACGATGGGAGAGCGCTTCGTGGGCTGCCTGACAACTTGACGAACTGGCAGCCAGATGCGTCAGAGTTTGTTGTCTGCACTTGGGATTGTGACGTATGGGAATCATACCTCGTCCTCATTAGCAGTCACACCAGCATTTACAGCGACCGAGACGACCGCCAATACGATGGAGGCGACAACTGCCGGACAATACATGATGGGGCAGCGAGCGGGGGTTGATCAGTCGGCATCCAAATCTCTGGGTAAACGCTCAAATGCTCCAGTAAGCATTTGCCGCAACATTCGAGAGTCATTCATTCAGCTAAACAAGTACATTGCATTCGGTTTTGTACTAGTGAGATCCATTTACGTCTGTAGGGGTCTGCTCGAAGTGCGAAGTGCGGTGCTGCGCGATGGTTGTCAGGGGCTCGAGTCTTGCTTGGTTTCGCAAACGCGCGTCTGGCCGTTTGCGTGCAGTGCCCGTGTGAAAAAAAAGGAGAGGTCATCTTGATTTCCGCGTTGTTGGGTGTGTATATTTTGAGTAGAGAAAGAGAATAGGAGGGAAAGGAAAGTGCAGTACAAGGAATACGAAAGAACAAGCAAAGAAGCGTTAAGCCTAACAGATTATCGCAGCCAGCCAGGCAACCCGAATCCGCGGGCGCCGGCTCAACCAGATGGAATGCGAAGCGATGGGCCGGTGATACCACCACAACGAAGAAAGGGAGGCGATGGTGCAGTGAGACGACATTGCAAGATGCGATAGATGTCATTGATTGAGCTAAGCACAAGGCGTAGACTCAGCGGTCGAAAGCAAAACGAAGAAAACAAGAACGAGGAAAGATGCAAAACTAAAGAGGTATAGGGGATGAAAGACAGCAAGCGAGATAAGGATGGGCCAACCGTGTCCAAGGCACTACTTGCCAAGCTTTTCCTTGCACTCCATTGCCCAGGCCGCCATGTCAAGCTTGTTTTCGCGAGACTTTTTGACAAATGCGTGTTGCTAAGCAAAGAGAACGAACACCGGTCAGCCAATTTGGACCACACGATGGCAACAGCAAAACGTACATTGAGTTGCGCTGGTGTTGGCCGCTTTGCGGGATCCTTGATCAAGCACACGGACACGAAATCCTCAAACTCGGACGAGAACGTATTTGACGGCAACTTGGGTACCTCTTCGTTGACAATGTACTCGAGCAGCTCGATCACGGCCAAGTTCTTTTCCTCCTCGCCATTGGGCGGGAATGGGAATCGTCCTGTGGCGAGTTCCATGAGCGCAATGCCCAAGGACCAAATGTCGGACTGCACACCATAATCGCTTCCCTTGATGCGCTCGGGAGACATGTATGCCGACGTGCCGACAAACGTCTTGACGACCGAGTCAATGGCTTCGCCAGAGACACCGAAATCGCAAAGCTTGACCTCGCCCTGAGAGTTGATGAGGATGTTGTTCGGCTTGACATCTAATTAATAGTACGGGTCCACGTCAGTCAAAACGGGCTACGAGCATCTCATAAGAGTATGTCGGTACGAACCTCGATGGATGATCCGGTGGGTCAGGTACAAGTAAATGAGACCCTCGAGTACTGCCACGGAAATCTTGCCAAGGACCTCCTCTTGCAACTTGCCGAGTTTGTGGTAAATGTAATCGAGTGATCTAGTTTGAGCGCAAGATGTGAGGCAATAATGAACCACGGGCAGGGATCAAGAAGCAAAAAGCATACCCGAGGTCCATGAACTCCATGCAAATCAAAATCTCGCCCTCATGAATGAATGCGCCGTAAAAGCCGACAATGTAATCCGAATGGCACGAATGCAAAATCTGCAACTCGCGGACCACCTGCTTCTTCAACTTTTCCACCTCGGCCTCTGTGATCTTGTTTGGCCCCCGATCAATGAACAACGCCTTGCGCGCCATGACCCGGCCCGATGGCCGATGCAGCACCTTCTTGACGGTCCCTCCGTTTCCATGTCCGAGCTCGCCGAGCTCGTCAAAGTCGGCCGCCTGGAGATCCACCTTGACCAACTGATTTTCGACGGCTAGCTTGGAGATGCCAGCGGTGATGGATTCAATGTCGGCCGTGGCTTTTGGGGTGGGGACGGGCGCATTGTTTTCGGGCAGCTTGAGGCCCTTGAAGTTGCGCTTCTTCTTCAAGCCTGCGGGTGAATCCATGGTGAAAAAAAAGTGGGTGGGCGGTGGAGGAAGGGATGCGCGCGTATGCCTGGTCGTGCGTGAAGCAATACCGAGCGACAATTAATCGATGCTATCTGCCTGGTAACAGGAAACAGGACCACGAGACGGAAAGGGCCAAGGTTGGTTAATAAGTCCAAGACAGGTTCCGCCGTCGTCGCAACAAATTGGCGTTACAGAGCGGGGCAGCGGAAAAAAAAAAGAACAATACGACAACGCACCACCAATGGTTGACAGAGAAGAGCGTATGGCGAAGCAGAATGACAGAGTCAGCGAAGGTTGCTATTGCTTCAGGTCAGAGACTCTTGAGCAGATGCACGCAAGTTGTTAAAGTGCTGAAGCAATTGCAAATGCAACAACAATTGCTGTTTCTTGGGAAAACGGCAGGTGATGCAATAATGAGGTGACGACGAGAACCTGATGTGGAGGATGTAACGGTTGCAGCAGCGGTCGAGCAATGAAGCAGTCGAGCAAACAACACGGATGCGATTGGCGGCCGTTGAAGTGGAGTTGAATCAAAGCAAATTGGTTTGATGATCCGCCAAGTAAGCGTTGAGGCGCGTGTGTATGAGGTTGTTAATTTGCCGGAGCGTTCGTCCGATTTGTCGTCGTTTGGGTGAGTGTTGGGCTTGAGCTGGGATGGCTCTGACGGAGGGTGGGGGCGGTGGCGTTATGAGGAACGGCCGCGGGCAGGCAAACACTGGACAGACGGACGGCAACAACAATTACCGGCGGGGGTTCCGGGAAAGTGACTCGATGAAGGAAATGCTTGGAGTTTGTCTTGTTATTCCAGCGCTTGTGTGAGTCCAAGGCGATGTACATTGTTTGCCATTTCCCCCTTGAACATGCTGTCGTCAATCAACCGCGATCCTCCGATCAGCCATGGTGCTCTCAAAAGGTCTGGCACTCGGACTTCCATCGCGAGAGGAAAGCAAACGCTGACAGGAATACTTAGGTATAGAATATACATTTGACTCATGCGACTGTTTGTCCCACTCGAGGTTCGACCCGCTTTTTACGCCGTTGTTCTTCAAGCCGACATGACTGACCTCCACAGGCTCGCCAGCGACCTTCGTCGCCGCTGCTGCCCTTGCTGGCTCCCTGACCCGTCACGGTGACCTGGGATGGTTCCCACGGGCGATGGCGGAAGGTACAATGTTTGGCCATGTGCTACATACATGACACATACATGGGTCCATGCAGTGGAGGAATGAAGTCAACTATAAGGTTACAAGAAAGTGAAATGTCTGTTTGCACGTACAAAATCATTGCTATCCCACTCTCCTGCCCACTCACCGCGGGCATGATCTGCTGCATGCGCCTGGGCCAGCGCTGACGGTGCCAACTGCACCCCCGCCGGCGGTTCCAACGACATGCGAATGTGCACCCTGCCGGCCTTGCGATTGCACTTTTTCACCAGCTCGATCCAGCCATCAAACCCGTGCTTTGCCTCGCGCAACGAGCATCCACCCACACCAATCAGGTCGTCTTTGGTAAAGTAGTCAAAGTCGTAGCATTCGAGATGCAGGGATTCGAGGTCGAGCTGCGACTCGGTGACGCGAAAGGTTAGGCATTGGTTCCAGGTTGGGTGTGAGCCACCACGCGAGTGGACGCCCGTTTGTTTGGTGCGGTTGCCGACCGTCACGCAAAGGTATGGGTCTTGGGATGTGAAGTGGTCCTTGTCAGCCAGATCGTAGGCGCCACTAGTTGAAACGTAATCCAGCTTGTGAGTTCACAGCTGGGGTCGGGCCCACAAGTAGCAAATACATAGATGAACGTACGACAAAAGACATTGAGAGTCCATGGCGCGGATGATGAGCCAGGAGAGTCGATGGCTGCACCGGCAGCCGATGATGCGTCGGTATCATAAGGGGACTTTGCTGCCGAAACCGAAGAATACGACGCCGCTTGAACATTGTGGTACCAGAAAAACCAGGAGCAGCGGGACCAGTGAAGTTATTCATTGCCGTGACGGATGAGTGAGGACTCGTTGCGAACTTGCAAGTTCTTGCTTGGCCACCCTGGATTTGTGGGGTCGGCCGGCCGTCTTTTGTATCGTTCCGCATTTGACGGCCTTCTTGTCATTTCGAGGTTCTCAAGAAAATAAACATGCCAAGCAGCGCCAAGAACGTGAAGCGAACGCGAACCGCAAGCAAGCCTGAGTGAGACATTCTCCAGCATGCTCTTGCATTGAGTCTGTCGACAACAAGAAACGTATACCTACAGATAGGGTGAAATGAGTGGAAGAAGCGCACACCACCATCAGTGATGGCTTGTGTGCTGATGGTGGAGAAGCGTTAACTGACGGCTCGACGCCCTGGCAGCGGCATGCCCGCCACAAACAAACCGCCAACCTGCTCAGGCACCGGATCATTCGTCTACCCAATCATTTCGGTCAGTAAGAATCTTCCTTCACGCTCCAGATAAAACCAAAGTTAGCGACGTACAGGACTGGCGTATGCCCCCAAATCGGCGGGGATGAACGCAACCCTGACCCTCACCGCTCCCGCATGCACGTCGTTGTCCTACCCTTCATAAGCGGCACCCACCCGTCAAACTCGTGGCCTTCAAAGACGCCATCAAGAGTCAGTACGCCTTGGCCAATCATGTCGTCGTGCGTCCACAGATCCTTGTCGAGCACCCGCAATTCGAGCGTCAGCGGCGGTGACTGTGACTGTGCGTCATTCGCGTTCAAGCCCGAGCCAGGGTACACTTGGAAGGTGAATTTCTGATTCCATTCGGGGACGACCCGCCGCGCTTGATGGCGTGGGTTTTCGCGGATTGAGAGCCGAGGGTCACGAGGAGGTACGGGTCGATGGACTTGAGCTTGAGGAGGTCGCGGTGGTTGGGCAGATCCTTGGCGGAAACTGGACCCGACCGAGGAGAGCGAGACGTGAGACTCGAGAGCATGGCTGACACTACGGGGTGAGTGCGTGGACATACGGCATGTGACGTTGAGGACACCACGATACGGCAAGTGTGGGTGCGGCGAGCGCGCAAAGCTTTCGGATTCAGGGGATATCATCGTAATTGGAGACGTTGGCGACAGCCTTGGCGGAATGCTGAAGAGGGCGACTTCCATGCTGTGGTGCCTTTTGTATGACCTTCCTGCATCGCCATTTCCTTGGATCCATTCAACCGTCATGGTCAGCTTACACGCTCACTCTGCCTGAGACACTTCACCCGGCAAACAGTTGGCAACCACGCGACGCTGGCCGTGGACGGAACAGAGGGATACTCGCCAAGGACACGATCAATGAGAATTGTAATAATTCGGCCACGAACGGCACCGAAAAGGGGTGATTGTATATGATACATGTACAATGTGCACGAGTCGCCGTCCTCGTTTGCGAACCACAGGTGCCTGGGGGGGGGGGGGGGGGGGCCGTCCTTGCTGGTTGGTTGACATGTGCACAGCAAGGACGCCGGAAAGGAAACAAACCAAGGACGAGGATGATGAATTAACGCACACGCAATCCACGGGTGGGGATACTGATGGAGGATGCGAAGACTAGGAGGGGGATCACAACAACATCAACAACGGAGCGAACGAATCATCAATGTACATACAAGAGCCGACGTTGGACATGAGCGAGGGTCGGAAGCTTAGAGAGGGGGAAAAAATGTACACAACAAGAGCGACCACGTCATCCGAAACGCTGGCAGACAAGGAGTGAAAGGAAAATATGCACAAATGAACAGAGAGAACGCAAGCGCAGACGAAAGCAACCTCCACACTGGTCACAAACAGACGCAGACTCGGGCGAGACCAAGCCAGTTAAATGATCCAGCGCTTATCAACGCCTTGGGTATACTCGTAAACGACAATGGTCTGATCTTGCGACGCGGACACAATGTGCGTTGGCGAAATGCCCACATTGAACACCCAGCTTGTGTGTGTCTTGTCAAACGTGTTGATTGCAGTCGACTTTGGGATTCGTGACAGGGGTAATTGAGGCACAGGTGCAGCTGGTGCGGAGGCGGCAGCGGGGACAGCGCCCGTCGTTGATCCGCTGCCCGTGGAATTGACAGATCCGGCACTGGACGCGTGCGTGAGTGATGGTTGGCCTGGCGACGCGGTCTCACCGTGGTGGACTGGTGTACTTGCCCCCGACGACGAAGACGAAGATGACTTGACCGACAATGAGGGCGACCCGGGGCGAGATAGACCACTGGTGCGAGCGGCAGCCTGTGCTTCCTCGTCCCGCTTGCGCTTATCTGCCCTGGCCCTCGCCGCACGCTCTGCATCCTTTGCCCTGCCACGCTCAACAATGTCCATGACATGATTTGGCACCTTCCACACCTTGACGGTCTGATCGTACGACCCGCTCACCACATAGCCACGGACGGTATCGAGCGCCAGCGTCCGAACCAGATCCGTGTGCCCCTGCAAAATATGTACACACTGGCCCGTGCTCGCGTCCCAAATGCGAATGGTCTGATCGTTGGATCCGGACACGACAATTTGGCCGTCGTACGCCACACACGCAATACCCCTGGTGTGGCCCTCGAGATTGCGAATCAGAGCACCCGTGCGCACGTTCCACATCTTGAGCACATAGTCGCCCGATGCAGAACGAGCACGTCGCCGCGGAGCTGAATGGCGTTGACGGCAGCACGGTGGCCCGTGAGCGTGTGCTTGAGGACGTAACAGCATCTTGTGCCCGGTGGCCCGCGTCGTTGTCGTTGTCGCGGGTGCGGCCGACCGGCGCTCCCACACCTTGATGGTGGCGTCCTTGCTGCAACTCACGATAAACTCGCCATCAAACGCAACGTCCAGCACACCCGCCGAATGACCAGCCAAGGTGCCCCTGCGCGTACCGCTGGGCAAGTCCCACACAATGACCGTGGCGTCACTCGATCCCGTCACGAGCATCTTTGAATCGTACTGCAAGCAAAGAACGGATCCCGTGTGCCCCGTGAGCGTCTTGAGGACCTGGCCCGTGGCCATGGACCAAATGCAGACTGTCTGGTCGCGCGACCCGGAAATGAGCCAGTCGCGGTCAAACTGGATGCAGTACACCGAGTCTGTGTGACCCTTGAGCGTGCGGATTTGCATGGATTCTTGCAACTCCCAGTTGGTGTCGAGCTGGGCCCGGTTGCGGTACAGGAATTGCCAATCGATTGCTTGAGGAGCCGGCGACGATGCACGTGTACCGCCGTTGCGGGTAGGCGAGCTGGGTTGCGATGCAGTCGGCGTTACGT
This sequence comes from Catenaria anguillulae PL171, assembly GCA_002102555.1. Taxonomy (NCBI): domain Eukaryota; kingdom Fungi; phylum Blastocladiomycota; class Blastocladiomycetes; order Blastocladiales; family Catenariaceae; genus Catenaria; species Catenaria anguillulae. The sequence goes on from MCFL01000012.1 coordinate 205,596, forward strand.
CGTGCATGATGGCGTCGCCGTCCGAGTCGGTCTCAAATGCGGGACCACTTGGCGAAGGGCTACGACCCGTCAACGACTGGTGCTTGACTGGCGATGCCGGTGGTGACGGCAGCGTCATGGACGGCAAACTTGTCATTCCGTTCTGATGCACCAGAGCGCTGGTACCGCACGCAGCCGCTCCAACAAGCGCTGGAAGTATGGCAACCGACCTGGGCGTGCCAAGATACTCGTGCGCCATTTGGCATTGTTGCGGTACATCTCCCGCCACACGCCCTGGTCGGTTGCGAGTGCGTGCATGGATTTGAGCACCGAGCCACGGCAGCAAGTGAAGCTGGGTCCAGGAACCCCATGACGTGCAGGGCAAGTTCGGTTGGGAGCACTTGGGAAAAATCAAGGCGCGTTGCACAATTGCACTTGATGGCCGATCCCCAGAACTGCGGGTGGCCGCCCGCGGTCGAGTAGGCGTGGAAGCACGGGCACGTTGTCAGGTGTGTCATTGCGCCGGGGCCGCCGCCCAGGGACGTTGAGTGCAACAGGTCGTCGTCAATGTAAGCACCGGGGTACTGGCTGGCGTACGCCGAGGTGTGCGGGTGGGTATGGTGGTGGTTGAGGTAGGAATGTGAGCCGCGTGGGCTGCCCGTGGACGTGGAGCGCGCAATGGACCCGCCAGAGTCGGAGAGGCGGTGGGATGATGAGGATGGGGACCCTGACGAAACTTTGCGTTGGAACTGCCTGCGGATGCCACGGTGGATGATGCGCCTTGAATGGCGTCGCCGGTGCAACGTGTGAAGATGTCGAGGCGGAGGATGTAGCTGGGTTGTTGGGGGCGTGCGGTCCCGACGACGACGACGAGGCCGATGTGCCTGAGGCAGGGTTTCCGTAAATGGCACGGGCAAAGGAGATGAGAGGGTTCTTCATGGTTGGATGAACGTTTGTTGCAGGTTGGATCTGGGAGGAGGTATTCGAGTCCATTTACATCGTGATGAGACGCGTCGATTGCCTTGATCGATCGAACCAATCGGACGTACATCACAAGACTGAATACTGGATGGTAACCGTGAGCCGGCAATCCACTTTGGCTCGTATCAATGACCACGGTGAACGCTAATGAGGGCGGTCCAAGGTCCAACTCAATGGCGAAGCAAGCAACAAAAGCAAACCAAATCTAGGTCGGCAGGCAAGGCAGCCGGGCGGGAAAGCAGCGCCAGAAACGAGCAACAGTGGGCAGTCCGAGCGGCAGTCTTGTCCGAGTGAAGAGTCCAAATCGATGCGAGTTCTTGAGTGCGGTCAGAGGGTCAAGGGGTCGCAGTGTTGAGAGGCGGCACACGTCCAAGCCGAGGTCAGTCGTCTGGGCAGGCAATGGCAGAGACGGGCAGGAGGTCAAATTGCGGTTGCGTCGAGTTGCAGAGCGGTGAGGCGTGTTCCGAAAGCGGGATCTCGGTTTCCGATCCAAAAGGATGAGGATGGTGGTGGTTGTGCAGAGTCACGGTATCTGCGACGATTTCCGAGAGTGAGTCAAGATAGAGTGTACAGTTTACGATACAAATACAGTGTATAGTGTAAGAGAAGGAGGAGAAGGGGAGATGAGCCGATGTGAGAGAAAGGGGCAATGCAGACACAAAGACAAAGACGCGAGATCTCGTTTTCGTTTTCCGTGCTCGCTCGATCTCAATGCAATGCCGTTCACTTTGGTCATTTACTCGCAGTCGCCTCGGCAATGGGCAGGGCAGGTCAAAACGAGGTCTGAAGGGAAACGCACCAGATGCTTTGGTGCCACGGCAGATGTTCGCACCCACCCAATCGATCAAGGTGAGGCAGGTCAACCGTTCAAGAGGTGGGAGACAAATTGCTTCGAGTCGCCGTTTTGTGGTTTTCGAGTTCGTCCATGGCCCTGCTTCGTCATTGCTGCAGCTGCGTGGGGGCTTTGGCGACCTCAAGATCGTGAACGTGAACGATGCGAGATCTCGCGCCTCACTTTTGAAGCCCTCACCTCTTCAAATTCAAATGCCAGGAAGAGTTTGCCTGGTCTTTACAATAGCCTCTGGCTGCAATTAGGCATTCTATCAAGATGCACACATGACAAGGATTGATCTACTTGATCTTGGGAAACAGAACCTCGCCACCACTCACCTTGCCACTCCCAATCCCACCACCACCAAACCGACACGCCTCCCAGTGCCGCTGTCCGCTCTCAACACCCAACCGGTCCAGTAACTCACCCGCCTTGCCAGGCATTACACACTGCAACAATAACCCGGCCATCCTCGCCGTCTCGAGGGCATTGTACACTACGTCCAAGCGTGTCCCGGGCTCGTGTGTCCAAGGCGCCTCCACGGCAAAGTACCTGTTGGCTTCGGCAACGGCATCCACGACCAGTTGAATCGCCTTGGAAAAGTCGCGGGCGTCCATGTGCGTTGCAAATGCCGTGGGCAGCGAGTGCAGGAGCGAGTGAAGCTTTGCGGCCGAGGAGCTCGGCAAGCACACGGCCCCAGTCGGTGGTGCAGCGGGGAACACGCCAAGCGGGTTGAGAGCGGGCGAGGTGGCGCGTGAATACAAGTTGCCGAGTTGGCCTGCAAGTTCCTTCTTGTACACCTTTGTGACTTGGTCCGCCGACCAGTCTGCTTGCGCACAAACTAGACGTCAGAAAAGCCCTCAACATCATGAGAGAGAAAGAAAAGTTGCACGTACCGCCATCATCCACGACTCCACCATTCAGCATCAAATAATACCTGACGGCATCCGCGCCAAACTTGTCAACAACTGCATTCGGATCCACGACATTGCCGCGCGACTTGCTCATCTTTGTGCGATCCACAGTCCAATGTGCATGCGTTAACAATTCACCCGGTACATCCAACCCCGCAGCCATCAAGAAGGCCGGCCAATACACGCCATGAAACTTGACAATGTCCTTGCCAATCACATGCACAATCTGGTCGCGCCGCCACCATCGCGCAAACTCTTCCGTGCGCTCTGGGTCGCCAAACCCGCACACAGTCAAGTAATTTGTTAGGGCATCCAGCCACACATAAATGGTTTGATCGGGCTGTTCCGGAACTTGAATCCCCCACTGAACCCGTGCCGTGGGCCGCGACACGGACAAGTCCGACATGAGGTCCCGGCTCGCAAGCATTGCGAGCACATCGCGCTCGCGCACTCCAGGCACAACCTTGACCTGACCCCGTGCGTAGGCGTGCGCCAGGGGCGCCTGCCAGTCGCTGAGCCGGAACTTGATCGTCTCCTCGGCCATCAGCTCGACGGGCTGCCCCGAGTCGCGCGCGAGCTTCGTGCCATTTGGCCCGTCCACCAGATCGGCAGGCGTCAAAAATGCTTCGTCAGAGACAGAGTACCATCCGTGGTACGCCGACGGGTACATTTGATTGCGTGCGTCGAGCGTCGTCCACATGGCTCGCACGGCCGCATGATGCTTGGGCTCGGATGTGCGAATGTAATCGGTGTACGAGATGTTCGTGCGGTCAAACAGGTGCCTGAATTTGCTCGAGATGTCGTCGCAAAACGCTTGCACGGGCCGCTGGTTCTTTGCGGCCGCTTGCTGGATCTTGAGCCCATGTTCGTCGGTGCCCGTGGCAAATTTCACGGCATGCCCAGTGAATCGGTACCAGCGAGCAAGCGTGTCGGCGACGACGGCAGTGTACAGGTGGCCAATGTGCGGGACAGAATTGACGTAAAAGATGGGCGTGGTGATGAATTTACGGGCCGTCATCATTGATCCTTGTTCACGCGAGTTGATTTTGGGAGCTTGGGCGGGTCGGGACTGCCAGGTCGGGGCGTGCCAGTCGGATCACGGGGTGGATTACATTAAAGGGCTTGGGCATAGGAGAGTTCATAGAGTGTTGAATAGCTATGCATAACCTTGGCTATTGCAAGCAACGCATGCGGAAAGCCAACTTGACGTTGGATCGATATCCGATCACAACCAAAGTCTCAATCGGCCGTCGATCCGACTCGTGCACCAAAGGAAAACGAGGAGACCAAAGAGAGAGTACATGTCAAAGTAACAAGAACTATGGGGTGGTGTGTATTACAAATGAACGGCAAAGGGGCACATTCGCACCGCTACCAATCAGCCAGAAAAAAGCCAAAAAACAGAAACGAAAACGGGGAGCATAATTCTATACCGCGCCCAAACTCATCAAACCCACGTGCGTCTGCATGACATCCACCGCCATTTTGACCTCCAAATGCCGCCTGGCCTCATCCAACCACCCCTTTGCAATTTCCCTAGGCCATCCACGCAACACATTCAACTCCCTAGCCGCGGCTTCCAAATCCTCACGCTGCAAATGATACTCGACACGCGCAAGCACCGAGTTCACGTCGGATTCCTTGTACAGCGCGGGGGGCTTGGCCACCATCACACTGGACAGGACCTTGGAAATGGTGTAGGACACGAGCCCGACGGGCGGCAAGGCGCCTTGGCCCACGCTCGCATCTGCGCTTGGGTCATTGACGAGTGCCGAGGTCGGAAACAACGTTTTGGCCACCTTGTTGACGGCGGCACGCAAGCCTTGGCCTTGGCCTCGGTCGGCAACATGGCCGCACGCCGCACCTCGGGCGCTACAACATGTGCAAAGCGCCAGTGGAGTTCCGGGAACGTGGCAACGCCTTGTTGCTGGACGTGTTCGGGAACCGTGTCGAGTGTGGCCTTGATGACCTCGTCGCCCAGCGCAAGCTTGTGCAGCAATTGCCACTGGGCGGCAAATGCGGGACTGCGCGCGGCATCGTGTGCGACTTCGGCATCAAACAGCGTGGCGTGCAAGGCTTGCAGGGCAGAGTAGAGCGAGTGCACGTGGTACGAAGCGTGCAGCTTTTCGGCATTAACAAAGCACACGCGCTCGAGGTACTTGAGCTTGAGCGTCAGATGGTCCAGGCGGGCAAGTCGCCCGTGGCGCTCGTGGTCGAGCCGGTCTTGCATTTGCCTGCGCCACGCAGACTCGAGTCCTTGGCTTGTTGGTCAAGCAATTGCTTGGTGGCCTCGGTCCATTCGGCCTGCTTGGCGGCCGCCTCCTTGCGGAAAAGGCCGTCGACCTCGGCCAGCTGGCCCTTGTGCATTGGTCGAGTTGTTCCTTTTCCACATCAAATTGCGCCTTGAGCGCCAACTCGTGCTTCTTGAGCTGTGCGGCAAACTCGTCGGCCTGCTGTGTAAGCACGGCTGACACGAGCTCGTGCTGTGCGTCCGTGAGCAGGTCGAGCTGCGCGGCCACGGCATCCAGATCGGCCTCGGCAGACCGCAGCAGGCCACGGATCTTGGCCACGGACGGGCGCACTTCGGGCGAGGTTTGAGCCAGGGCGGAAAAGAGCGAGTTGAGGCGCGCGAGCGAGTGGAACAGCGAGTCAATGGTGGCCGATTTGCCCGTTGGGCGGCGCGGTTCGGATGCAGGTTCATCTGCAGCCGAGTTTGAGTCGGACGTGCGCGTCGCCGTGGAGGCAAGTACTGCACCGACCGCGGTGGCGGCCGCAGCTGGTTGTGGGGTCGTGTCCGGCTTCTTTTCGGCCGGCTTTTCGGCGGGTGCCGCTGCAGGGGCGGGGCGTGTGGGCGATGGCGACCGCTTGGGCTTGGCAACCTCCTTGGTTTCCTCCTTGATCTCTTTCGCAACGGCCTTGGGTGTTGTCTCCGCCTCAACAGCCTTCACGCTGGCCTTGGCTGCGGGCTTGTTGTCAACCACAGGCACCGGCTTTGCGGCAGGCTGTTCCTTGACGACAGCGGGAACTTCAACAGCAACAGCCTTTGCTCCACTCGCGCCCGCAGCAACCTTGCCCTCGACCTCTTTGGCCACCTTGACGACCGACTTTTCTACGACCTGCGCCGACGACACGAGCGAATCCCAAGGCAAGTAAGGTGCCTGATCCTTGAGCTTGTTGCGGAACTTTTCGTCGTGCGACGCTTGGTACAGCGTGCCGGCAGTGCCGACGGCCAGTAAGAAGGCAGCAGAGTAGGCGACGCGGCGCAAGCCCGAAGACGTGGACGAGGCAGAAGCCGAGGGATCGTCGTAGGGTTGGTCGTCCGGGCGCGAGATTTTCGGGCCAGAGGTGGAGGGAGTCGTTGCCGCAGCGGCAGCGGCAGCAGCAGCGGCAGCAGGAGAGGTGGTGGTGGCGGAATCGGCATCAGGGCTAGAGGGTTGGTCGGCCGCTGGCTTGGGCGTGCTGGGCGATTCGGTGGCAAAGGAGCGGGCCAAGGGCTATTTGCAAGCGATGTGTCGGTTAGTGACGAGGGGCCTCTTTTGTTGTTGGTGCGCGGGCATGCGACGGAATCAGGATAAAGCGTACATGAGCGCGTGGATAGGCACCAGCGGCGGCGGGAGCGGCCGAGCGGGCGGATGCGGCGGTGGTGGCCGAAGCCGCAACAGCGGCAGCGGGGATGCGTCGAGTGGTCAGCCTGAGCATGGTTTTCGTGGCATGTGCGTGGATCGCACAGAAGGCATTGATGGCCAGCGCTCTTTACAATGAGAATGAGGTGCTGGCAACGATGAAAAAATGGAAAATGAGAGACAACGGTCGGCTGGAGCGATCGGAGTGCCACTTTGGCTTGGCCAGGCGTAAGGTCAAGGATCGGCATCCGTTCGCTTTTTTCCCGCTTCAGATGTCATTGAGTCCTTCGTCAGTAAACATTTATCATATACCTACAAAATTCTCACATGTAAGTAACGACTTTCGGCCATACCAAACACTCTCCACCATGTCAACTGCCGACGACGCCGCCCGCCGCGCCCTGCAGGAAAAGCAGCGCCACAAGCTGCTCGCCGACATTGCCCGCCAAAAGCATCAGGTCGCCAAGGACGCCGAAATCCGCGTGGCCGCCGACCGCTTTGTCGCGCAAAACCACGACGTCGAGTCACAACTCAAAATCGACACTATCGGCCTCGTCCACCTCGACGAGTACCGCTCCATCCGTGACCGCCTCGAGCTCAAGCGCAAGCAGGGCGATGCTCTCGATGGCCACCAGACGGACGAGACAGACAAGCAGCAGCCCGCAAAGAAGAAGAAGAAGCGCAAGACGATCAACACGGCCACCTTGTCGTTTGGCGATGATGAATCCGCGGCCGATTTCATTGCTCCTGCTACGTCGTCGTCGTCGTCGTCGTCGTCCGCGTCTGCGTCCGCGTCTTCAACTGCAGCAACAGCAACAAATGCAACAACAAAACCGAAAAAGGCCATCAAGGACCCAACTGTCGATACTTCCTTCTTGCCTGACCGGCAGCGCGAGGAAGAAGAGCGCAAGGAGCGTGAGCGGTTACGGCAAGAGTGGCTCGAGCAGCAGGAACTCATCAAGCAGGAAGAAATTTCCATCGAGTACTCGTACTGGGATGGTAACGGGCATCGCCAAAAAGTCACTTGCAAAAAGGGCGATACTGTCTTGCAATTTTTGGACAAGGTGCAAAAACAATGGCCAGACTTGAGGGGGGTGGCCGCCGACAACTTGATTTTTGTGAAAGAAGGTGCGAATGCGAGCTTTCACTCCCTCTTGTTCTTCTTTGCCTTGACTCATTCCATGTTTGTACGTTCCCTGTAGATATCATTCTTCCTCACCACCTCGATTTTTACTCGCTCATCATCAACAAGGTCCGCGGAAAGTCCGGCCCGCTTTTTGATTTCAAGATTCGTGACGACGTGCGTCTTGTCAACGATGCAAAGCAAGAGATTGTTGAGTCGCACCCGGGCAAAGTGTGCCAGCGGTCTTGGTATGAGCGCAACAAGCACATTTTCCCGGCCTCTCGCTGGGAAATGTTTGACCCGGACAAGCAGTATGCTGCGGCTGGATACACTTTTTCGGATCGGGGAAAGAGGGGCAACAAGGCGAGCTGAGTTAGGCTGTGGGTAGGTGTACATGTACATAAACTTGTGGTTTACTCCTGTCTACTCGACTGTGCAGGAGACGGGTCGAGTTGACGAGCAGATGGATGAAGCAGGAGTTCTACATTACATTATGATTGAAGATCTCCAGATGGAACGAATGCATTGAACACTCGATGAGTTCTCAAGCAGTCATGGGCAAACAGTCACGGTTGCATGCCATGAACCTTTGACCAACCCTTTGCAATCCATGTTTAAACCTCTCGCCATGGGCTCTCCGTCCTCGTCATCCTCCCGCCGCGACAAACACCGCAGCTCCCGCGAACGCAGTCGCAGCCGTGAGCGAGACCGCTCCAGCCGGCATGACAACGAGGTACCGTCATCTCCACTTACTCGCCATTCACCACCAACCAGGAATCCTGCTAAGCTTCCCCAGTCTTCTTCTGGCAGCAAGTCGTCCCGCCGGGACCGCGACCGCGACCGTGGACGCAGCCGCAGTCGCAGCCGCTCGCGGGATCGTCGCAGGAGCAAACGAGGCCACGACGACGATAAGTCTCGGTCCCGGTCTCGGTCCCGTGACCGCAAAAAGGCGAGCAAAAAGGACAAGAAGGACCGCAAGTCCCGGCGCCGGTCCATGTCTCCAACCCCTACCCCTGTCCCGACAGCTTCGTCCGCCACGGCTTTGGCCGCGGGCACACCTTCCACCTCGACATCGACCTACCTTCTGGACGACGAAACCTCAGCCGTCCTCCACAAACCGTTTGTGTGGGGCAAAAAGCACAAGCGTGACCGCAAACTTGGCCGCCCCGTTGAAGACTACGTCGACCCATCGCAGTTTCGTGAGGAGCTGGCCGATCTTGCCCGTCGACGTGCCGAGCGCGAGGTCGAGCGCAAGCTGCGCGATGAAGAGCGCGTGCAAGCCCAGCGCGATGCCGACCGCGCTCAGTATGGTGATTGGGAGGCAAAGGAGGACGAGTTTCAGTTGCGCCAGGCACATGCGCGCGCGCAAATCAGGGTCAAGGAGGCAAGGCCCATGCCCGTGGACTTGTTGGCCATCACATTGCAAGTGGTCAAGGATCCCGACGGCGTGTTGGGCCAGCCGGGGATTTATGTCGACACGCGCGAGCCGTATCGCATGCTCGAGTACTTGAGCGTGGCCGAGCTGCGCGACGTCCTGGGCGACATCGAAATGTACCTGTGGCTCGAGCAGGACAGAGACAATGTGCGGTTCTGGAAGTGTCTTCGGGAGGTGTGCGAGCACGAGCTCAAGCGCGCAGTGGACGGCAACAAGGATCGCAGGGTGGCTCCCGGAGTGTATGGCGAGATTGAGCGCAGCTTGGTCGGAAAGTCGTATGCGCAGCTGGTGGCACTGCAAGCCTCTGTCGAGGCCAAGCTTGTGGGTGACGAGCCCATCGATGTGGATTACTGGGAGGCCATGTTGGAGCTCGTCAAGGTTGGGATGGCAAAGGCCACGTTGAGGGAGTATCAGGAACGCATGTTGGCTGCGCAGGCAGAGTATCGCAAGCGGCATGGATTGGGCCAGGCGACGGACCGTGCCGGGACACTCAAGGATGAGGGCAACAAGGCCGACGCCGTTGGGGGCGGGGGTGCAAGCGGTGAGGACGGCAAGGCGGACCTGACACCAGAGGCATTTGCCGCAGGTACCGAAGACGATGCAGACCCGACCAAGCAGGCGGCCGAAGTGTCGCTGGCCGCCCAAACCTACAAGTGGGAATTCAAGTACCGGCCGCGCAAGCCAAAGTACGTCAACCGTGTCGCGACGGGCTACGAGTGGAACAAGTACAACCAGACCCACTACGACTCGGACAATCCGCCGCCCAAGGTTGTGCAGGGTTACAAGTTCAACATTTTCTACCCAGACTTGCTCGACAAGACCAAGGCGCCAACCTATCGGCTCGAGCCCAAGCCCGACGGGTCCAAGGATACCGTTATTCTGCGGTTCATTGCCGGCCCGCCATACGAGGATATCGCGTTTGAGATCATCAACAAGGAGTGGGAAATGTCGCACACGAGGGGGTTCAAGTGTGTGTTTGAGCGCGGGGTGTTGCAGCTGCATTTCCATTTCAAGCGCTTCTTTTACCGCAAGTAGTTTCTACTGTACTAGGTCGCAGGTATTGTGGTTGTTCTGAATTGCCGGTGGATTTCCCATGCGAGCGTTGGTCCGTGGCCGTTCAACGTGGAGACGGAGACGTGTGCGAGCGTGTGGCTCGACCTGCCACTGTTGGTCTCGCGGTCAACCGAACCCATGCTGACGTGGACTTTTCCTTTTCATTTCTTTACTTATGCAAACATATTTATGTACAAAGTCGCTATGAAACCCCTCCAGTCTGATTGTTAAACGACATTCCGCACCACCGTCACAATCCGCCATTCAATCCGATGACGACACTGATAGCCCTCTTTGTGGCGGGCTCGTTTGTCTACGACGGCGTCCGCGACCGCCTTGTCGCCACCGCCAACTCGCTGTCGCCGCCTACACGGCGCACCGCCCGGTCCCAGCGCTACGCCCTCTTTGCCATGCGCCGCCTGCCCGAATGGCAAGACCCAGACTCGCCCTCGCCCTCGTCCTCGCCCTCATCTTCCAACCCGCAAGTCACTGCCGCTCTCGATAATTCCGTGCGCCGCATTGCCCAGCTCGTCACACAAGCACTGCCCCCCGGGTCCGTGTCCCAGGAGACTCAGGACCGCACTCAGCGTGCCATTGAGCAACGGGTCCGCCAGGCAGGCCTCGTCACGGTAGCCCTGTCACGGCACGCCGCACTCAAGCTCGCCCGCGCTCAAGATTCGCTGCCCTTCCCCGCACCCTCGCTCCGCCGCCGCCTCGTTGCCTGGACAGTCGACTCGCTTGTCGTGTCCATGGTGTCGTCGCTGTTCCGGTTCACTGGATTCAAGGGCTCTATTGCCGCCATCTTGTGGCTCGGCCGCGACCTGTGGCTTGCCCCGCTCAACTTGCCCTCGCCCGGTAGGTGGTTGGCTGGTCAGGTGGTGGTGACGACGGGATTGGCCAGGCATGTCAACTCGGAATTTGCGCCCGTACGTGACCCGGGCCTTGTGGGCGAAAACCCGCAGTTGGCGGCATACTTGCACCACCAACAACAGGCAGTCATTCAGCATTTGGGCGCCGCGCAATTGTACGACGCAGACACGTTTGCCCTCATTTCCCACAATGGACTGCGGTTGCTGCTCCGGTCGCTCGGCCCGTTGGCTGGGTTGCTTTGGCTCGGCACTACCGTTGGAACGTACATGAGCGCCCCGAGAGGCGTGTGGGATGGGCGCACATTGTGGGACCGGTGGTCGGGCGTTCAAGTTGTTGACGAAGAAGTGCTTCTGGGATGGGCCACCACGGGTATCGTGCTCGCAGGCAACGAAGGCCGGTCAAGGCGGCAACGTGGCGTTGCGTCCAACGGCGTGCGTACCCAGCCGTCTGGATTCACCGACTATGGGCTGACCTCGGGCACGGCCGCAGGCGACATTGACTCTGACGACTCGGCCGACGACGGCGCGGCGTTCCCCGCACACTTGCTCAACTCGACGCTCGATCCTTCGTCTGCGGCCGCCGCCGTCGCCGAAATGTACGTGCCGCCTGTCCAGTACATGGGCGCCGCGTCCACGTCGTCGTCGTACCCGGACCCAGACGACTTTGACCCGATCTCGCCGCCACCTATGGCACCCGTCCGTGATTCCTTCTTTGGCGGCGCATACGGCGCAGCGCTCAATGCGAGCGCAGGTGTGTCACCCACGGGACCCGAGCCCGTTTATTATCCGTTCCCGCCGGCGTCGGGAACGGCGACACCGTCTGGCCAGGCCGGGTTGATTCACAGTGCCTTGGATGGGTTGGAGCAGGCGCTGAGATCGGCGCCGGTGGCCGCGGCAGATGGCGGGCCGGACAATGCAGAAACGAGTTTCCGCGGGTGATTGATTTGCGGTTTGCACATCCCAAGTTGTATATGTAGAGATTTTTTTTTGTTCTTTCTGATTGTACCATTTGTGATCCGGCTCGGTTTTGCCGCATCACTCTCTCATGTATTCATGTATGATACTTGTTTTTTCCTCGTCAACCGCGAGACGTTTTGCCGAAACACCCTGGCTCCCACAAACAAAGACCGTGCCGAGACCTGGAAACGTTCGGGACTCGCCATGGCAGCATGCTGTGCCTGGCGACACTCCTTGCATCTTTTCCACGTAGCCAGGTCAGGAGAGTGAACTTGAGAAGGATACAAATACTTGCTGCCCTCCGCCGAGACCGGATCGCCACCAGCATGGCAGGCCACTCCCATTACCTAATTACCCAAGCACTCAACGTATGTCTTTTCCGTCGTCTTCTATTCAGCCAGCGACACTGTGCGTCGTTGCATCTGGTGCAACGCTCACCGCCGACATCTACCCGCACTTGCTCAGGCTTGCCTTGGTTCCCGAACTCGCCAAGGTTGCCCCTGATTCGGCCCTCGCCTGGATCACAACGACCCCTTCGCTTTTAGAACAGCAGCAGAATGTCCAAGTCCATGTATTCAAGACGGCGGCCATCCCATCTGCGCCGCAGTATTCGGAAAAGACTTCCGTGGTTGTCAACCATCCAAGCGGGAATGCCACCAACCTGACCTGTCTGCCCGATCCAAACGCGCTCATTGCAACCATGACCTTTACCGACGCATTTACCATCCAATCTCCCGTTCTCCTGGGCCCTGCGGCCCCCGCCGTCCCGCCGCACTTGCAACTGCATTTGGGTAAAGGCAAAGACAAGTCGCGCAAGACGATCCACTCACTGCCAGAACAGGAACACGTCCGTGCCGCCTACATGTGGTGCGACAAGCAGGCCAGCGCGCAGGGCAAGCTGTTGCCGTGGCCAGCGAGTGCGGCGGCGTTGGCTCTGGTCGGGCAAAAGCCAAAGAAGAATGCGAGGTTGTTCAAGGATCGATTGTTGCGACTGTTCACTTCGCTTTAGACGAATCGAGGCATGGTCATTACAAGGTGTGATATTGAGTCGCGAATGTCGCCTTGAGGAAATCAAACCAACGTGGAAAAAATGCATTTCTCGATCTGAATGGGCAAAGTGGGGATAGCCATATAAGTGAAAGCACTGGCGACCCTGGCGGATCAAGAAAGGGGGCCGCCGACAAGTTTCTCGACACAAATTGTCCAGCAGATGTGAATACTACAGTACATACTCTCACATCATGCATCGCAGTACGTGGACGAGCGACGATGGGCAACGGGGAGCGAGGGCCAGAAAACATCAGTACCAATCAAGGAAAGGCTGAGAAAGGAATACAGATGTATCAACGTCGGTCGTCAAAGACATGTTCGTGTACTGCAAAAGATAACTGATAAGGCTGGATAGAATTGGAATCAAACAGATACAGCAAGCCCGTATGGGATTTCACAAGCAGGGAATGGAGACGCATCAGCAACGCGAGATGGATGCGACGACCAAGAAAGGTAATGCAAGAAAGGAGCAACAACGGTGGACGCAAACAATGACAAAATGAAAAGTAGTACTACTAATGAACGCAAGAGAGTGGGGCGGGCCTTGGAGAGCAAAAAGAACGCAAATGAAGGGGAGTTTGAGAGAGTGGTACTTTTGGTAGGTCTGGCCCGCGTGGTTGAACTGCAACAACAACAACAACAACAACAACAAAAACAACAACAACAACAAAAAAAAACGGGATCACGCAACAAATCGTTAAAGGCAAAAACGGTACAGATCCCAGCGGGATCAGCTGGTCAATCTATCGTCCGCACAAGACTCAAATCGACGTGTCACCTACCATAAAGTGGCGGTAAACGACATTGTCTGTCTCCTCGGTGACGGACACGCGCAACTTTGTGGACAACTTCTCCAACCGGTCGTTAAACTCCTTCTCCTTCTCGGGCGGCACCTCAAAGCCCATGAGCACCTTACCGACATCCCCACCCTGGTTCTTGTAATGGAACATGAGCTGGTTAAAGTCGGGCGAAAAGTGCGCCAGCAAGTCACGAATCATCTCGCGGCCGGTCACACGAAACTCGGACCGAACGAGACGCTCGTGCTTGACGTTGGTCCGCCCACCCACAAGATAACGCGCGTGCGACTTTGCAAACTCGTTTTTGGAAATGTCGACGCCCGACATGCCGAGCTCGGCGAGTTTGCCGAGGAGGTTGGCCACTTCCTCGTCGCGCGGCACGCCGTACGGCACGCGAATCGAGGCAAACACATGGGCGCAATCGAGGCGATGATAACGGTACGACAGTTCGCGGATCGGGCGCGGCATGATGGCATTGAGCAGGCCCAGGAACGAGCCGGGTTGTTCGGGCATGAGTACTGAAATGAGTGCTTCGGTTTCCTCACCAATTTCGGCACGCTCTGAGGATGAACAGGAGAAAAAGTGAGAACCTGATGGAGACAGAGAGGACAAGAGAAGAAGGCAAAAACGAACCAGCGACAAACTGCAACCGGTCGAATCCCATATTGGCGCCACTGGTGATCGCCACATAAACACCATCCTTTGCGCCATTATCCGCAATCCACCGCTTGCACCCGGCCAAACTCAAAGCGCCCGACGGCTCCAAAATCGACCGTGTGTCCCCAAACACATCCTTGATGGCCGCACACACCTCGTCGTTGCTTACGAGAACCATCTCATCTACATACTCTTGCACGAGACGAAACGTTTCGTCGCCCACGCGCCGCACCGCGGTGCCGTCGGCAAACAGGTCGATTTCGGGCATGGTGATCGGGTGGCCATAGGCGAGTGCTTGGCACATTGAGTTTTGGTCCACCTCTTCCACACCAATCACCTTGATTTCCGGGAACAACCGCTTGATGTAGGTGGCAATGCCCGCCAGCATGCCGCCGCCTCCGCAGCACACAAAAATGGCGTCCACCTTGCCGTGCGGGATCTGGCGCATGATCTCAACAGCGATGGTGCCTTGGCCCTGTTCGTCCAGCCAACCATGTCAACATGAAGCAAACACCATATAAAGAAAACCAGCAGACGTGGAGTGGATATGTACGTACGGCAATGATGTACGGGTCATCAAACGGCGGAATGTTGACATATCCAAACTCTTTGCTCAACCTGTTAGCCTCTGCCCTTGCTTCCTCCAAGTCAACGCCATGCAGCACCACGGTTCCGCCGAGCCGGCGCACATTGTTGGACTTGATTTCGGGCGCCGTGCGCGGCATCACAATGGTGGCCTTGATGCCGAGCTTTTTCGCCGACAGGGCAACGCCCTGTGCGTGGTTGCCGGCCGAGCAGCACACAACGCCGCGTGCGCGCTCCTCCTCCGTCAGTGACTTGAGCCGGTTGTAAGAGCCTGAAGTGAATCCGCCACTATGTGAGTTTTGAGCGTGATAACACAGGTACAGGAAAGAGGTAGGTATGTACCGCGGATCTTGAATGAGAAGGTCGGCTGCATGTCCTCGCGCTTGAGGTAAATCTGGTTGCCCACACGAGCCGACAGCATTTCGGCGAAATGCAGTGGGGTTTCCTTTGCCAAATCATAAACTACATGTGGAAAACCAGCATGATGGTCAGCCATCGCGCGTTTAAGCATGCTCGACAAAGTATAAATGCCGTACTCTGCGCAGTCAAAATCATCTTGAGGTAATCTGGCTGCTTGCTAATCACCTTTGCCTCCTTCTTTGGCTTCTTGTACCCAGGCGACGGGGCACGCTGAATGCCCGGTGGGAAAATGGACGACGAGGCATTGCTCGCAACCGACACGCTTCTCGCGCCGCCATCGGGCGACGGAGGCGTCGAGCTCGCGCGTGACGGCGGCTCAGAAATAGACAGCGACGATAGACCATGCGTGACGGACGACGCGGTCGACGACGTGGTACCGGCGGCGCCGTTCATGTGGGCTGCGGCAGCAAGCGCCGACAAGTGTGTCGAGGTGACAGGGTTGACGGATTGGATGGGAACCGTGGTTCCGTTGGTGGTGGGCGAGGTTGTTGAGGAGACGGGCGCAGAGGTTGAGCCGGTCGGCGGGCAGATGGTTGGAACAAGGGTAGCCCCGGAAGGAACAGGTGCAACGTCCAACGTAGTGGATGGAGCGGTTGAGGCAGTGGCCGATGTCGGCGGGGCTTCGGTCTTTGGAGACGAGACTTTTTCGACACCCATGGTGATGCTTGATGATGGACAGAACAGTAGGCTGAAAACATGCGGATGTGCGAGATCAGCTCATCATATTTGAATAATGGGATTCGTGGCGGCGGCGTGCGGTGAACGCAATCAAGTCGTACAGCTAGGGGAAGATAACTCTGGGCTTAGCGGGACTCTTCCGTATCGATATCGGTACAGCCTTTGAGACAGGGCGGCGGCGGTCGGCGGTTTGCTGATGATGGTGCAGCGCGGGTCCCCAAGGAATTGTGAGTCGCAATGGGAAGGGATCGCCGAAACGAAATCAAGTCCTGCAGTCGAAGCGGTCGTCGTGGTCACCAGCAGGGCCGTCGTTCTTGGTACTGTGGTGATATACCCAGGCTTTTCGTGGTCGGGCGATAGAGGGATAGGTAGTGAGCCAGTGGGCTCTGGTGTGGTTTAGAGTCGGTTGGCAAGCAGTGATTACAAGCTACGATGGATGATGGATGTCAAGAGTACGGATGCGCCGATGAGTCGCTGCTGATGACTTGGTCAAAACGCCAAGGAGGAGGGAGGATGGACTGCACTCAGTTGTCTGCTGTTGGGAGCATTGCATTCGGCCGTAGTACATGGTACTCGAGCTCGGGAGCTTGCGAGAGAAAAACGGCAACTGCTTGACGTTTTGCACTGTTACGGTTATGAAACGCTTGCGAACGAAACACGCAAACTTTCCCAACATGCACGTGACTGATTTCTTGTTCGCATCGCACGCGTCTTGTGCTTCCGCCTATTCACCTCACCTTGTTTCCTGTTGTTGTTGACAGGTTGTCGATGTGAGTCTTCACGCATGAGCACGGAAGCGGGTCATTGTCAATTGCATGAACAGATGTCCATGAACGGGCATAATAGCCGGCTGCAACTCCAACACAAACTACGACCAGAGGTGGGCACAAGAGTGGCCAACAACGGGCCACAACAGGGGGCAAAATGGTATGTGAAGCGAAACCCGGAAACGGATCTCGAAGCAAAGAAGAAGACATGCCAAAGAAAATGGGGTCGACTGTGATTCAGATTGCATACGGAAAATGATCAAGTGAAAGCGAGCGAAGATCCATGTTGACACAAGACATCCGGTTGAGGCTGGGTAGATGGACCAGATGAGACACAACAAAAGACAAAAGGGGAGGCACAATGGGTGGTGGTGGGTCAGAAAAGAAAACACTGGATGATTTGAGAACGAATGTCAGCCAAATCGATGGCGAGGTGAAAAAAAAGACAAGAAACAACCATGAAAGGGACACATGTAGGTAGCTAATGACGAAAATGAAAGGACAAACCAAAGCGAATCACACATACAAACACAACTCTTTAAATTTGCCCAGCCAGTGGGCGGCCCAGCCACTTGGACATCACCTGGCCCTACCCCCATCCAAATACTTGACAACGGCACTCAATGCCCACACCAGCTCTGCCTGCTTCCTTGCTTCAGCCACAAGCACAACCACATGTGCCTTTTCCTCTGGCCGCAACACAACGCCCATGCGCATCCAGTCGCGGTACTGCAACGTGTGCGGTGCCGTGGCCACCTTCTTGATAAACGCCTTTGTGCGCTTGTTGACAAAGTGATTGACCATCGAGTAGTTGTAGTCGTCCATGGACTGGCCAAAGAGCCGCAGCACATAGTACCAAATGGCCTCGCGGAACGGGTGTGTGTCAATGCCCGACACACCCACGGTGGACGTGGACCCGGCAATCGAGTGCGTGTCACCGCCCGGTGGTGGCAATGACGAGGTGCGGATGGGCGCATCAATCGAGTGTGCAACGTCGTTGTCATCATCTTCGTTGGCACCGTCCGACCAATCCTCGTCCTCGTCGTCCTCATCATCCTCGTCGTCGCCCGTGGAAAACAGCGAGTAAATGGTCATGTGCCTGGCTTCCTCAAACTCCTCGTCCAAATACTCGCCGAGCTCATGGCCAAGGTACTTGCTGACGAGCTCCAAGCCATGGTCCTCCCAACACCAATCGGTGAGGCGGAACACAGAGTAGTCGGGCGACTTGACATCAAAGTCTTGGTGGCCAGTGACCCCATCGCACTCTGCCGGGTCGGCCGTGTACATGGACACGAGCGCAGACAAATCGTATGCGTCCATGGCAGGGTACGTCCCTGGGGCCGACCACCACGTGTGCAGCGACGTTGGCGATGGCAAGGCCGTTGGGCAGGGCGTGGGCGGCGGAATAGAGCGCAAGTAGGTGTGGTCCACGTGCGGCGGGACGAGGTCGCGCTCGGTTTCCGAGTCGGACATGGCTATTAACTAGTGTGTCAGCATGCAGATCTTGAAAGTCACCGCAACGTTACACCAAGCAAGCAAGTAAACGTACATTCGGGACCTTCGCATTTTTCAAACAACTGCCTGCGATGCTTTTCGCTGCCATCCGCACCGTCGATCGGCTCGGTAAAACTGCCGCTGGGCGTCACGGGCGGCACGCCGTCGTCGTCGGCGCCCACAACCGAGTTTGCATTCGCCGACTCCATGAGCCTGGTAATCAACTGATCCGTGAGCGACAACTCGGCCGCCGACACGACCACTGCGGGCGGCAACCCGTCGGGGCCTAGCTCAGGCACGCCAAGGACGCCTTGATCGTTAGCTGATGCACCCAATGAAGGACTCGCAAGCAAGACACTCTCGTCGGCGGCCGCGAGCGGCGGCGGGACGGCAATTGGCACAACCTGCGGCGTACTCAAATCCACACTCTCATCCCTTCCGCTTCCTCTACGCATCTCGTCGGCTTCCTGGACAACATACACGGCGCCGCCGGGCGTGTCCACGTCTGGCGCCACACCCGTGCCAAACGCCATGGCACACTGGGCGTGAACGCTTGCAAGCACAACAATTCCATGGACCAGTTCACCCACAGACCACCCGTGATCCACCACCAAGCGGGCAATGTGCGTTGCGCGCAAACGCCACGGCTGGTGCGCGAGCAAGGCGTTGAATTTGGCCACGGCCACGAGCTTTGGCGGTACGGCTCCACCAGTGCCGGCCCGTACTCCGCCGCACGTGCCCGTTGAGGCGCACGGCGCCATCAACCAGGAAGGATCGCCACCCGCGTGCAAATACTCGCTGCGCATCAAGCTTGCCACGGCCACATTCTTGAGCTGCGCGGCCGCCAACAGGCCCAAAAACAAGCGCCAGGTGCGTGGCAGCGGGCCGGGCATGTCTCTGACGAGATGCCGGTGCGCGCGATGTGTCTTTTGCAAGTAGCGAGGGAAGTAGGCTAGCACGCGTGCCAAGTGGCTCACACGGCCCGCCGACGAGTGGGTAAACACGTCGTCGAGCGCCACACGCACGTCACGCACGGTGCCGTATCCCAGGCGTTTGCCTTGTGCGCCGCCAGGTTGCCGGAGCAGGGTTTCGTGGTCGGTGGCGGCGGGGAGTGGCACGAGGTGGGTCGAGGCGATAAAGTACGAGGGCGACGGGTGGATGGGCCGTGGCAGGGGCAAATGTGGAAAGTCGGCTTTCAATGTGCGCAGAAACGTGCGCAGGGATGACCGAATGTCGGCATAAGGGCAGGTGGTGGCGAGCCGAACGAGTGTGGTCAGGTGCAAGTGCAGCATGATGCGCGATTCCAGGTTGGATGCGGTGGGAGCGAGGTCGTGGTGGGACGAACCGGTGGGGTCGCTTGTGCTTGCGCTGGCGTACGAGTGCGTGGTGGATGTGGAGATGGATGCCGAACCAGACGAGGAGGATTCGGGCGATGCGAGTGAGATGGAGCTTGACCGGCGGGCAGCGGCGGCGGCCGCGGCAGACGAACCAGCGGATTTGGACCGGAAAAGGTTGACGGCCGAGGCCGCGGCTTGGGCGAGGGTGGGTGCCGTGGAGGATGAGGCGGAATTGGAGCGGGCCAGGTGCGACGAATCGGACGAGCCGTGGCGGGTCGGGTCAGCCGATAATGACGACGAGTCGTGAGAAGGCGGCGGTGGTGGTGGTGGTGGTGACGAGTCTGCCGAGCGGGACTGGATGGCATGATAGCGGGAGTGGTCAATGACGGACGAGAACGACGCCGAGGGTGGGGGCGAAGTGTTGGGCGAGGAAGCGGGGACATCGGCGTGAGGTTGGGCGTGCGGGTTGTAGCAAGCATCGACCCAGGAGCGGACGACTTGGGCCGTGGACTGGAGGGCGGCCGATCGGGCAGCGACAGAGTCGGTCTGGAGCGAGGCATAGAGGGCGGCCGGGAAGCGGGAGGAAGCTCTGTATTTGGCCTCGAGGCGGATGAGGAGGTGGGGGTCGGCATGGGCTTTGCTAGACACGGGCGACCAGGGGACGGGCGAGGTGGTTGGCGAGCAGGGCTCGGTGTACCCGCCGTTGCCGTTGGGATTGGGGTTGGCATTGTCGGGAATGGAGGTTGGTCCGTTGAGCGGCGGTGGTGGCTGCATGGTCTTGTGGGAAGCCGATGGCGGCATGGACATGGGCGGGAAGGGTGGCAGCTGTTGCGAAGCTTGTGCTTGCGTCTGGGCAGAGTGCGGGTGCGGGTGAGGGTGAGGGTGAGGATGGGCCAGCGTGAGCGGAGTGCCGGCAGACAACATGGTGGTTGGTAGTGGAGGTGACTGGCTGACTGAAAAAAGTGGTAAAATATCAGTTGGCCAAAGTGAGTGACAGTGAGAATGCATGTGAGAGGATAGATGAGAGGAATGGAATGGAATGGAAAGGGGCGGTCGGCCGCTATTCTTCAAGCAAAATCCACAAGAATCTCCTCGGCAAAATCTTTGGTCGCTGTTTCCGCCCCGCACGAAGGCTTTCATCCCTCTTGCATGATTGCAAGTGGGGGAGAGTCCCCGCGCCCACTCTGCGCCAACACCGTTACCCGTTCTCGACCCTCCAAAGCTTGCTTGGCCCGCACTCGCCATCCCACACGCACGCATTTGCACACGCACTCGGGCACTAGGGGATTCACATTTCAGTACTGTACCCATTCATGGCAACCCGTCCCATCTCGCCAATCTACTCTTAGGACCCAGGCAGCTCTTGGCAAGCCCCAACGCTGGCGCCGGCGGGGCTGGGCCTTTGCACCCAAAGCCAAAGTCGAACAGGATCGCCATGCCGACGGCTTGAAGGCCTCGAATTCAACTGGGCTCTGAGGCAGTGTACTGAACCCAAGGATATGTGTTTGGCATATCATACCGCCACAGCCCACTGGTCGCCGGCAGACCAAAGGCACCGAGAATGGATCATGTGGGAATATGAAGAAAGTATAAGTCATGAGTATCAACATACCCCCAAGGATCAATCAATCACTTTTTTGTCAACGTAAGCAGAGCTCGAGAGAGAGTGCCAACAACAAGTTTCGCAGGTAACCCTCGCCAGAGATTCCGTGCTGGATAATCGGTAGTTGACTGTGACAGTGCGACGAAGGCGAACGTTGTTGCGGGTGAGCTGTCTTCCACACTGGACTGGATGCAGCCAAGAGCAAGGAGCAAGGGGCAGCAGGAGTCAGGATGTGGACACAGATTGCACGTGAGAATGGCCAAAACTCGTTTATCACCTGGGCGTTGGTGACTCTGTGGACCATCATGGCCGCGGGGGAGGGGCAAAGGGCGGCGGATTTGGTTGTTTGGTTCCAACGATGCCCAACGTGAATTGGGAGAGACGCACATACCTGTGTACATGTACATGCAAGACTTTACTTGCTACACGGCTTGGAGAGTTGATTCAGAGTCCAAGGCTAGCCTGTACTGAGCAAGATCAATGCAGAACGGGCGGGTGAGACAATCGCGCAACGAGGTTGGCGCTTTCGCGACACAAACGCAAACGCACGCAATCCAATACCCAAGATGATGCGATACACCTTCACTTATGTAAGGAGTACCAATTGCGGGGGAGCACTGTGGGACGTCGGTATGACTTGGTCGTGGATCGAATCGATGCGGCCAGCCGCAACTGAAGAGTGTTGATGACGTTGACCGACGTATGTATGTCGAGTCAGGGCACAGGTCCAAACGAAGGCCGACTTGCTCCTTTCAAAGCTGGGTCTTGATTTGGCAATGGCGGTGGTCCGAGCAGGGAGCTAGCCGGATATAGACTGGACATGGGGGTGAAGTTAGCTTTTATATGTACGTTACGGTGCAGATTGACCAACACTGGATTCGGTTGCTTCCTTTCCCCACGTTGAGTTCAACAAGTTGGCGCCATGGCTCACTAATGCAAGCACGTGTTTGGACCGTCAATTTTTGAAGGAACCGGCTGCCCCTCGGCGGCCAGGCATGCGAACGGGTGCGGGACAAGGTAAAGAGAAATGGTCCAACGTTGGCGGATTTCGGGCGACGGATCACTCCGCTCGGTGTCAACCTCGATTTGCGGAGGAGCATTCCGAAATAGGTACATACGTTAACTCGAAGTGTCACAATTCGACTACAGCATCAGAGAAGGAACGCAGGGTAGCTATTCAATCGACCACGGATCACGGATCGGTCGGTGCCTTCCCTATGTATTTATGTATGTATCGCTGCGGCTCGTCGACAACGCCAAGGCACGCCCTTGTTGGGCAGACAGTTTTGTGACAGACGCCAGACAGACGCCTCCATGTGATCTCACAACCTGGCGATGGTTTATCGTTGAGGATCAAGAAGTCTGTGCCATGTCGAACCGCCCTGGGAAAGGGGAATGCGCGTGTGGTGCAAGCAACCACACCAATTCACCTCGGCATCCTGCGCCGGCCAAGCTGTTACCTCCCTATATGAGCCCCACTTTGCTCTGACCCACCAAGCTGGCCGCTTGATAATTGGACGTGAGCAAATGTCAGCCGGGCGCATGTGGGGCAGGCACGGCTGTAACCAACGGCGGAGTAAGTTAGTGGTACACTGCTTGTGCACCAGTCGCGACGGTAAAAATGTCTAAACTGAACCTACCTGTCCTTGATGCCAGTGCACTGGAGCATAGCCGGTTGCGGTAAATGCGGCCACGGCTATTCGAGGCTGGTGGTGTCCAAATACAAAGGCCGCGAAATGTCTTCTTCTCCGACAGGTAATCGCTTTGCCCTACCGCCTCGCGATCGGCTGTTATTGAGAGAGTGTGGTAGTAGCCGTGCGGCCATGGGCAACTGTAGCAACTCCCAAAATAAAGGGGCAGCCCACAGATACTGGATATGGCAGGCGGCGCCACAAATGCCCGCCCATTGAACCTAGTGGCTGCTGTTTCGCATTCAGTGCGTCCATCACATACATGTATACAGACAGAAAGCCCCCTGCCGCACCAAGTTGCACACTGCAGCTGACTGGCTTCATGCACACATAAACACAATCCACAATCATGTCTCACATGGCCCTTGATCCCTGATCACCGTGGTCATGAATGCACTGTATTCATTTCTCTTGACAATAGGGTCAAGTCACTTTGATTCCTGCGGCTCATTCCTCGACTAACTCACAAATAGCCAATCAGGCTCAGTAAACCAGAAATCCAGCGATGCAAGACTACTCTCCACTGTGCCGCTGGTCCTAATCTGTTGCAGTCGCGCTCATCCTTAACCTGTGCGGTTACTCGTGAAGAACCTGGAACTTCCCCCAAGCCCATAAATGCCGGAGCTATCGGGTGACCAAGCGCTGCCTGGATCATGCGAGAGGGCTGATGGCGCATGGCGGGTTGGACGACCGTCACTAGCTCCAAAGGAATTTCAGGCGCGTCGATGCGAGGAATTGAACTGGACGAAGCGCCTTCCCGTTTGGCGTCCAGGCGAAGCCGCTCTTGGGCAAACTTGAAGATGTGGGCTTGAACGCCTGGGTAAAGCTTGAGGATTGGGTCGAGAGATTGCTTTGTGAGCACAAGTATTTCAACATTGGTGGACGCTTGGACGCTTACTGTCCGTGGACAGGACAAGTAACTACAGAGGCATTGAAAGACAGGGACCAACAAGTGAGATATCGCGATTGATTGAGGTGGGCAGAATAAATACTTAGGGTCGCAAAACGCACAGCGAAACCTCTCTGAACCAAGCGCCGTCCTGCAGGAAGGCAACGACCGTTTCCTGATCATTGGAATCGTACGAAATCACCTGAGCGTGGCCGTGCAACAGCATGTACATTTCTGCCCCTAAATCGCCTTTGCAGATGATATTGTCGCTATCAAGAAACAAAAAGGTTCGCAATTCCAAGCAAACGGCCCCGAGAAAGGGCATGTCTGCGCTCGAAAACACGGGAACTCGGGCAAGCACATGTCCATACACCGAACGTGATCAAGGTATGAATATACTCTTGGACTCGCATTTGACTCTGTTTGGAGCGCCGTGTTGTGCCCATAAAGTCCGTGATTCCGTGGGCTCGGTTGGAATGCGGCACGGACGGCCCTCGTATTTGCAAGTGCGGACGTGAGGGAGCTTGCCAGCCAGACCGTTGACATTTGGGAAATGATGTAAATCAACTTGCCAACACCCAACGATCTGCCAGAGACGGCGCCAACCGGTGTGAAAGCTCGGGAACCAAAGCCACTATATCATTATCACACGAGCAGGTGTTAGTTGAAGATACTCTGCCAGCGACACAGCAGGAAAACAAAACGGCAAGAATTGTACTGTTTATGACCCAGTAAAGCAATACGCAGTACCTGTGTGTCCAAGGCGAGAGAACTGGTGCCCGTTCGTATCCTGGAGCAAGTAGATGCCCCAACTAGGGTTTTCCGCAGCAACTTGAACCCAAGAATGCTTTCCGCCTCGCCCGATTGCGGCCGTTGTGGCCAAACGACCACCAAATGCCAGTCAAGAGGTTGAGTCCGAGCGCGCAGGTGATGAAAGCCTTGAGGGCCAAGGTGATGTGCATGTCGATACCGGTGCTTTCTGAGCCAACGGTAAACTCGCACGACAACAAGCAATTGAATCAAGTGCAGCAGCTCAAGGACCGTTCCTGGAACATGCGGACCCACCAAGTACATAGTCGATTGGAACCAATGCAATGATATCGATAATGCCACCAATAGACCACGCGTTCCTTCGGATACACTCGTGTATGTTGGTTGAAAATGGGTTCCCATCGAGATCCACAGGAATCGCGAGCAAGCTGACGAAAACTTCCACGACGAGGATTGACCAAGTCAAGGTGGAAATTTCGTCGACCCGGCTATCGCTTGATGGGTCCATGAGTGTGTGAATTGGGACAATCCAGCAGTGGACTCCAGCACACGAGGATGACAAGGCTCTCCATCTCAAGTGCCAGGTACCATGTGGCGATAACAGGAGCGGAGAGACCGGCGATTGATTATGATGCGAAATGTGCTCGGATGCTGGTGTGGACATGGAAGTTCGCAAAGCAACTGCGTCATAGGTTATTCTCGTGGTCTGGTGAATCATTACGCCCAAAATTAAAGGACAGATGGCACACTTTGCAAAATCGTGTATTGACCCCTTCAAATGGGTCTACCCCCCACACGGGACAAAGTCCAGGCCGTCCAGCATATAACGAAAGCGTACTTGACTTGAGAGGCCACAAGGGTTTGAAATAGTGTTACACACAATCCAAAGGAGGTGCGAACACATGTGGTAGTGGTTGCGCATTCGTGTGGGAGAGACATTGCTCGATGGCCATGTATTCACGTATATTGAAATTCTTCGGAATCAGTATTATGAAAGGTTTGCACCCTAGGTGGAGCAACACCACTCTCGTCTACCTGTGATTCGGAGGCGCGATGCTGCGCAATATCGAGAAACAAAAAGTCCAACGAAACGTTGATGGAAGATCCAACCGAGCTACCATTACCATCCTCAAAGAAAGACACATTGGGAGAAGCTGTGGGTTTTGGATCAAAGTTGGCACGTTTATCCTCTTGCTTCCTCTCAACCACCACAGATAAGGTGTTCACGAGAGATGTTCGTCGTGAGGATAGCAGAGCCTGACCTGATGACGGCGCGACGAGCGGCAACGGCTGTTGTGGCTCAGATACTACGCTCGCACGGTTTCGGGAAGCCGTGCTCGTGCGCTGGAGAAGCAGGTTGAGGCCGTATAGTCGATGGTTCGCGACTTGGGAGGGTTTCCGAGAGGACCGAAATTGACTTCTGGACGCAGAGGACACGGTTGCAATGGTTTGCATTGACCGCACCGAGCCAGTCCAGTCCGAGGCAGTCAGCAAGGTGGATGAGCCATGATGTTTGTCCAATTGGAGAGGCCCAGATTCGTCTTGACCGACGCGTCCGCTATTGCAACCGTGGAAGGAAAATTAAAAATCTCGTGAGTTGTCTCGCAGCGGCACGTTTGAATCTTTTTGGATGGTGAAGTAGATGCATACCTTGATCCCAAGTGAGCATCGTCACTTCCTCTCCACTGCCTGCTGTAAGCTCCACTCTTTGATCCGGTTGGTGCTGAGAGACGAGAGCCGGACCACTGGGAAGCGGCACGAGACGCAAATGAGCCGGTATCCCTTGGTACGCCCAAGCTCATTTGGCCGGTGGAATGCGGCTGTTGCATGCTGCCATGTGAATTGCGCGCTGTGAATGAACCTTTCCCGTCGTCACCTTGTCCATTATCGCCCCGTTCACAACTGGAAGAGGTGAAACGCGAATGATTTCCCAGCTCAGGCGCCGCTGACCCGCCAAATTGGAGGACCGTCAATGAATTGTGTGCAGAGAACCAGCATGAGGTACTTTCCACACTGCCACGCGATTGGTGGTGGCCGAATGTATCGACCTGAAGCGCATTCATCAGGGCGTCAACAAACATTTGGTGATTATCAGGATGAATGCTCCTGCTAGGTTTTTGCGATTTGCTTGAGTCACGTGGCAAGGATTTGAAGGACCTTGTGTGCCGACGAGAGACAGAGTGATGGGCACCAGCCATACGGTTGTCGGCATTGGGCCGTCCCACAGGAAGTGGGGAGCCGCTCGGTGTTTTGAGTATTGGGGAGCGACTTGCATGTTGACTTGAGCTCCCAACTGCACTTTGACCGTCCATGTCCACGGTGCGATCCACGGTGCGATCCCGACTCATGCGCCGGGATCGTGACACGAAAGGTTCGCCAGGTGGGAAGGGAACATTGTGAGGAGCAACCGAGACTAACAATGACTGGCGGCGATTTGAAAGGCCTTGACTCGGGCGCACGACCGAAGCTGGTTCCAACTCGACTTGAGGTGTTTGCGGCTCCTTCGCGGCTGGGTCTGTCAGGGCCCCGGCCCGTTGAGCGTCCTGTCGCAGGCGCTCCTGTGCCATGGCAATGATTCGCGAATGAACGTCGGGATACAGCTTCAGCACCGCGTCCAAAGATTGCTTTGTGAGCACAAGTATGTCGACACGAGTCGCGGCACGGACAGTGACTGTACGGGGTCGAGAGAGGTACAGGGAAATTTCTCCAAAGTAAGCCCCTTGATGCAGTGTCGATAAAATCTTTTCAGATCCGTCGGCGGCGACAGCAATGATGTGTACGCTGCCGCGAAGCAGTGCAAACATTTCCGCCCCCAAATCGCCTTGGCGCACGATATCCTCGCCCTCAAGAAACAGAATCGGTCGAAGCGCCAGACTGAGGGCCCGAAAAAAGGCGTCATCGGCGCCTGAAAACAGGGGCACCTTGGTGAGTAAATGGCCATATGCCTTGAGCGCCAGCTCGGCCCGAAGCGTTGAAGGCAAATCATCGAGTAAAGTCGTCGCGTCGACACCTCGATTCCTGAGCCACGAAAAATTGAGGTACTCTTTGACTCGCTTTCGCAAATGCTGTGGAAGCTTAGAGGTCTTGAGAAAGTCCATTATGACGTCCGCTCGCTTTTGCATCGTCGTGCGAATCGCCCTCGAGTTGGCCAGAACGGAAGTAAGCGAGCTTCCAATCCAAGCGATGTACATTTGCGCGACAATGTAAACGACTTTGCCCATCCACCGTTCTTGAAATGATTGGACGGAAAGGTGACTTGCTTCGGGAATCAGTGCCACTTTCATGATCAAAAGTCAGACGGACAGTGACGATTTAAAACATGGAAAGGAAAATTGTCGTACTGTTTACTACCCAGTACAGCGAAACAATGTACTGCCTGAACCACAACGGAGCCCAAACAGCGTCAGGGCTCTGGGCATCAGTTGATAAGACGGCCTTCCATTGGGCACTCTTCGCGGCTTGCTGCGACCACGATGGGATACCGTTTCGCCAATCTGAATCGATTCTCCCGATGACCCACCATACACACGCAAGGTAGTGTGTTCCAAGAATAAGGGTAGCAATGGCCTTGACAGCCCATAGCACATACATGGACATGACTCGATTGTTGAGGCGCTCGAACCACCACCATACTCGGAAGAGAACCAGGACACGGTTGAAGTAGTGGAACGAAGCAAAGGATGTCGCATGGCTGTTGGCAAGTAAAACATTGAGAGGAAGCAGCCCGATGGCATCTATGCATCCCCGTCCGCCAAGAAAATATTGTCTGACGCAGGACCGAATGCTCGTCGTGATTATATTACCGTCCCGGTCCGTTGACGCAGTCAGGGCACACACAAGCAAGTCGACGATGAGGATTGCCCATGTCAAGTGGAACAGGAGAGATACAATGTCGGTGGAGGGGACATTAAAGTGTGACATTGCTGGTACACACCAAGCATGGCAAACTGCAGAAAACGTTGAGAACGCGCGCCAAACCTTGTATCGGGGTGATTCGGGTGAAATGATCCATTCGCTTATGGTAATATGCTCAGGTGATGCTAATTTGGGCTTTTCACACTTTCCATGACTCGGCCTATCCCTGCTCCGTAGTATACATTGTACAAGTGTTTGGCGAACTCCATTTCGAAGCATTTCGAGCATGGAAGAGTGATCACTTGTTGCTCGATACGTCACTCGATGCTAGTCGTTACTCTGTCTGTCGGGTCGATTAATCGAGTTGCCGAGGGTTCAGTCGGTGCAAGGAGTAATATTTCATGGGTTGTCTGTCTTCCTGTCAAAGTTTGCCACAATAATTGAATCTTGCTGCACTGTTTGCCATCCACAGTTTGTGACGCGTTTCACACATGAAGGATCCGTTGCCCAGATTCAGATTCGGGCCAGCGACCGAAGCTGGCATGCGCCAGGGTTGCATGGCCACACACCCTGGCGCATGCCAGGAAGCAGTTATCCTCGTCATCTCGCCGACCCTGTAATCCGAGGCAAATAGGGCAAACCCAAGTTCCACAAAAACAGCCAATACAGAGCCAGGGCCCCATAGTTCAGAATACAAACGAAACAGAAAGCTACAATTCATGGGTTTGTCGACTCCTGCACCTTGAGCACAAAAATCACATCATCCTTCTTCAACACGGCATCCGGTACAGGGGCAGTCCAAACAAACGACTGCTGGTTGCCCAACTCGGGACACGGCGCTCGATACAGGCCCAAGGCGACAACGCCACGGTTTAGGCACAGGTCCAAAAAGAGCTCCTTGTATGTGCATCCAATATGCTTCTCGGGCATGTCCTCTGTGTACAAGAACCGCATGTTGACCTTGAGTTCGCGGTTGAGGCGAATGTCGTTGCGACTGCGGATGCCCGAGAAGAGACGCGCACAGTCGAGCACAGTTGGATTGAAAAAGTGTTGCAAAAGAATGGTATTCTGCAGCAGCAGACTGGTGGTTAGATCCGAAATGCGCCACAGACAAACGAGAAGAGTATGTACCAGCATATCACCCACAAATGCCTCACCACTCGCAAAGTGCGGGTCATAGAACCGCTGAAACCTCCTTGGCGGCGGCGGATACCCAATGTGATACCCAAACACTCCATCGTCGCGCTGCACGGGATCGGGCGCCAACCAGATGGGTGTCGGCCCATCTTGCTGCGATTTCAATCCATCCACCTTTTCAAGCACCGCATCCTCGGCATGCGACTGGTGCATGCTCCCACGTCTGCGCCTCGTCCTGCGTCGGGTCGCATGTCCTTGACCAGCCTCTTCCATGAATTCGGAAACCGGGTCCGGAACGGCCGGGGGCATCTCGGTTGGATCGTGCGTCAACACGCCGGGCACGTATGGGGACGCCGGAAGCGAGTCGGTGGTCAACGAGTTGAAGTTTGGAACGCTAATGGAGATGCCCTTGTCGCGGGCTGTCGCGCGGTGTGGCTGCGGCATGAGAGGCTCATAGACAGACTCAATGCTGGACACACCGGCCTCGCTGATTGGTATGGCGGGTGGTGGGGGCGGCGAATGAGATGTGACGGGATGCGACGCTGTCGAAGGCGAGTGCCTGCCGACGGCAAGGTGTGGTGGAAGCAGCGGAACTGGAGGTGGAGATGTGGGCGACTCGGCAAACGCCACGTGCCGACGATGGTGCGACAAAGCGGGAGAGCCTGCCGGAGCATGGGCGGTGCGACCCGATGGACCATGCAAATCCAGCGCCGAAGGGTGCGGCGAGGGTAGTGGCGAGCGGCGCTCAATCACAATTGTGTCAGGCGAGCCAATCCCTGCCGCGGGTAGCGTACGTACGCGACTCACGGGAATGTGCGATGCCGACCCATGCCGCTGCTTGCCCGCCGCTGGTCCCCGTTCATCGTCCCCGCTCAGTGATGCCCGAGACGTGGGTGTCGCCGGACCACCCTGAATCGAGCCCGACGAGCGTCGCACCGCCGCATTGATATCCATCGAGCTCGCCTCGAGAAACTGGATGGCTGACGTCGAGTTGAGCTCCACCATGGTGTACACGGGCGGCGCGCCCATCTTGTTGAGTGTGTGCAACGTGATGTGCCGCGTCAAAATCGGCTGCAAATCCGCGAAATCCTCGCCCTTTGGGTCGTCGGTCGCAGGGCCCAAGATGAGGATGCGGTCGGCCATGTGAATGTTGGCGCGGATTAGGTCTCGGCGGCGGCGCGGGTTGCCACGCAAGTACCGAATCATGGGGAACGCAGCCAGATACTGGAAATCGTCCATGGACGGCAATTCCGACGAGAAGAAAAGGATGGGACGCAAATCTTCAACTGGAATGTGGGCCGAGCGGAGGGTACAGAGAAAGCGAAAGAGTTGCCAGCGCTCAGTTACAACGACAATGTGATCTTCCATCACAAACTGCTCTGCTGGCTGTTCAGGACCGTGGCCGATGCCTGGTGGTGCGGACGACGACGAGTGGTGATGGGATGCGTTGCCGATTTCTACCTCCTGGGGCGTGAGTGGGGGATCAAATAAGAGGTGACAAACCGGGACTTTGCGAGGGTCGGCCGTAAATGGCGCATCTGGGCAGCCCATCCGGAACTGCCCGCCAGTGACCACGGGAAGTGTGGGCTGCCGAGCAAGGAATCGGTTAGGATGCACGCCTGGTCGGGGGGCGCGGGGAGGACTTGTTGTTGATGTTGGCGGACGGTCGAGGGAGCGGTCCAAGGTCGAGCGAGCAGAGCAAGGAGTGTTGAGAGCTTCGCGGACCAGTGGGTGGCCGTTGAGGGATCGCTCAAAAGTTTCGGGGGTCAGATTGTGGATGCGCTCGAGCTCGCTGAGACCTTGAGCAATGCACACAATTTCCTCATTGCCACGGAAGACGTAATCCTCGGCTGGATTGAGTACGACATGATAATCGAGTGTGTCGAAGTTGACATCGCGATGGAAGACGGGGATACGAATAGCAATGGCCACGACTTGAAATTCACAGTACAAGTACTGTCCGTGGGAACGTTCCGTGGTCAGTTCTCGAGAATCTGACGACATGAAGGGAATAGAGTGACAACCGGGCGTACCGCTGCAATGTGATGGAATCTCCGACCAACAAACACAGGCACCACGCTAAAGTTGTACTGCTCGTGTCCCAACCCGTCTCCATACTGGGCCAACCAAGGTGACGCATACGTCTCGAGGGGTTTGCAATTGTTGATGAGGTTGGTGACCAGCGTCGCGGCGCCAGGGTGCATCAAGTTGCACCCGAGTAGCGCCTGCTTGAGGTCCTCGGCACACGCGACGGCAGTTGCATGTTGGACCACGAATCGGTCATAGGTTGGTGCATGGGTGTGGACGTAAATCTCGGCGTCGGGCGCATGCTTTGCGACCGACCACACTCGAAGCACGTTGCGCTCGTCTTCCTCGGGGGCGTGTACCGTGATGATGAAGACGGCCAGGGCTGTCCGGACTTTGGCGCGAATGAGATCGGATTCGTTGAGGGCAGACCCGCGGATGAAATGCACTTGGTCGCGAAACATGGGCGTTGAGATGAGGGTCTTGACTTCGGCCGTGAGCGAATGGCGAGCAAGCAACACGACCCGAACTGGAATGGCGGATTCGTTGAAGAAAAAGGAGTGCAGCAGTGACGTAACGAACGAGACATTGTCGAATCGACCAATGAGCACGACATGGGGTGTCCGATGAGATTCATAGACGCCGCCACCAGCTTTGTGCGCGCGATACGTTTCGAGGGCGGCCGAGATGATGGACGGGATGGCGACAAATGCAATGATCAACCCGAGAATCACGACCAGCCTACCCTCTGTTGACTTGGCCGTCAGGTCACCATAGCCCACAGTACTCATTGAAACAACTGCAAAGTAGATTGCGTCGACGCCGGCCAGATCTTGAGCACCCGTTGCCTCCTCAACATATTGAAATGTACACGCAAGTACATAAACGTAGCACGCCAGCGTTGCAATCTGTACGACGAGCTTTTCACGCAGCGAGTCGGCCGGAACGAGTACCTCGGAGACCTCCATTCGAATGTGCATGAGTCGGCGCAGGCGAGGAATCATGTGAACACAGCGCAAAAAGTATGGAAGAAAGAGGTATCGACCATTTGGGATGAAGACCGAGACAAGGGCTGGTCCAGTGGTGAATAAGTCGATGATGGAGAGCGGGTGCATCAGAGTGCGGAGGGGCATTTCGCTAAAGCTGGTTCGGGTGATGAGTGCGACGAGGTTGAACAAGGAAAAAGCTGTTGAAAAAATCATCGTTAATGTGTCAGAATCCAAAGTTGCGGTCGATGTGCCAAAGTCTGAACTTACCGCAAGCAATGACCCAATATTCATACGGCCTGGGAGTCCAAATGAACGACGGATACAATCCCTTGCCAATCAAGTACTCACGATCCTCGGTCCGATCGTGTGCCATTTGCGCCAAGTACAAGATGACGAGCGTCAAGTCCATGAGCATCTCCAAGGCAATCAGCCCAACCAAAATCCACTTGTATGACTTGATCCACTCGGCAACAATCAACCGAGGACGGTGCACCAACAAATCAACCCAATATCCAATCGACAGTCGATTGCTTGGCGTCCTGCGCTGCTTTTGGCGTGCGTGCTCGTACCCATTACGAACCCAGTTGAATCCAGCAAACCTGTGAGCAGCACCAGACACGGTGGCTGCCCAGTTTGCCGATCGGCCGCGTAGCGATTGCGTCATGAGCGCTTGGGCTTGCTTTTGTGTTTCGGCCGGAACGCCAACCACATCGGGCATGTGGGAATGCCACTTGGACACGGTGGTGGGCTGGTGGTGAACCGCGCGCTTGATTCGCCGGCGCCAGCGCGTCCAGACACGATTGCCGGTCGTGTCGCCAGCCGCTGCGGCGCATGTTGCTGCCGTCGCAGCTGTCGCAGGCCGTGGAGCCGTTGTTGGCAGCGAATGGCCATGATCGGTAGTGTGCGATTGTTCAAACTGGCTGTGGAAGGGTGCGTCGTGCAGTTGCATGGGTTCTTGCTGGTTGGGTTGGCTCGGATCGGCCGTTTGCTCGGGCAACAGCGTCCACGACAACCGATTGTTTGCATTGGAACGCGGGTACGTGGTCGGGTGGATGTGGGACATGGATGCAGTGTCGGCGTACGAGGTGAAGGTTGCAAACGAGTTTGCAAATGGGTGCGTGTTGGGAGACGGATGATAGTATGGTGATTCGCTATCAGAATCTGCAGCATGAGGCGCTGGCCGATGAGGACGAAACGCTGGCGGTGGGGGCGTCGGCGAGGCAAGTTGCTCTTGCGAATCCGAGGGGGTCGACATGTTTGATGGCGGAGGACGTCTGTTCGTAGGTATTTGAGGAGCATCAAAAAAAAAAGTGAGTGACTTTCGTGGCCCAATCTATCCAACAGTTTGGGATTGGTGGGAAGACGGCCCGCCACAAGCGGGAGGCTGTGCAAACCGCTCCGGGATCATCACGGTGACATATACATGCCATGGCAAGCATGCTGTGGGGTGCACAGATGAGCAGATCTGTTCCAGCCTTCGGGCTGCTGTCCAGTATGGGCCAAATGAGCCTTGATAAGCGATGCATGCGTATGCGGGCGTTCGCCCGCTTTCACCCCGGCCCCCGCAGTTTGCTATTGCAGCGACTTTATGCCGGGTGGCACCCGCTCCTGCATTCCCATGCTACTTATGATGGTGGCAAGGCCTCCCGCTTGAATGCCACGGGGGTATTGAGGCAGAAAGGCGCAGCAATAAACAGTGGAAACATACGAAGGGCGATGGGAAGTGCGACCTCAATTCGGCTGTCGGTTGGGTGGTGGCAGCGGCAGGACGGTGACGGCGGGATGGGGGCTGTTGTGAGGTGCCGAATGGGGCGGGCAAGTGGTATCGAATTGCATGGGGCGGCCATCTAACTACATAGGTATAGTCTTTCATCAAGTGCGCGGGACTTGCATGGCTTTCATACTGTGTGTACCGTTTGTGCTCGATTGTTTTCATGCATGGTGGCAAAGTGGGATTGACCACGAGTGACCCTCACCGTTCATAATGCTGAAACAGTGCGGTCTTTGCCGCAAAGACTGACAGCACCGCAGTCTGAGGTAATTCACACGCTAAAAGTCAACGAATAGCGCAGTACCAGATATATATTGTATTGTCGATCCAGTCGTTGAAACTTGAAACGTGAAGTCGTGGACCGCAACCACTGAAAAAAAGCGGTGCCATGTTCAAGTATGCAAGCTGGTTCTCTCAAGATCGAAACAATGAAACTGCGAATCAACGCATCAGACCCAAAGACGAAATCACATAATCTGGTCGCTTCGCAACCTCAGCCTGGTTCAACATGCTCTCTGTCGTCACCCCAGTCAAGACTGCCATCGTCCTACACCCGCCTCGCTGGCCAAACAAGACGTCCGTGTCCAGTCGATCGCCAACCATGCACGTGCGTGTGGGATCCAATTGGTACTTTGCGAGAATCACCCGAAGCATGGTTTCGTGCGGCTTCCCCACAATGATGGGATGCCGGCCCGTGGATTTGATGAGCGGCTGGTACATGGATCCAGCTGCAGGGAAGGTTTGTGTGCCGATTGGATCGGCCACGTCTGGATTCGTGGCAATGAAAAGTACGGATGGGTCTTGCAGATAGGTGTGCGCTTTGGCAAGTTTAGGGTAGTTGATGTGGGCATCAAAGGCGGTCAGGACGGCGCCAATCTGGGTTTTTGGACAAATGTGAAGCGGCAGTTGCATTGGTCAGCAGAGTCCAAGTGTCGGTCGTCGCTGGTCACGGTGCTCTTGTCCATGGCCCAGGCGTACAGAAGGATCAGGTTGAATGCGATGAAGGTCGTCCATGCCAGAAAATGCTAAATCTTTGTCATCCTAAGTCACGTTACGTTGACTGTCAGTGGCCGTCAAGTCGGTGCTGCCCAGGACCCGCACCATTCCGCCGCAAGCTTGGATCCCCTGCTCTCGCAGCTCTTCGACGACCCCATCCGCCCCCATCACATACACCCGCTTTTCCTTGGGAAACCCAATGTCGCTCAAGTAGCACGCTGCCGCATACGGCGCGCTGAAGACCTCCTCCTTTGCGACGCCATGAATTCCCTTTGCAGAAAACTTTTCCACATACGATGTTCGTGACTTGAGCGAGTTGTTGGTGACAAAAAATATGCGCTTGCCGAGCGAGCGCAGGTGGGCCAGCGCTTCGACGACACCTGGGATGAGCTGGGTGCCCAGAAAGACGACGCCGTCAACATCGAGGAGGAAGGTATCCATCGACGAGATGAATGTGGCGATCTCTTCAGGAGTGTTGAGATGCTTCATGGTGGCGATTGGGCCGTCGGTGGTTGGCGGGCGGTAGTAGCGATGGAGTCAAGGATGGCAAGGCAGTTTGCTGCTTGGTTTTCTATAATTGCATGGAGTGTCAAGGGTCAGTTGCTGAAGGCTCCGTGTTTGGCATCGGACCCTTTTTCATTTTTTGTGGAGAGTAACCGATCCGTCAGGTCGGAGGTGTCATGTCAGTGTCTCAGTCTCACCCTCATCAATCCGATGATCAGTCACATCCTGAGTGTTCCCTCAACGAAGTGGCAAGGCATAGGCTCGGTAAATGAAAAGCAATGACGACGTGGACACGATTCGAACGTGCGAGCGCAGAGCGCAGCCGGTTAGTAGCCGGCCGCCTTGGACCACTCGGGCACCACGCCTTTGGGGATAGCTGGGTCATACTTGCATGCCTGTCCAGAATCACAGCGTACATGCTGACACAAGTTTCCGTCTCCGTCTATTCGCGGGACCGGGCTGTTTCCTCATGCTCTCTGAGTGGCTGCCTCGGCTTACGATCAGTGCTGCCTGCCTGCAAGCAAGGGACAAAAAATTAATTGGCCTTGAAGCTCTCAAACAGCAAAATGTGTGCGGGAGCAGGGACGGTCTTGTCGCCACAAGCTGCCCTTGTCTGTATTGTACGTAATTCTCAGAAGGTAGCAGCCAAAGCGTCACTTTTTGTTTTCTGCCTGCTTGCATGCCCATTCCATTCCGTCCTGAACACCGTCCCCATTCTTGGCCGAGCACGGTTGGATTTGCCAAGTTCGGTCGCGGATCGAATGCAAGTTGAGCAAGGAGGCAATCTGAAGTATGAATCAATGGATACAGGACAAGTTACGGTCAGTAGGCGTCATGTTGGGAAAGGCAGGACATTAGTCGAATTGCGTACCTCGTCCGGCGGAGCAGAAGTTGTAAGATCTTGCTTGTTGGCAAAAACAAGTACTGGCACTTTGGCCAGCTTTTCTTCGTCGAGCAGTTGCTTGAACTCGAGGCCACTGAGGAGTGAATGAGCAAGTGAGAAGATTTTCGTACATAACGACATGAAGTCTGTGAGGTTACGACGCACGCTTCCTCGAGCCGCCGCTTGTCCGAGCTGTCAATAACAAAGATCTGTGTGAATGTAGAGCACAACCTCACACGTGAGAAAACTGAGTGCCACAACGAGCGAGCAGCGACGCGCTTGGCCGCCAGTATTAGTATATGTACGAACAAACACGTCTGTAGATTCAAAATAGTTGCGCCAGTACGGCCGGATCACCTTTTGGCCGCCAATATCCCACACGTTCAGCTTGAATCCACTTGTCTGGACTGTTTTGACGTTGAAACCCGTCGTTGGGGATACCTCGGTGATGTCTTCTTGGTTGAGTCGCTTGAGGATGGTCGTCTTGCCTGCATTGTCGAGGCCCAGGAGCAAGATGCGAATCTCTTTGGTACCTCGACGGAGGCGGCGGAGCAGATCGAGGAGACCCTGTTGATGATGTCCAGTTGACTGTGTCATTAGCCATTTGGCACCAAAAGCATGGCAAGTGTTGGAGTGCCGGGCACCCGCGAACCATAGCGATGCGGGCAACGTAGGTGCTTGTGGTAGACGATTGAGATTGGAAGTTTGAATAAAATGCTCAGAGGCGCTTGCATGAGGGGCATAGCTTGAAGGACGCCGCCTTCCTGCATGCGAATACGTTGGCGGTTGTCCAAGTCAAAGTGCAAGTGGGAACGGTACTGGGGGCGATCGACGCGTAACTGGGCCAGCGAAGTTCCGTGTGGCTTCTTGGTGTTTCGCATAAGATTCCCTTAAGGTTCCACGACTCCAGGTCATCGTCGGAAAAGGCCTCGTGTGTGCGACGAATTTCGAAGCGCCATAAACAATCACATGTTTCTCTCGTCCAAACTGCGACTTCGACGGGAAACGATGTTTCACGCTCATGCTGGGCTTCTGCGATTGGTCCCAGCCGTTAATGTTGCCGCTCCTCTGCTCGAGGCGGCTGCGCCAGCCCTCACAGTTGCGCGGCTGCGGCTGGATCCAACTGACAGCGACCAAAAACAATAATGGAAATAGTTTTGTGAGTAGACAGATCCCAGGCTCGGCCTTAATACCTTGCCACTTCGCTGCTCTGCAGCTGCTTAATCCACCTGCCGGGGAACAGGGAATCACTGTGGTGCAAACGCGTCGTACATAGCTCATGTTTGACTCAGTTCGAGGCGAGACAGTTAGCGTATAACCGTCGCCTTCGCTTGGCTCGAAACTCGTGAGCGATGAAGCGAGGGTCATCTCCTCCGCCTTGACTGTGGCTTTCACGCCTTGCCGCTCGATCAGACTTGTACAGCGACCAAAAGCAACGATGGCGATTATTACGTTCTCGATTGTAAGTATTGTGCATAAACCGACTCCAGCCTTGGCCGTATTCCCTTGCCGCCCCACTGCCCAGCAGCTGCCGCTGGATCCATCTGTCGGGGAATAGGGAATCAGCATGGCACAAGCGCCTGGCAAGTGAAGCATCCTCCCACTCTCATGTTTGACTCAGTTAGCCGCAGTTATTGGCTCACATCACCGTCGCCTTCGCTTTGCTCGCAGCTCGTGATCATGCAAGGGTTATCATCTCCTTGCTTCTACATAGGCCTTGGCCTTAGCCTTCATGCATTGCTGCTCCGCTGCCGGCCCTCGTTGCGCAGCGGCTGCAGCTGGATCCAACTGTACGGCGACCAACCAAGCATAAATCTCATACGATACCGCAACCACCGTTCCAGAATGGTGGTCTTCGTTGGTCGTCGAGCCAGCCTGTGGAGGGACACGCGTCATGTGAAGCATTCCCCACACGTTCACGTTTGTGCCGCGATTGATTGGCTCTTGCGCGATATGTCCGGCTGAGAGACGCCTAGAATTACGGGGAATGAAGAAAAAATTCCAGTCACTTAACAACAAAAAGTGACCATGGCTTGGCTCTATCACCCCATGCTGTCCGTTTTGGCCTCACTGCCCTGTAGCACGAGAACGACGAGCGTCGATGAAAGCAGTTGGGTTTCGTGTTTTGTTCAGTCAGCCAGTCCAAAACTCTTGGACAGACCTTGCATTATGGGCAATCAAGAAAATATTCCAGTCACTTAAGAATGAAAATTGACCATGACTCGGCGTATTTCACTGCCGCCGTCCGTTTTCGCCTCGCTTTTCTGATGCGGGAATTGTCCCAGACCCAACGTTCACACTGCTGTTTCGCGTTGTGTTCACGAGGCCACACGAGGTCACACGACCGGACAGACAGACAAGACAGACAGACAAGGCCAGATTCGTTCAGCAACCCACTGGCAGAAGCCCAGCACTCTCCATGCCCATGTAAGTACTCTGTGCATTCGACTCTCTTTCCTCGAGATCCAGCATCTGGCAGTGGCAGCCCAATCTGATCCTCGTGGTCGCGTCCAACTCACCTCCCATCCCCGTTTTCATTTGGGCTTTTTCGGTGCCCTCTGACGTCGAGCCAAGGCGCGCCAAGAAGTCTCACCGCGACCTGCTGCCGACTTGCCGTGGGCTTTGACTCGTTCGCAAATTCCGGTCCGGCGTTCATACAAGTAGCGTACAACGCCTGCCATACCGCCTTGACGCATCAGCTCACTCTTGAATCATTAAATCGCATGCAAAGAAAACCCCAACATGTTCAAGAAATCGACGTCGTCCAGCTCGTTAAGCAAAAAGGCCCAAAAGTCTGCGGCTGCCGAGACCACTGGCTCGTCCGACTCACCAACCGGGTCCACCACCAGCACCAACACGGCAGGCGCACCAACCAACAACAACAACGATGCCGGCGCAGTGAGCGGCCAATCGCTCACCACGTCCATGTCCAACCTGTCATTGTCGTCGCCGCAATGGGGCCGCATCAACCACTTGTCAATGGACCAAACCTCTGCACTCGCCGAACTCTGGCTGCACCTCCTCAACGTCTTTGCGCTCCCTGGCGACACGCCATTCACGTCGACGCACATTGGCGGCAACACGCCGCCCGGATCCCAGCCTGGAACGCCCACCACCTCCACCATCGACCTGACAAATGCACCCATCACTGTGGCCGATATCCGCCGTGAATTGTGGCTCGCAAACCAGGACCAACATCCGGACCCATTCATCTTGCGCTTCCTCCGCGCACGCAAGTTTGACGTCCATCGCGCCTACACCATGCTGACGACAGCGCTCAAATGGCGCGCCGCTTCCAACGTCTTTGACGTGATTGCACAGGGCGAGGCGGCCATTGACCAAGGGCAGTTTAGTTCGGGCAAGGCGTACTATTGGCAGGAAGATCGTCTTGGTCGGCCCGTGATTTACATCAATGCGCGGCATCACAAGCAAAACGCCCAGTCCGAGGAGATGCTTCAACGGCATACAGTCTACCTGATGGAGACGGGACGGTTGCTTCTCAAGGAGCCTGTTGAGACAGTCA
The DNA here is from genome assembly GCA_002102555.1 of Catenaria anguillulae PL171. NCBI lineage: Eukaryota > Fungi > Blastocladiomycota > Blastocladiomycetes > Blastocladiales > Catenariaceae > Catenaria > Catenaria anguillulae. The sequence continues at coordinate 245,784 of MCFL01000012.1, forward strand.
CAATTGTCTTCAACTTGGGGGGTTTTGGGATGGCTAACATGGACAATGTACGCTCGTACTGCCTTTCTCCGTGTTTTCTTTTGTGTTGACGTGCTCAATCGGAACTTGAATACTCTGCGCAGAACATGGTCAAGTTCCTCATCAACTGCCTCCAATCCTACTATCCGGAATCCCTCGGTCTGTGCGCCATCGTCAACGCCCCCTGGATCTTTTCGGGCATTTGGAAACTCATCAAGCCCTGGCTCGACCCCGTCGTTCAAGCGAAAATCGTGTTTGCCAAACCCTCCGAGCTCGGCCAATACATTGACCCCGCCAACATCCCCGCCGAACTGTTTGCCGCCGACCCCAACAAGCCCGACCCAAGCACCGGGCAGTTCATCTTCAAGTACCCGCCGCCAACCAAGGCCGATGTTGAAGCCCACCGTACGCAAAACATTGCCAACCAAGAAAAGACCAAATCGCTGGTCGCTGCGCGGCTGGACGCCATGGTTCCGCTCGAGCAAGCGACAAAGGAATGGGCAACGCTGTGGCTCGCGGAATACAATCCCAAGGCACTGGCGGCCGTGGCGGGTGGCGCGGGCAATCCACATGCCGACGAGATTGTGGACGTGTCGGGCGAGCGCGAGGATTTGCAGGCAAAGCGTCAGGAGCTGTGTGACACGGCCGTCAGGCAGACGTGGTGGGCATTGGACAATCACATTCGGTTCGAGACAATGTATCATCGGGCTGGCGTCATCAAGCGCGGGGGTGGCGGGCCAGATTGGGCCAAGTGGACGGTTTGAGTGCTGAGGCTTTGTCTGATGACATGGTTTGATGTGCAATGCCCACCAACATGATGGTGGTTGACTTGTTTCCTTTGTCTGCTTCTTACTCTTTCTCCGTTTCATTTATGTTGAGTCTTGGTTGACTCGAGTCTTGTAACGACTCTGTCCTTTGTTCATACCTGTTGCCCATGCTCCTCCTCTTTGTACACTTTTTCTTCTCCCGATGTTGCTTCTGCATCCTCATGCCACGAGCATTTTGTCACGCACTCTGTTACTCTTATCGTAGCGGTCGCCCAATGAACGCAGAACTTATGTCGCTTCACTATCTGATGGGAATCGGCCATTTTGGGTTGTCTTCATTTGCTTGGACAGACAGCTACATCGCCATTGGGTACAGCACTCAATCAATACAGACACAAAAAAACTCACTGCCAACCCCGTTCAATTCACCTCCTCAACTGATACTCACCCTTGCCGTCACCACCACCTGTCCATCCGCGCCAACCCACCCAGGGAAACAGGTTGCCTCGACCACAGCCGTATGCCTGACAAGCTCCTTGTCCTCCCCACCCTGCTTGACACTCACCATGGCGCCCTCGGCCGCATGATACACCCTAGTCACGGCCGTGTAACGCAACGCGCTTTGACCTGCGGCAATCATGACAAGGGCGCTGCCCGGATCGTGCCTGACCATGCGTTGCAACAAGGCTTGGAACGTCGCGATGACGTGATCGGGGACCAAGCCGGGCGAAATGGGTCGGCCGCGGACGGCGGAAAGAAGAGCCGAAGTGGCAAATGCCAAGCGCACAGCACGTTGGTGGTTGGAGGTGCGTGCGGACATGGCCGACAGGGGCCTCGGTAGTGTTGAAGTGCCGCCCGATGTCGGCGACGGCGTGGGTGCTGCGCCGGGAGATATGGAGCACACAAGCTGCGAGATGATGTGTGATTCGAGATCGGTAAAGATAGAGTCGAACGCGTCAATGAGGTCAGGTCGGGAATCGGAACTTGCGCCCGTGTCAGACCCGGAAAGGATTTCGTCCAGTGGCCGCGAAATGAGGGCTGCGAGCGGCAAACGGGTGAGCCCAACAGTGGGCAGCGCTGGAGATAACGGGCCATGCGGGTCGTATCGAGCCGACTTCTTGATTGGTGACGTTGGATCCGATGTTGATACCGTGTGCATGGAGGCCAGAGGTGTCAAGGACGTGCGTCGAGGGCCAGTGCGGTCGAGTGTGGCACCTCCTGCGTCGCCTCCGAACGAGTGCATAGACCCAGCTGCGGACTTGCGCCGAGCAAGAGAGCCGTATGAGGCGCTGACCTCGGCGGCTTCTTGTTTTGCAAGCCGATTTTGCCGCCGCCGGACGAGAAAGAGGGCAAAAGCTGCAAGTGCCGCCTGGAATAACCAACGCGTGTTTCTGTGAGACAAAATGATTGAGCGAGTCGAGTGATCCAGAAACGCACGTACGCCAAGGAGAATCGCAATGAGCCCAATGATGCCGGCCGTGATTTGCGCACCGGGTCTACTGGATTGTTCCTTGACTGAATCCGAAGGTGATGGCGTCGCAGCACTTGTTGATGATGCGCCTTGACTTGACGCTGTGGCTGACCGCGAAAGACCGAGCGACGTGGTAAGAGTCGCGCTAGAGGTTGGTGCGGGCGTCGGCGATGGCGTCGGCGATGGTTGATTTGGTGCGATTGGAGGTGCGGTTGCCAGCAGCGCCAGGGCTTGCGCAAGTGCTGGCCGCGGGTTCTCGATTGTCCCACACCATGCAAATTGGGGGATCGTTGAGATGAGCGTAGCTCGATTGGATGGACCTAAGGCGACACCGAGATCAAGGTACGAGCACCTCCTGGTCGTGCCAGACTGTAAACAGCCGTGCAGCAGCATGGTTTCACCTGACTCTCGGCCAGCGGCATCGGTCGGCAGCGCAAATCCGAGACCCAGCGGTTGGTCGGACCCAATGGACGAACAGACGCGATTTCGTGCCCCACACTCGCGCCCAATGTCAGTTGAAAACACGCCCGAGGTGGTGCCCGAAAACAAAAATCGAAGCGAATTGGATCCAGCAGGCCGTTCAATTGTCCCGGGTTGCAGAAACTGCGAGCACATGAACAAGGGCTCGAGGTTTCGATTTCGTCGCGTCGGCGACACGAGCACAATGCATCCGTCCAGAGTGGCGCTGGCAAGGACTTGAGCTGGCGCATTGGACACGACGGAGCGAATATCATCGGCAATGTCGTCATCGCACAAGCGATTTGGCGTGTTGGATGTGCAATATCTGCGAAACGTGTCGAGAAGGGACGCGATGCGGACTGTGGGCCCGTCGAATGGAATCGGGCAGAAGGCGCGAGACGGTTGAGTTTGCTCGGCCATGGCAGAAGATAATCTCGTGTAGGAAGCTTGGCCGGGTCGCCGATAGTCAATAGAGGTCGGAGGGGGGTATAATATACAGAAAGTAGTGTCAAGAAAGAACCGGATCAGAAAAGAATGCGTTGTAGCCGCGGGCGAAGGGCAGGCATCTCCGACGCTTTATAAGGCACAGCTATGTAATACAGCACCCCCCGCGCGAGCTCGTTACTCATGCCAAAATACCGCCTCATGCATCATTTTTCTTCATGCGGACCAACGGGTCGGCGACGCGAGACGGCATTCATGATTTCGGGATCAAGTGCTTGTCCATTTCCAAACGCGAACCCGTCAAGGGCATGGTGCCCAAGCCGCAGACAAAATTGAATCAAATCCAAGTACGTTTCTACATCAGCAGACCATTGAATGGGCTCCAGTCATGCAAGCCAACGATCCCCACTTGTACTTCCATGCATGTGTCACACATAGGAGTGAACACGATGGAATTGGTGACAACTTGAAGATTGACGCACATTCCAACTACTCCATCACTCATGCGTGGTCCAATGTTCATTTCCCAGACCAGCACCCGAATTTAGGAACATGTCAATGAACGCTTCCTGGTTCACGACGATTCCTGGCACCCGATCCGAATGGCCAGCATACATGTCGATAAATGCCTCTAGATCGTGTTCCGAGCGGGCGTGTGGGCCACAAATCGGTGGGTAGCTCGGCGGCGGCATGATCCATGAGCGCCCATGCGTCGTGTCGGCGTCGGTGCTCCTGGCATCATCGCTACTAGCTTTGTTGCTCGAGGTCGAACTTGGTTTGCGCATGTGGCGCCGGTCGCTCGAAAAGTAAGAGAGGAAATCCTTGGCGGCAATGACTCGGAATGATCTAGTCAAGCAATCCAGGTGAGAATGGACGCTGGTCTACCATCAGCGAGCAGCGGCAGCGCAGCCAAGGCTTCCAACTACGAACCGCTGAAATTGAGTGTCAAGCTGAAGGTCGACCCGCAAAGCGTGAAGCGCATATTCAGTGAAGCTAATCGGAAAGGCAAGGGCTGTGTCCAAGTCCAGGACAATGCTTTCAGTTGCTCGAAAATCGGCTGCTGTTTGACCGTGTGATTGGCATTTCGGTCGCCCGACGCCTATGACGTGATAGTCCCAGCACACAGTGCCTGTGGGCAAGAGCAAGATTGGACAATCAGTTGGGTTCGTAAGTGAAGATCAGATGAAATGCGAAATGCTAGCGTACGAGGCTGCTTCGCGGAACGGTCCCAATGATTCCACAGTGGGATCGAACGGGTCGGATTGGAAATGAAGACGGCGAACAGGTCAAAGTGATCCGCCAACGCCGTTGGCGGTTCCAATGGCGGTTCACTTGAAGCTTGGCATGGTTGACCGAGCAGGCTCTCAAGCATGAGGTACACATTCTCCTCACAGAAGCATGCAGAGTATGCGAAGGCGGCGCGAGACAAGAATGGCGTCGTCGTCGTCGTCGTCGTCGTCGTCGCCGTCGTCCTTGGGCGGTTGGAGTGGGATGCTGGATGTGGTTGCATTTGAGCGCCTTGAATGGGTGGCACACCTGTCCGGCAGTGCTTTGGATTTTTTTTTTTTTTTTAAATATACAAATACTATTTACTTGTATTGCTCCGTGTCCTTGCTCATTCAGCCACGCGACTGCTGTGGTGCAAGACATGCTTATACAGGAATTCTCACGTGGACGATTTCTTCTTAGGAAACAGACATGTTATTTATGCTCAAGATAACTGAATACGTTGTTGATTCTTAGCTATTGATTGATTACTCAAGTGTAGAATGTCGCAACCATTCATGTAGCATTGCCCTCAATTGAGAACCTCAAGCAAATCCGCACTAGGGCGCACTGGCAGCTTTCTTGGGCCAAAGTCGATCTCTCAAGGTTCACCTCGGTCATGCTCCCGTCTTCGTCGGCTGGCGGTGCGTCGTCGAGGCGGCGGTCGACGCCATTCGACCTTGCTTCGTCGTCGTCGTCGTCGTCGTCTTCAAGCAGCGATAGGGAACTCGAACTCGAGGATGGCAGCCGACCGCCATCCTCGGTCACGCCCATACCCATGTCCGGGGCCACAGCGGCGGAAATGGCGTCTCTGCATAGCACCACTCTGGTCGTCACGCCACCCTCTCCGCTCGCAGACACCCACCCGCACTCGCAGCACCTTGGAACGTCTCCCGGTTCTGCACCACCTGTCCCGCCTATCCCTCCGTCGCCATTAGGAGTGGCACCAGTGTCCTCGCCCAGCTGGACCCCTCTCACTCCAACCATGGCCATGTCACCAATACGGGCAACAACATCTGCTCCACAACAGCCGCAACCACCACCCCGCCCAAGGGCCGCTTCCGATGACCGCCATGAGCATGAAAATGTGGCCCATGCCGTCAACCTTGCTGTTTCCGATGCTCAGGCTCTCGCACTTGCGCTTCAAGTCGCTGCTGCCGCCGCCAATCCGAATGCCACCACAATGTCGGCCAACACGTCCTCTGGTGGCGCAGGTGCAACGACCAGCGGCCGCACACCGCCGTCTTCGACGACCATTAGCTCAGCTGCACAGCACATGTCACGATCTTCCTCATCTCTCTCTGGCGCACTCGCGTCCTCAGGTCAGCTCCCGCACGACCTGCAGCAGACAGGCATTGGGGTTGTTGGGTCCCGCCCATGGAGTATGGCACCGTCAGCAACACGCATCGCACCATCAGTATCACCCAGCATCACTACGGCAGCCGCTCGGTCTTCGGCCATCATCGTACCATATTCGCCCTCAATTTCCGATGGAGACCTTGTGGACAAGCCCGGATCTGTCGAAAACCTGCCCACGTCTACACCCGCACTTCCCGCCAGCTCGTCACTTGCTGCATCGGATGCTGCACCACCACCACCACCACCGCCACCGCCACCGCCACCCGGCATTTCTTCTGCGACGCTTGATCGAGCCGCACAAGCCAAGGCGTACCTGGCCTCACGCTACTCCATGATCATGGCTGACCCTGGCAACTACAACCCACTCGCGGCCTTGCGGCGTCGTTTATCGCCCAGCGCTCCCCGCTTCCATGCCCTCCAACCACCCGCCCCCTCATTCCCGTTTGGCCGTCGCACTCGATTTTCCGTTTGGGAAATCGACAACCAGGAACTTGCTGACCTCAACAAGCCAGAACCACCTCTCCCACCGCCCTCGCCACCTGGTAGCAGCCGCCACTCTGCCGCCGCAACCAGCCTCGGGTCCGTCCACCCAGGCCCCGGCCCAGGCTCGTCGTCTGCCCACGGCCCGTTCGACTTGCCCCTCTTTCCAATCGCCTCGTCTGGCGGCGACACGATTGGCTCGTTGCGCTCCACATCCCCGCATCACACATCACTCCCGCCATCCCATGCTCCGGCCACATCACCTTCCATTCTCGCCAGCGTCTTCAGGCGAGGCAGCGACCCAGGTGGCACCGGTGCTTCAGGTCTGCTCCCGCACCCATCTCAGCTGTTACGCCGCGACTCGTCTACGTCGCGCGTCCCATCCACGTCAGCACTCTCGACAACACCTGGTGGTCCCCGTTCTCGTACGGGCTCGCCCAAGCTGGGCGGCGGCACACCGCACTCGCCGCCCCCGCCGCCACTCACGTCTGGCGCTTCAGGATACGGCCAGCCGCTCGACCTAGGTGCACCCGCTCTCTTGCCGCCATCCAACTCGGTTGTTGTCGTTGTAAGCGACCCGGACGTGCACGCATCTGCATCTTCGTCCAACGCCTCGTCCTCATCCTCCGACACTGGCTACCTGGGCATTGACCCAGCAAGCTTGTACTGCGGCGTGGACGTGCCGCCCGTGCCCATATCGGCCATTCGCGCGACACTCGCCAACACACTCGTTGTCCCGCCCGTGTTTTCCGCGCACGTATCTGAAATTGATGCGCGCGCGTTGGCGCTGCTGGAAAGAATTCGTGCGTCCGAGCTTGCAGCAAACGAGATTCGCATGCAGGTTGCGGCCGTGACGAGCGCAAAGGCGCCACTGGTTGCGTTCGAGCCAGGTGTTGAGCTCAGTGAGACGGTCCAGGTGTGGAAGGGCGCATTGGCAAAGACGGATGAGGTGCTTGTGCGAGCCAGGGACAGGGTGAGAAAAGTCGAGGCGGTGGGCGAGGAGTTGGTTGGGTTAGTGGAAGATTTGGAGTGGGCTGTTGGCGGCGAGTATTTGCAGACGGTACGCTGCTTCCTGGGATTTCTTTTTGTGGGAGTAATGTCTCATCGAAACAAAATGGACCACTTCCACGACTTAGATCAAACGACTCGAAGACTCGGCACAAGGCCGGACCGCGGCCCGGCGCCGGCGCGACGACACCATGCTCGAAACGGCTTACACGCTGCTCTCGTATCTGCTTGCTGGCCTGGCGCTTATCCTATGGGCCGTGCTGCTTGTGATTCGCGCGGTACGCCGCGCGGCCTGGATCACGTCGCTACCTGTTCGCTTTGTGTGGTCCAATGCATCGCGCCTCTTTACTTCGTCGTCATCCCAGCATTCACGGGGTCTTGCAGATGACGACCACGACCCGGCCACACCAACGGTCGCCATGGACACTCCCGGTGACGAAGGAGGCTGGGTCACGCGCGTTGTACCGAGCTCGCTCTCCACCATGGCTGCCGCTGCCGCTGCCAGTGAGCAAGTCATGTATGGGTCTGCTGGCCGTGTGACGGAGCAGATTGAACGGTTCATCAATCCGGACGAGTGGAAGGCGAGGATCGAGCAGTTGTTTGATGCGCCGTCAACTGCCCGGTCGCCCTCCGTGTCCATGGATCCGCCGTCGTCGATTGCCATGGGTAAGGCGGGAGGCGCAAGTAAAGGACATCGAAGAAACGGTTCGTCGACGAGTAGTCGTGGGGGTAGCAGTAGGGTTGCGAGCACTGCAAATGGACCCGTGGTCAGCCTGGGGCGGCCCGTCGCGAGGAGGCGGACACAGGCGGGAAGCGGGTCTGCTTCCAGTCCAAAGGCGCCTCCACCGACAGTCATTGTGACGGCTGCACCGCAAGGTGGATCTTAATAGTGCTTTATCTCAAGTCGCCTTTTGCAAACCACCACATCATGGGCTTGCGCCACATTGCATTGTACAAACGATACATGTATACAAAACCATTCCTCCACTATAAATTCTGCTTGAGATCCGACCTGGGATCCCTTTGATCCTCTGTATGTAGGTCGCCTTAATCGAGCCTTGGTCGCTTGTGCGTTGCCGACGGAAAAGCTCGTGCATCTGGCGCACCCAAGGCACCGGCAGGTAGCGTGTGCTTGTCATCAATATCATCCTCTTGGTCTTCAACTTCCTCTTCTTCCTGATCCTCGTCGTCCCCACCCTGCCGATCTTTACTGTTAACCTTGCTATTGCCAGCAGCAGACGACGACTGGGCGTCCAAATGCAACAAGGCCGTGAGCTGCGTATTGATGTCGGCTTGGAGCTGTGCAAGTGCCGGGATGAAGGCGTGCATGATGTTTGCGTTTGCCGCGGGGGCAGCGACTTGGGCGGAGGCGAGCAGTGTCGGCGAGGTGTCCGGTGAGGCAGAGGAGGTGAAAGTGGCTGAGAGAGTGATTGGTGCGGACGACATAGTGATGCTTTGGGTTGGTTTCTGGAGTGCGTTGGGTTGTATTCGTTCGGTGGACCCTGGGGTGCTGGCTTTACATTACAGAATAAAGATCAAATCGTTGGATTTCAAGGAGGTGAAGGCAGTCGATCTGCCACGCCTCATGCAGCCACCCACGTCAAGTTGGCGCGTCAGTGTCCCTCCGATTGGTTGTCTCTTTACGTTTCCCATCCCGGATTCATACTATCCGACAAGAGGAGACTTTTGCGGTCCTGGGCAGATCCAACCGGATATCTGCTGCGCTGTGATGGTCCATTTCCCGTCCCGCAGTAGCAGTGCACCTTCATCGTGCTCCTGCCACTGGCAACTCATTGCAAGCACGAAACAGATTCCCATGCTCGTCATAACTCACCCTTGGCTTGAGTTGAGGGCCTTCCATCCGTCCCATGAAACTGTTTGAAATAAGTCCGAGTCCTTGAACTGACGCTCAAATGACCAACGATCACTCGAACCACACCAAGTCGACCGACGTCAGAGATGCCGCAGTTCGACGGTCCGCGCCTCAGCTTGGCATCGTGGAAGGGAATGGGTCAACAACAGCAGGCACAAATGACTCCAAGGACCCTGCATCTTCCTCCAGTATCAAGGATAGAAAGGAAGGCAAGAAGCGCAAGGGCCGCGGTCAAGTCGCATTTGACGGTAGCTGTCGTCTTGCCCACTCTCGTCAATCGCAGTATCCCTGTTCCTAATGTCGTACCCGACTCTGCCAAACATTCATAGACATGCCGGCTGAAGTGTCCCTCCCCTATGCCGCGCGGCCGTCGATCCGCATCTCGTTTTGCCTCACATCGCTCGTGCTTGCCGTGGTCTCGTCCGTCCTCATGTGGCTCGCCGTCCGCACCCCGGGCGAATCCGCACTGCTGGACCAAGCCCTTGCACAGGCCCATTGGCGCATCGATCACGTCGAGTCGTCGATTGGCCACTTGCTTTACGGCATGCGCCAGGCAGCTCTCGAGCATCTTGCTTGGTACACACAAGCGTCACCCAGCAATCCGTTTGGCAATGCACACACGGATCTCCTGTCACGAGTTGTCAGCTTGGACGCGATCGCGTCCATGTCGGCCGTTGCTGGATCGCAGGTGGTTGGATATTATGCGACGCAGCGGCAGGGAAGAGATCGTACCGGGTTGGCCATGTACCGGGTCGCCAGTCAGATCCGGAACGAGTGGAATCTGGACGCAAGTGGGAACCCAGCGACCGTGATCATCGGGTCGCTGAGCTATGTCTTGCAGCAGCAGCCGTGGTGGCAGTCCACTATGGACCAGCTGAAAACAAGGTCGGGACAACCAGGCGCGGAAGTGACCTGGCAGAGCAGCTTGGCTGGCAATATGACGACAACGTTTGCTTGGACAACCATGCAAGTCACATCCACCAATGACTGGCTTGTTCTTGCCGCACAATCACCCATCGCACCACCAGACGTGTCGGATGGGAGCAATGTCACTGTGCTCGTGGCCACAGACTACGCCATGCTGTCGGCGGCGCTCAGCAAAGGATTGGGCACGATTGCGGGCGAGGACACATTTGGGTCGCTAGATTATGAGGCATTTATCGTGGACGCTGGATCTTTGGACGTGATTGCAGCCTCATCGCCAATGACGTTGCGTCTTGCATCTCTCCGTTTCCCACTCGCACAAGTTGCCACCACCGCGGGCGTTGATCCGGCTCTCAAGGCGTTTGCTGCCAAGGCCGTCGCTGCACCGGATACAGTGCCGCTTGTCCACGACGCGTCTTGGACGATATCCGTATCTTCTGACTCGTACACGGCCACATCGTCCATGTCGGGCCTGGCATACCGCTACTTTGTCCGCAACGTCTTTAAACCTTCATCTTCAACCTCTGCAGTACAGCCCACCACTTTTGCCACGCCCGGTTCCCACGGGTGGCCGGCCAACTGGTACCTCGTGGTGGCCGTACCAGCTTCGAGCATTGACGATGTTGTCCCGTCCGTTCGTGGGTCGCTCTTTGTCCTGTTTTCCATTATTTGGGGCGTCATTTCCGCAGTCTCTCTGTGCGTCGTTCTTCCCACGGCCAGATCGCTTAGCAAGCTAGCTCGCGGTGCGCTCATGTTGGCTGCAGGATCCAACCCGGATGTGGATATGGTGCTGACGCCACATGGTGGGGACGCTGGCAAGCGTGTGCCGAGGGAGGCAGTTGATTTGGAGGGCGCGGTAGCGTTGCTGGTAGGACAGGTTTCGTTTCGTGAGTTCTTTTTCAAATGGCGAAAGGCGAAAGGCAACGGCAAGAAGGGCGGTGCGGCTCCGGGTGGTGGAGCTTGAACACTCTTCTTGCATGGAGCGCTCGAGTCATCACCGTGAGCCCGGTGGTCGTTTCCATATTACTTTCAAAACCATGGAAATATACGGGTAGTTTTGTGCAGCGGGCAAATCAGGGCACAGTGGGTGATACGTTTATAATCGTGTGTGTACAAAAAGGAAGGGAACGTGGTGGCAACCAACAAATCATCATGCCTCCATGGCATCGTCATCACTCTCCTCCTCGTCACTTGCCGAGGCCTCGCGCATCTCGGCATCCTCATCGCTTTCGTCATCGCTCTCCTGGACCTCAGCGACCATCTCTTCCCACATCTTTTGCCTCTTGCTCATCTTGCTGCCCGGCGCCTTGCCCTCCTTGAGCTTTGCCTTTTCGGCCGCCTCCAACTGCGCATCGCTCGCCACCTTGGGCAACGCATTGTAAAACGGCAGCGCCGGTGTACCCTGCATCCGGAATGCAAGCGTCTGCACGCACTCGAAGCCATTGCACCGCTTGGGAAGAGCGGCCGTCAATGCGCTCACGGCATCCATGGCATTTGCCACAATGTGCTCTGGCTGCATACCTACAACTTGCCCAACGTGCACGTCCGTCATGGTGCCCGTGGGCACCGAGTAGTAGCTCGACTGCAACGCCAAGTTGATTTTCGCCTGCGTGAGCTTGGCCACGTTGACGGGCACGGGCAGCTTGCGCGGTGTCATGAACCGCTTGCCCAGGGCCTTGGTCAGCATGGGCACGATTCGGTCGTCGGCGAGGAACACATCAAACTCCTTTGCCAGGTCGCGCTTGGCCTCATATGTGGCATACTTTGTGCGGAGCTTGGAGATGCCCAGAACCTTGGACACCTTGACGCCGCGCGCAGCAAGGAGCTGCTTGATGTCGGATTGCGGGTCCTTGACCAAAAGGCACACGGTGGGACCACCCGCGGTGCCGACCGGCGCGCGGTAGGCGTGGGAAAGGCGCACAAAGCGGTGCTTGCCAGGTTTTGCACGCGGGATCTTGGACAGCGACACGACAAGGTGGATTGCGCCTTCGTCTTCAATCAGCTCAGAGTCGGCTTTGGTGTCATGGTACTTGGCAAGGGCGGAAATGGCCTTGAGGGCGTGCGGTTGCGAGATGGCGGTCGTCATGATCGGCTTCGTTTCAGTTCGGAGAAGGGTTGGTGGTACGATTGACGGTGGGGACGGGATATGCAATGCGTTTTGTGATTTCGTGGCGATGGTCTGCTTTGATACATGTCCCGTGAAGACCAAAAGGCAGACATTCGACACGAAAGCCTTGGAGCTTGTGCTGAGCGCCAGCCAAACGACATGGTCTGCATTCAAGGTCACGTGATCTCAAATGATGTGTTCACTTGCTCTGGGCCGCGTTCAGTGCGGCCACCTCGTTTGTTGTTTTCACTTTGAAGGGCATGAGGTCTATTTGCTCACCTTCTATTCTTATCTGACCCTCGTCATCCCTCATCCACGTGGACATGTCCAGCCGGACACAAACAAGGGGATACATGATACCTATGCGGGTTTGCATCGAAAGCCAGAGACTGAATAAGATGTGGTGGGCTTTTGATCCAGGGAAGGGTTACCTGACAGGATGTACAGGCACAAATCGGATGTTCGAGTAACGCATTGCGGAAAGATTTTGTTTTCCTTTCGTGAAACCAAGAATGCATGATGTCGTATCAATCAATCCACATGTCCGTGCGAACAGTTCATTGCCAGTGCATCTGAAAGCAGCCGCCAACATGTTCGCGGCTATGCCTGTCTTCGCAATCGACCACAAGATACACGAAAATTCCCCATTGCAGTCGCATGTGGCGACACTTTATGCACTCGAGCTGGATGAGATAACTTTTCCATCATGGATGTAAGTTCGTCGCCTAACCCACGATGGAGTCACCATGGTCATGGCAGGACCAGCAAAGTAGGGTCCCATTCCGAGCCACGGGCGGCCACGACCTCACTTGGTCGAAAAGGTATTGGGCAACCGACAGGGAGCGATTCACGAACAGAATTTGGACTGTCGTTACCTGCTCACCCGGCCTCACGAGATGGGTATCCCAGTACTTCACGACAGCCATCGTTGCGTCGCCGCAAACGCTCAAAACATGGGAACCGGCGTCGATCGCCGTCAAGACGCTCTGTCCGAACCTCAGTCAAGTTATTGATCGCCATTCTAATTGGTAGCATGGTAACAATTGTTCTCGGCCTCAAGGCAAAGATTGCATTCGAATGGTTGCTCATGATTGCCATCTTTGTCACGTTGAGTGCACTTGTGGTTTTGAACTTCACAGCCGACACGCTCTATCAATGTACGCATTTACTCGCGCTCGTTTGTTACTCGGAGCTCGGTCGATTTTTGACGTGCAACTTGATGGTAACCTTAGGTGCTCGACATTTGTGCCTGACAACATGTGTGACGCAGCGACCCTCAGCAATTGAAGGCGGTACAGGACAGGAAGGCCATCGCGATGGGACAGGCGGACATTCCGAAAAACGTTCAGAGGATCACATAAACAAGGAGCGAAAAAGAACAGCCAATCCTGTGGTCCGTCCTCTTACTCATTTACCTGCTCGTGTTTGTCGAACCGAGCTATCACTAACTGATCAGAAGGCCAACGTTCGGACAGCCAACCATCATTCAAACAAGTGAGATGGCCAACAGTCTATCCTCAACCGAATTGACGACTGGTAGTCACCCCAGGGTGAGCTCATCGGGTCGGCGCCATGGATCGGACCAGCTTACGATCGAATCCTCATCACACACCTCATGCACGACCGATGCATCGCATTCCTCGGTTTCAAGCAGAGCCGGAAGCACAAAGAACACTTCATCATCTTCAAGTGGGCGTACTGAAAAGCAGAGTGCGCTGGCTGTTCGCTCACCCGCGGCCACTCGGTCGAGCACTCTGGTCTCGAACGGCACCAGCAGAAGCGCATCAGCGGCTGGGAGCCGTGTGCAGCAGGATGGTCAATTTCGTGGCCAGGCCCATCTTTCAGGGAATGGTGGGAATGAGCGCGGTCGATCGCAAAGGAAGGGGCATTCGTTACCAGAAATCACAAACGAACCAGCGCCCACTTCTCTACCAAAGATGTTGGCGCAAGGCGCCAGTTCATCGACACCAGAGACAAGTAGCGAAGCGGGCACCCTGCCTCGCCCGAGGGTCCCGGACGCGTCGGCGGATGGCAGCATGCTGTCGATTTCAGATGACAATGCGGACAACCGCGGCGCTCAATCCCGTCGCCACGATGGACATCATGACTGCTCTGGGTCAAACTCGACCACATCTACAGTGTCGTCATGCACAGCACCAAAGACGGTTGCCACTGGCACCAGCACGGGTCCTATCGACATGTCCCCTCGACAATCGATTGGTTCCACATCTTCTCGAGCAAGGACCGTCAGTGCAACCACGTCGCAACCATTATCAATGCACAGTGTAAGCCCCCCAGACGTGACTGCGCCGAGCATTCCATCCATTAAACGCCGTGGCGGATCAATTGCCGTCACAGCAGGCGAAAAATCTTACCCTCCCTCGCGCATGTATCGGACTTCTGTGGAGTTTCGGCCCGTGTCTACCACAACCAGTGCCCGCCACGGAACGGCCGTCAGCTCAGCCGACAATTTTGCTTCTTCTTCGTTTCCAACCCAGTCACCTACTGCCGCCGCTGTTATCTCCTCGTCTTCATCATCGGTTCGCACAATGCACCGAACACAATCACTGGGCTCGTCGTCCAATCCTACGACTGGCCCACCAAATCCACACGCCCATCACGCCTCGTCTCACACGCACCCGTCCAAAACCCAGTCTGAGCCTTCGTCCGTCGCGGGAAGTGTGTATGGCTCGCGGTACCTTAGCGTGCCCATGCCGTCACGTCGTTCGCTCAACGGATCCATGTCTAGCACATCCGTGCTGGGAGGTATTGCAGACTTGTTTTACCCGGTCGCGGGGCAGGGTGCGCCAATGTTGAGCCGAACAGCAGAAAATGCCATCAGTTTGGGTAAGTTTTCGGGAATCGGAATCAATGTGTCGAGTGAAGAAGGCGGGTTGGAGGGGGTAGAGGGGTTGCCGGCTCAGAGAGGGACGGCGGTATCAAGTGGGTCCGTTGGAGGGGCCAGTGGGAATGGTGGCAATCGAAGCGGGCCGGGAAGTATTGGCAGCATGGTGAGCTTGGTTGCAAAGAAGCTCAAGGAGCACGTGTCTATGAAGAGTCCGCGTGCGGGCACAAGCACCGATGCAAGTGGGTAGCCATTCATCCACTTTACTGTATGGAATGTGAAAAAAAAAAAAAGACAAATGGCACAGTCAAGATCGTCCTCGCTGGCATGAAAGCAGAAGATACAACAAGAATGAAGGAAAGCGCCCCTTCGCCTGCAAGTAACTTCAGTATTGCTGCCGATGTCTCACGTTGCGAGAACGCCAATGAATCGTGATCGCGACAGATCATGCATCCCAGATAAGGTCCACAACTAAGGACGAACCTGCAGCCTCGCCCCTGTTGGCACCTGCGTGCAAATAACACTCTGGAAAATGCTTGTGCTTGAAGCGTCTCTCGAGCAGGCTTGAATGTTTGCTGTACATTTCATCAAGTCTCTGGCTTCAGCGACCACAGGCATACATGCACCGCCGTTGAATGGAGTGCCAGCGTTTTTCGCTTGCCATAAGTACCTTGTCGGGACAGGTGTACATCCGCTGCGACGCCGCCGCACAAGAAGCACTATCACGAGCGTTACATATTCTCAAAACTATCGGTGGCGCTCAATATGCTTTGAGCCATGACTCGCAAGACGCCACGACCCATTCGCGCCCAAATCAAACTAGCATGAAGCACGTGTCGACTTGGAGGAGCAACTTCATCAATTAAACCAACAATGGAACAATGGAGTTATGTAATTTCCTACGCGCAGGCAGTGCGCAGGTGTTTTGCCAGACGTACAACTCATGCTCCTCCGCGTGGCCAAGTTCTGGCTCATTTACCTGAGATGAGGCATCCTAATTGGCGACGCCAAGTCCACATTGGCCGAGCTTTATGCATGGCCTTGTGAATGTTGGCCGACTCTGTCCACAGCTTCAATCCCCCACGGTTAAAAACGAGGCGAAAAGAGCGAACTCAATCCGTCCAAAAGTATATAAAGCTTGCCAATGCCCACCAGGCACATCCACCCCTGATACTGGCTATGCTGACCACCACAGATCCCCCCACATCTTCGTCCAAAGCGCTCCCGCCGTCTCCATTCGGCATCGGTTATCGCAACATCCCACACATAGACTTCTTACCCGCGCGTCTTACTTACATGTCTCTCTTATACTTGTTGTCAATCATTGCTCTTGCGGCCCTCCATCCACTGGCTTTGGCATGGAGCGACGAGCAGTGTGTACCCTTGTCGTCCGTCCTCATCCGCAAGTCCGCCCTTGGACACTCACAGCACGCTTTTGCTTGATTAGCATGCAATTTTCCAATGTCGGACTCAAGCGTGCGGGATTTGCTGGCGATGTGGACGTCAACGCCGGTCGGTGCCTTGAAATGGTCCCTGGCTCCAACAGTATGTTTTCTTGGCTCTCGTTCGCGCGGTTGCGATCCGGCTGACTTGTTGAGCTTGTGAAGATGGTCAAAGCGCCGACGCACGTCTCTGGGCCTGCCGGGGCAGATTCGACGAGCATTACCTCCATCAAGTACGTTGCTCTCCGCCGTCTGCTTGATCCACCCCACTTCCAACGGAGGTCATAGTGCTCGGGGCATGACATGGAAGCTCAGCGCATCGCTGTTTCCTTTCCTATGTACAGCAAGTTTGGCGCACCGGGTGGGATGACATTGAAGTCGTTGCCATTAAACGCGACGGGGTTGACTATTGCCTCGACGTTGAAGGCGGTCATGTACGTACTCTCCAAGCGTTCGATGTTTTCAATATCTATTTGGAAGTCTTGCTGACCATTGATGATTCGCGACAGGCATTTGCAGGTGCTCGTGTGCGACTCTTCCAGTGGTATTTTATCTTTCTCTCCAGGGGCTCCCCGGCCATCCCCAAAGGAGGACCCATCACTCAATTCAAGTGTTCATGCTTGCGTTAACAACTCAATCGCCAGCAACTGGACCCGAGCTCAGTATTGGCGTGCCTGGGCAAATGATAAGGGCCGATACCGCTCGCACCTCGACATGAATCTCTGCCTTGACCCGGCTGGTGGATGGTATGTCTGCTCCGATCACTCAAAAGTCAAGAGTCATCATTGATCGTCGTGTCTCACGCGCACCAATCAACGATACACTGTTGATCATTCTCGATAGGAATGGTGACCGGAACGGCCAGAATCTCATGCTCTGGCACTGCCACGATGGCGGAGAGCAAGAATTCGCCGCCCGACCGACTGGCGAGTTCCGAACTAACCTGCTTTGGGACATGGCCAAAGATTGCCATTCCAACGACGCCTTCTTTTGCAGCTTTGGGTGTGCCGGTGCAGGGTCGGAAACACTGGTCAATGTCATCTTTGAAGGTGTCAAGCTGGCGTGCGGCTGGGCCAAGCATCCTCCCGTTGCTCTAGCTTGTGTTTCGGCTGCCGTTGTAACCCAAGACACCTTGCCCGACTGGAAAGACAAGTGCAAGTGCCGGTGCGAGCGTTGGCGCCAGCCACCTCGTCCAGGTCCATGGGCGAATCGGACCCGGCCTGTGCTCGAGTCGAGGCCACTGGTTACCGCGGTACCTGAGGGATCGCAACATGTCGAGCTCACCATTGACGGCAACGTGAGCCGAGTGATTTCCATGACCGAGCTGGTCAAGGAAAACCCACATCTCAAGACACTTGTGGTGCCGGCGGCTTCTCCTGTGCTCACTCACACCGTCAATGTGACTGCGACAGCCTGATGTGCACATGTCTTTGTTTCACCAATCGTTCCAATCGCCTCCACTTTGTTGCGGAGCAAGGATGTTTCTCATTATCTATCATTATGTCACCGTGATTTGATTGGAAGACTTGACTGAGCCCCAGTGTCGTCCCACACTGCAAATACAAGCGTAGATATGTCAAAGAGAGAACTGGGTTCGCATTGCATGATAATGTAAAACACATGTGACGGCGGCAAGCAATGAAACGAAGAAAACTGAATGTACAAATAGGCCATGAACTTGGCCCGACTCTACGGCGGCTACCCGATCATCCAACTGACTGGCTTGAGCCCTCAATGCATCTACTCATCGCCACCAGCAACCCCACCCTTGCTCGTACTTGCATGCTCGTAGCACTCTGGCAAATGCTTGTGCTTGAAATAAATCTCGACCAATTTGGCACACTGTTCCTGTGCGTCCCATCGCGTGACTGCATACAGCGACCGCGGACATCCAATCTTTGTTGTATTTTTCGCTTGCCCTGCGCGGTACTTTGCGGCGGCTTTGCGCCCGCCGCCCAAGCAGCATTGCCACAAACGTTCGCGCAAGACGGTGCCGCGCGAGTTGGGCTTGAGCGCCCATGTGGTCCAGTCCTTTGAGTCGTAGTTGGGGCGGTCGCGGTCCACACCGCATCCGGCTTGGTCGTAACGGGGGACAAAACTACATGGGGTTGGAAAAGTGAGGTGAGCAGAAAGAAGGGCATTGACATGGCAAAACAAGTGAGGAAAGGCAAACAACGTACTGGCAAGGTTCGCTCGACAGCAACTCCTTGATTTTCGCATCGGCTTGCTCGGGCTCCAAAAAGCTAATAACCAGCAGGGGGGAAGGGTCACAAAACATGTTGGTGAGGAATAAGCGTCAAGTGACCATGTTCTGATGTGCTGGCGTGGGCGTACAATTTCGGGTCGTGCTGTTTGCAATTCCTGCACACAAGCTCGCCCGCATCAAACTCACCAGGTGGTACCTTGTGCGAGGAAGTGGGGGTGCCTCTGCACACTTTCCAGTTTTTGCGGTCGAGCAAGATGGCCTTGAGCTGTTGAACCTTTTCGCGGTAGGCCGGCGGGAGCGGCAAACCAGAGGGAATGTCACTTGGAGGTGGAGGTGCGGGAACAAGGGGGGCAGTGGTTGTCGCTGAAGGATGGCGAGAGGCTGGTTCAAGTGCTGCTGAGGCGGCAGGGGCGGCAGAGTCTGTGAAGGCGGCTGTTGGTGTTGGTGTTGCTGCTGCTGCTGCTGCTGCTGCTGGGCGTTGGCGAGCTGGAAGGGGGAAAGGCGGACGCAGCGGTACCAGCGTGTGGAGGTTGGTGGTGTTGCTGCTGATGGGAATGGTCATTGTACTGTTGCTGGTATTGATACTGGGGTTGGTAGGATGTCGATGGGTTGGCCGTTCCAGGAGCAGCTGAGGTGGCGTAGCCAGCGGGCAAAGGCAAGGGGACGGCGTGGGTGCCAGCGGTCGGGTAGGGCGCCTGATGGGCATGGGCGTGGATGGACATTGACTTGCTCATTGCGTTGGTTGCATTCAAGTGTTATTCGCCGAGATATCTGCTGCAGGGGTTAGCCTGGAGCCAAAAGTGCAATTGAAACATGTTGCTTGAAGCTATGAAGGAATGGTGGCGTTCTAGGGCCGCCGATCCAGCGTTCAAGTTGCCCACCAATACCGAATATTTTCCATAACGTGAACGCGCTTCATTTATTTTAATATGATATTAATTCTTATAATGCTATGTGTGATCTCATCGTCCCAACTTGAAGTCGTCCGTCCCCACTCCAACAATCGAAACCACTGGACGCAATCGCAATCGCATCGCAATCGCAATCGCTTCGCACACCACACTTCACACTTCACATTCCCAACAATAACAATGTCGGCGTCCTCTTCCTCGAGACGCTGAGGCGGGCCGAGCTCGACCACTTCTACCCGAACCTGGCCACACGCGGCATCTCCAATCTCGAGGCCCTCGCCCAGCTCACCATGCAGGACTACTCGGCCCTCGGCGTCACCTCCATGGACGACCGCAAGCGTCTCTTCCAGCTCATCCAGATGATCAAGACCTCGTACCCGTCCTCGTCCTCGTCCTCGAGCTCCCCAACCCCAAGACGCTCAATCTCAATCTCAACCACAACCGCCAGTCTCAACGGGACTGCCTCGCCCAACCTCGGTCCAATCCGCCGCCACCTTGAACTTCAACACGAGCACCAACTCCAACACCTCCACAGGCATCATGCCCCCCATTGCCGCCCCGATCCCCTCCCACTCGTACACGTCGCCCTTTGGCAACTCCCTTGCCAACCCAAACCGCTTCTCCACCGTCACCGCCTCTGCCCCGCCGCTTCCCGACGTCACCGCCACCACCGTCTCGGCCCGCGCCTCACTTCCTCTCGCTCCGTCTCGGACATGTCCCAATTCGCACCGGGCAACTCCATCTCCTCCGCCGCCTCGTCCCCTGGCCCAAACCAGCAGCAACCAAACTCAACCACGGGTGGCTACCACCCAAGCATGTCGCGCAACGCCTCCGTTTCTGGCGCACCACTCTCCTACCACCGCGCCCTGCACCACCAACACTCGGCAGGCGCCATGGGCGGCCTTCCATCGCCCACGTCCATTGGCATGCAGCCGCCTCCGTCATCCTCGGCGTTTGCCGCCCCGCCATCGTCCGTGACTCCCGTCGGCATGTTCCAGCAGCAACAACTCAACCGCTCAATGTCCCGCTCCTCCTCGCTCGAAGACCCAACCACGTCCTCGTCCATGACTGCGACCCCTCCCGCAGCCTACGGCGGCTTGGGCAGTGGCGTTGGTGGCAACACACCCATTGCCCCACGGTCCGATCTCGCCTTTCGCGCCAGCTTGCACACTTCCACCAGTGCGCCACCACTTGCACTTGGGTCAGCCGTCCCTGGGGGTGGCGGCAGCAACCTGTCGCTCGAGGACTTGCGCCTCATGGACGATCCAATGACGGGCGTCACGTCCACTACAGGCAATGCCAATGCCAACGATTTCCGGTCGTCCATTCAACGGCCGCCCTCGCCTCCCCACAAGGTTGTGCAAACCAAGCCTCGGTTGAATGCTATGGTGTCCCCATTTCTGGTCGCGTCCCGAGTCCGGCAACCAGTGCTGGAGGCGTCAAGGCCGTGGTTCCGCCCAGTTCCAGTTTGGAGGACCGCATTCGCGTTTGTGTGCGCAAGCGGCCATTGAACAAGAAGGAGGTCAAGCGCAACGAGGCAGATGTGGCCGTGGTCAATGCCGTGGAGCGGTCCTTGATCATCAACGAGCCAAAGTACGTTACTCCATTCATACCGCATCCATCATCCAAGCATGCCATTTTGCTAAACCAATGCCACGCTCATACAGAGTCAAGGTCGACCTCACAAAGTATACCGAACAACACGCCTTTCACTTTGACGAGGTCTTTGGTGAAGAATGCACCAACGACGACGTGTACGCACGTACGGCCCTCCCACTCGTCCAGTACATTTTCACAGGCGGCAAAGCCACGTGCTTTGCCTACGGGCAAACCGGGTCGGGCAAAACATTCACCATGCTCGACCAACAACACGGCCTGTACGTGCTGGCAGCGCGCGACATCTTTGCGCAACTGCAGCGCCCAGAACACACGACGCTTTCTGCCTGGGTCTCGTTTTATGAAATCTACCAGGGCCACTTGTACGACCTGCTCAATGAGCGCAAGCGCGTGTTTGCGCGCGAGGACGGCAACCAGAACGTGTGCATTTCCGGGCTGACCGAAGTGCAAGTCGGGTCCGTGGAGGGCCTTCTGCGCATCTTTGAGCAGGGCAACACGGTGCGATCCACTGGGTCCACGGGCGCAAATTCGGACTCGTCGCGGTCGCACGCCATCTTGCAAATTGCCCTCAAGCGCGCCGCGCGCACAGGCAAGTTGCGGCCATTTGGCAAGTTTTCGTTTATTGACTTGGCAGGGTCCGAGCGTGGCGCGGATCGTGGCGAGGCGGATGCAAAGACGCGCATGGAAGGGTCCGAGATCAACAAGTCGTTGCTCGCACTCAAGGAATGTATCCGGGCACTCGACCAGAATGGCAAGCATACCCCTTTTCGCCAGTCCAAGCTCACGCAAGTGCTCAAGGACTCGTTCATTGGCAATTCCAGGACGTGCATGATTGCCACGGTGAGTCCAAACATGTCCAATTCCGAGCACACGTTGAATACGTTGAGGTATGCCGATCGGGTCAAGGAGCTCAAGGGCGGGTCGAATGGTAGTGGCAGCAGCGGCAGTGGCGGATCGAGTGCAGGTGCGATGGCTGCCGGTGCGGGTGTTGGGGCGAGCACCGGCGGGGATGTGTATGGCGGTGGATATCAGTTGCAGTACCACCCTCAACAGCAACAGCAGCAGCAGCAGCAACAGTACTTTGCGTCACAGCAGCAGCATCAGCAGCGCACGCAGCAACAGCCTTACGGGTACATGCCACCCACATCCCACACCCAAGGCAGCTACAACTACCCGCCCGCAGCCAACCCTTCCATGGGCGCGACCTCGGCGGGCCTGTCCAACGACGACCGCCGTGGCTCACTTCTCGATACGGAAGACGAGGGCGGCCTCGGTGGCGACCACGATTTCCTCATGGACCAAGAGTTTCCGGAAGCCGGCCTGGATCTCGTCACGTCGTCCGAAGACGAGGCCGATGGCTTGGACACTGGCGCCGCCGACGGCGAGCGCACCATCAAGTCGAGCCAGCAAGCCACCATCGGCAGCGCCAAACGGTCCGGCGGTGGCGGCATGACGACCGATGACAATTTCACCACGGACGACGACGACGACGATCTCACGGGCACGCTCGGCGCAAACTCGCTTGCGTCTGCTGGCCGCGCCGCCCCCGCCGCAGGTCCCGGCTCCTCGTCGGGCTCGGCCCCACAGGCTGTGTCGGCTCCTTGGCTCGACAAGTTCCGCCAGCACCACCGCGATCACGTGTGTGCCATCAACGACTTGCAAAAGGAGGAGAACCAGGCCGCACAGGCATTGGCCGCGGCGCTCGCCAAGCCCGACGCTAACTTGATGTACTTGGCCGACGAGTACCTTGACGCGCTCGACTCGATTCTCATGAGAAAGGCAGAGGCGGTATTGGAGTTGAGGGATCAGTTGGCAGAGGCTAGGGAGCGCAGGCAGCAGCAGCAGCAGCAGCAGCGAGTGGCGGGTGGTGGCGGCGGCGGGTATCGCAAGTGAGTCGGCGGTGGCAGGTGTTGCGTGAACTTTTTGAGTCCAATGTCTTGTTTTGATTCGATTTGCTGGGTTTTTTTGGTACTTTCTTTTCTTCTTCTTCTCCCTTATATCACAGTATTTTCCCCTCGGCACGCACGTCTTTTCATTATACACGCTCGATACTTTTTTTTTTCTCCCTCTTCGTTAGTACATAACATTGAGGGAATCTGTCATTCAATACGCAAGTCAGATCTCTTCGCACTTGTTCTGGCTTCAGGATGGCCACGATGCGGCTACATGCGACGCTGCCCCAGCGTTTCATTGTTCGTCCTTGATGCATGCCGCATTCGGTCTATTCTCGCACAGTCAGCCACAAGCCTTTGGCCTAGGAGCGGTGATCCGTCCAGTACATACGGAAGCCTCGACGTCCTCCTATGACAGACCGACATCTTTCTTGCCGAGTTGCAAGCATCGGACGTTGGATTACTAGGTGGCCTTGCAGCAACAGGTCACAGCAGCTTCAGAGATGCGACTTGCGTCTGTCCATGCGCCTCCTTGAGTTCGCTTGACTTAACTCATCTACTCCATACTCTGTCGTTTCTCAGCATTCTTCGTCGCGATGATACTGACATTCCGCATTTCCGAAAACGGTGCTCCAGTTCCCATGCAAAGCTTAACTTGCGATGTGCCGCGATTCAGTCAATTTTGGTTCTCTGCTCATCCGTTCATTCTTGGAAAAGCATGCTACTCTGCTGCCGTACTTTTGGCTCTTCACTATTTTCCCCTTTTTTGTACTTTCCAAAACGTAATGTCGTGTTCTCCAGTTCTGCAATTCACATGACCTGGACGATTTCCATGAGTTCTGTTGATGGCGTCGTGTTGAACGACACAACGGCTTTGCATGGGGCGAGAGAGCCGAAATGAGGTTGTCAATCCGACATGCTATGGCCGAAGAAGTGCTGCATTCTGACTGATTTGACCCAGTGGTTTGGCTTTTGCGTGCTCTCCAAGGAGCATGCCAAGTCGAGTCGAGACAACCACACCATCCCATCACGCGCGACAGATCGACGACCCGCGCCTCCACACCAAACGCCACCATGCCGATCCGCAGACACGACCCTGCATCCACCCGCAACGATGAACCGAAGATAGAACATTCTCCCCCAACGAAATAAACCAAATTCATCACCATGGTATGCCCCGCTATGCATGAATGGGAAATGACCCAAAGACCGCACATGAACCTTGAATCGTTCGCAAATACCAACCGGCGTCTTCTCACCCGACAGTCGGCGGTACCACCCCCAATAGGTTTTCGTCAAGGCCGTCAAGAACAAGGCTTACTTCAAGCGCTACCAGGTCAAGTACCGTCGTCGCCGCGGTACGGTCCCCTTTTTTCTTGGCCATTGTGCCGCATGATCGACGGACTCCCACCCTTTCCAAACTCGCCACTGCTATTCATTTTCACCCCCCCCCTGTTGCCATCGATGGGCGAGAGCACGCCGAACGGCCAGCGGACCAAGCAGCATGATGTGATGATTGCATAGTTCATCTGAATCGGCAATGTCGATTAAATCGCAAATTAAAGTCTTTCGCTCCTATCTGACTCATGCTTGTTCACTTCGTTTGGCCACTGGGCTGGTTTCTCGCCGCTGCTGCTTTATTCACATTCCTCCCTTATCCTGCCTGTATCTCACGTTCGGCATTGTGAGGCGCATGTGTACTGACGCACTGGTGCTTTCCCGTCTTGAACAGAGGGTAAGACCGACTACTACGCCCGCAAGCGCCTCGTGACCCAGGCCAAGAACAAGTACAACTCGCCCAAGTACCGTCTTGTTGTGCGCATCACCAATGCCGATGTCATCTGCCAGATTGTCTACTCCAAGATCCAGGGTGACTTGTCTTGACCGCTGCCTACGCTCACGAGCTCCCCCGCTACGGCGTCAAGGTTGGTCTCACCAACTGGGCTGCTGCCTACGCCACTGGCTTGCTCGTTGCTCGTCGTGCCCTCAAGAAGTTGTCGCTCGATGACAAGTACGAAGGTTTCGTCAACCCCGACGGCACCATCGCCGAGGTCGAGCCCCTTGAGGATGGTCCCCGTCCCTTCAAGGCTTTCCTTGATGTCGGTCTTGCCCGTACCACCACTGGTGCCAAGGTCTTTGCGGCCATGAAGGGTGCCTCGGATGGCGGTATCTTTGTGCCCCACTCTGAGCAGCGCTTCCCCGGCTACGACCGCGAGTCCAAGGAGCTCGACACTGATGTGCTCCGCTCGTACATCTTCGGCGGCCACGTTGCCGAGTACATGCGCTACTTGCAGGAGGAGGATGAGGAGAAGTTCAAGAAGCAGTTCTCGCGCTTCATTGCCGAGGGTTTGGCTGCCGATGATCTCGAGGAGATGTACGAGAAGGCTCATGAGGCCATCCGTGCCAACCCCGAGGCCGTCAAGTCGACTGTCCAGATCGACGTCGAGAAGGTCAAGAAGTTCAAGAAGCAGCGCCTCAACCTCAAGCAGCGTCGCGACCGCGTCAAGCAGAAGAAGGCTGCTTTCTTTGCTCAGCTCGAGTAAGTTGCAAGATCTTGATTGTCTCTTGTTTCCCTCCCGCACCCTTATCCGATCCTGCTGTTTGTTGTTTCGCCTTGTGTGTGCATCAATACATGTGGTTTCGCCTTGAAAACAACTGCGGTGTTTGCCGCATTAATGTGCGAAGTCGGATTGAGAAGAGCAAAATGTGGTAGGCCCATTTCAAAGTTGTGACAGGCCTGCTTGTTCAACACGGGAAACCGACGTTGGGTCGTGTGCTGCCGACAAAGTATTGCTCGGGTGCGTTGTTGTGCCCCTGCTCGGCCGCTGTCTGCCGAGGCCGAGGCCCTCCTCGTACTCGACGCATTCGTTTGCTGGACCGCACTTTGAAAACCTCCCTTCCATCCCCCCTGCTCAACTCTTAAACGGCTTGCATCGCCCAACCACTTGCCAAAATTGCCCGCCATCTAACCTCCTCTATTCGAACAGAGACCTCTGTTCGGCTGACGATGATCAAGCTGTTACGCGCTTCCAGCGGCCGCTCATGTGCTTTAGCTGCGCCTGCGGCGGCTCACATGCATGTGGAACGAGGGGCTCGCCCTCCTGTACGTATACGGGCCCGAACTCGCACGGCATGCACGAGCCTCTCAAGACTCCATGTACCCGTTCAACAGATTCTCGGTCGTCCATCCCGCGGACGGAAGGGTATCTTTCAAGCCTTGCGTTTCGTGGAATTGCCCGTTACCTGCCTGTGGCGATGCAGCAGTTTTTCAGATCATGTACAGTCCTGCCCTCCCCTCAAGCACTCATCGAAACTGTGCCCTTCCGCACATTGCTTGTCCCCTTTGTGCTTGCCCTTTTCATCATGTCGCTCTACGTCCCAAGTCCGTTGTCTGTCTCAAGGAGCAAATGACGGAGGCGAATGCACAGATCGCCTGTCGCCAAGCTCTGAAGCGCCATGTCAACCTCATTGGCTACACCAACGCTGTCCAGGACGCCAACGGCTCACACGTCTACCGTTACCGCTGCCCCACCGCTGCTGACGCTGCTCGTCTGGCGGCGCTCGACAGCATTGTGCTCCCTCCGGCTCTCACGACTGCCTTGGGCCCCTTGCGCTCGCCGCCATCCAAGTAGAACACGTTCCTGCCCCGACCGACCCAGAACCGGCCCCCGTCCCCCTCGATCAGCCAAGGATGCGGATTTGCTGAGGACGCAGACAAGTACGTTTCCGTCACGTACATCGCGACTGGTCATCCGAATCTCTCTCTGATCAACCGTCTGTGCAGTTGGCCACTGTTTTTCCGAAGGCCAGATCGTCATACTGTTCATTTACCTTGCGGAAACTCCCGTTCGACCCCCTGCGCAACACTTCCACAACCCCCACCAGCTAACGCCAGAGCACCACCCTGCTTACGCACCGGGCGCGATACCACAATTTGGACAACTGGCACTGTCATCACCCACGCCCAGCAGTTCCCCCACCCCAGGGCCAATTGTCCCTACCCGCATCTCACGACCGTGCTGGGAACTGTGATTCCCATTCCCACGGCCGCGGCACATTCCAATGCAACATCTGTGTGATTCACTCATCATCTCAACACGGATTGGGGGGCCTTCTGTTTCATTCCTGTGTTGTGTGTTGTACTCGTCATATTTCTCGAGTTATATCTGCCTGTCTTTACACCTGCATCTTGGCCGTTACATCCACGTTCTCATTGCGTTTTTTTCACAATGGCTTCAACTCGCGATTTGGGACCGTCTCCCGTCATCCATCACGGAACGATCGAGATCTCAAGGGACAGGGGTACACAGCTGCGTTGGCCGAGGAGACGGCGAATCTGTGTGACGGGCAGCACTTTGCATTTTGGCTGGCACAGACTCCGAGTGGAAGTTTCGGTTTGCATGACGAATGAAAGATTAGACCAAAAAGATGATGAAATGAATATGCGTGTTATATTGTCCAAAGTAGACAGAGTCATCGTAAGAGAGTTATACCAAGTATCCTGCGGCCACGACCGCCACGAGCATGCCCAACACAACATGAAACTCGAATGGCAATCAAAATCATATCCGCCTTTAACCACATTGCCCACCCGTTCGTCAATCATCACTCCCAACGCCGCCAGCGTTCGCATTCCCACCAAACACCGGATCACTCGGCTCGCTCCGATCGGGCGGCGCCAACCCAATAAACACCGGGAACCGCGGCACGCCATCCTTTGTGAGCTCCTGGCACTTGTACGTGATGAGCGTGCCCACGGGCGGCGCCTTTGTCAAGTCGCGCAAGTCGGCCGTCAGCCCTGATCCAACACGAAACTCTTTGCCACTGGCCATGCGGCACTCGAGAGCGCCGAGCTGGCCAAAGTAAGTCGACGATGTGGACAGCTGGTGGCCAATCACAATGGCTTCGCCGTCGGCAAATGTCTTGACTTTGAGTAGCGTGTCGGAGCGGCCGTGGACATAGCGCGACTTTGGTTTGCGCAGCATGATGCCTTCGCCAGATTTGGATTCGACCGTTTCGAGCATCTCGAGCAGGTGGGACGTGCCCGTGCAGACTATGTGCGGAACGGCTTGGATGTGCTCGATTCTGTGGTGTTTGAAATGTCATGGTTAGTAGGAAATGGATGAAGGAGGATCAAACATGCGTACCCGAGTTCTTCAACCAAGTCTTGCATGGCCTGTAGGCGCTGCTCAAAGGGCTTGTCGAGCGAGGGAATGTCAAAGATCTGGCACAGCAGGCGGACGTGCGTCAGCATTGACGGAAGCGAGCACAATAAAGAAAGAGCAGCGTACATGGTATTGGACCTTCTTCCACCTATCATCTGCAGCTGATGCGCGCACAATTGACATGGTGGCCGAGAACATGTCGCGGCCAACATACAGCTCGCCGTCAAGTGACATGTCGGTGGGGAAACCTAGACGTGCATCAATCCAGTCAGTCTCAGTGTTGTGCAAAGGAGAACCAAGCATCAGAAAAAGAACGTACTCTCAACAAACCAGTCTGGCGCAGCAATGGCGTTGTGGTTCCGCGAAAACAACTTATTCCTCGTCGCACACCAATATGCGCGCATGCCATCCAACTTTTCGCTCGCATGCCACCCAGTCGGATCCACCTTGTCTGTCCATTTTTGCGCGAGGAGTACCTCCATGTTCAACCGCGCGTCCGTGTTACTCGGCGGCTTGACCGGAACAGCCCGCTTTGGCCGTCCACCCGCCGACGTCGCTACTGTTGTCGCCGGCGCCTCACCTCCGCCCGTGTTACCCAACCTGGCCGCCTCATACTCGTCGCCGAGCAACGCCTTCAAGTGCTTGCACGTGCGGCAATCCGCGGCTGCGCCCTTTTGCATGCGCCACGCAGGGCAAGTGCAATAGTACGAGTCGCCTGTGCGCTTGAGCTTGTATGGCTTGCTACCACTGCCCTTGACTTCGGTCGACTCGCCATCGGCCAAGATAAACTTTGGCTGAATCCCGCCAAATGTCAGGGCGCCCGTGGCGGCATCTTGGGCGGCCGACGAAGCGCGGACCAGGTCGGATTCGTCAACAGCGGTGACCTTGGCGAGAATGGATGTAGGGGCGGATGCCGATGCAGAGGTTGAGGCTGAGGCTGAGGCTGGACCGGGACCAGTGGATGATGAGGTGTCTTTGGCGGACGAGTCCAACCGCGCCGTCCATTCGGCTTCCGTGAGTGCCTCAATCCCAAGCTCCCGTGCTTCGGCGGCCTTTGCGTCTGCGGCTGCGCCGGTCCCATGGACCAAAATGGTCGTGTTCTTGGTCATGGACGCCTTGACCGTATATCCGGCCGCGACGGCTTCGGCCGTGACTTGTGCGCGCGTGCGCCGCGAGGGCAATGTACCCGTGAACACGACCACGCCACCACGACTTGCGCTGCTGTTGCTCGCGGAGGCCGCAAGGGAAGGTGCACTGGGGGTCTTTTCCTGCGGTTTGGTGGCACTTGCGGACGGCTGCGGCGGCGGCGGTGATCCGGACGGATTCTTTATGGGCAGCACGACTTGCGCGAGCCAGGCGTCCTCGGACATGACCTTGAGCCCCCTTTGGCGCGCCGCGCGCAGCTTTGCCGTCTCTGCCTCGTTTTCCCCGTGCACGACCAAGGTGACTGCGCTGGTGATGGATGGCTTTGTCTTGAACCCGAGCTTTTCCGCTTGCGCCGTGACTTCCTTGCGCGATCCAGACATGAATGTGCCAGTGAACGCAACCGTGTGCTGTGAAGGGACGATCGGGCCGAAATCCTTGTCGCCGGCTGCATCGGCGTCCGTGTCGTCCTGGTCCATGTCAGATCCGTCGTCCGTGTCGGCTCCCGAGTCATCGTTGAGAGTGGCGATGGTGGTAGCGGTCTTGGTTCTCGTGACTTTGGTGGCAACGATGGTCGTGTTTTCTGTGCGTGTGCGTTTGGCCGGGCGCGGATCGGAGCCGATGAAGGGGAAGCATCAGCCGTCGTATCCAAGGCAGGTGCCGGTGGCGCAGAGAGATCCAAGTCGAGATCCAAGAGGGCAAACGACCGCTTGGAGGCGCTTGACGCGGTGGGCGTGTGTTGGAGGGCGAAAAACTCGGCGATGGAAACGACGAGGGCAGAAGGGTGGGAGGGCACAGAGTCCGAATCAGAATCAGACGAGCAGTCGACAATGTACTTGAGCTGGGAATTGGCAAGGGTCGTGTCGGCGGTTGGCGTGAGGCCAATGCCGTAGGCGCGGATGGCGAGTTCTTGCATGAGCTTGTCGCGCGTTGGGTCGACGCCGTGTGTGTGCGCGATGCCGTGGAAATGGACTTGAGACATGATGATGGTGATATGTATCGACTGCCGAGATGATTGCTTTCACTTTCACCCATTGACTAATTCGGATGGCGGATGGCGGGCGGCCATTACGCTTTTGAATTAATCGACTGGCAAAGTGACTCACTTCACTTCACAGTTAACCGCAAACACCATCAATTTGCAAATTGCAAATGGAACGCCAACTTTGGCACTTTGCCCACACGCCGCCATTCACTGGATTCACAGATTCACCCCGAGCAACCATCCCATACCGAACCATGCACATCACCGTCACCGACCCGACCCCGGCCTCGCCCACCTTCACCCTGACCCAGTCCTACCGCCCCACCGAGCTCATCTTTGCCCTGCTGGTCTTTGTCCCCGGCCCGCTGCTGTGGGCCTACGTTGCAGACACGCACTGGTGGGGCGTGCTCTCGACCTGCGTCTTTGCCTACCTGGCCATTGGCTTCCTCCCGCCCACCTCGTCCCTCGCCATCGACACAACCTCAGGCGCCATGCGCTTCACGCGCCAAGACTCGCCGCTCTCGGCCCCGCACCACTTTGAGGCCGCCGCAAAGGACGTGGCACATGTCGAGTTGCGCAACGTTTGGGTCAAGGAGATTTCTAAAAAGTTGACGGGCGTCCAGTTGCTCGTTGTGTTTTCCGAAGGATTTGGTATTCCCACCAGTGACACGCTGGCACATGGCGAAAAGAACATTGCCAAGCTCAAGTGGGCCGCCGCCAAAGTGGCTGACGCCATCAAGGTTGAAGTTGTGGATGAGACCCATTTGGACCCACGCAAGGTGGAGGAGGAGCGGAAAAGGATGGCAGAGGAGGCCGAGCGCAAACGGGCACAAGCCGAGGAGGAGGACGACGACGACGACTATGCCGATGTTGCTCAAGTGGATGATTCGGATGGAGAGCAGGCAACGGCATCGGGGTCCAGGTCTGCCCAGGGCTCAACAATGCGGAGGCGTGCATAGACCCTCTATATCACCGACAATTGAGCTGGTTCTCACTTTGTTAACGTATCTATGTACATACACCTTCTTGCACTTGGCAGTCATGCTCCAACTCAACGCTATGTATTTATTACATCCAAGTCAATCTCGAACAATATTTATATACATACAAACAAATGCAAAACACAATGATGGGTCTCAATCGAGTAGCGACCAGTTGTTTTGATTACTACTCCCCGACACGGATTGCTGCGGCGGTGACGGCACACTTGCGCGTGACAAGCTCACATCTGCCCATGGGTTGCTCGGGAACCCCATGCCCATTGGCGGTCCCGTAAACGCCACGGGTGGCGCCTGCGGCTGCTGAGGCTGCTGCTGTTGTTGTGCAACCCCTTCCACCCACCACTGGTACGTGTCGGAACTCGGCGGCGGCAACTGCGGCGACGTGCTCTCATCGTCCGCCAACGAAATCAACGTGGCCGTCGCGACCGCCTCCTTTTTCCTGGCCTCTTCGGCTGCCATCAACGCCCGAAACGGGTTACGGCTCGTGCGCTGTGCAAACAGTCCCTGGTAAATGGCCTGCTTGCGCTTGTGGTCAATCACAGCAACCTGAACGCTGAACAGGGCAAGCACGGGCTTGTGGTCCGACACGAGCAGCTCGGCGCGCGCATACTTGATGAGCTCGAGCGGCGAAAACGCAGGCAAGGGCGTTGTGCCGCCTGCGTCGCTGCCACTGCCAGCCATGAGCGCATGCGCGCGCTGGGCATGCTTGGACGTGGCATGCGACTTGTACAAGATGCGGTCGCACCAGGCCGGAATGCGCGCCTTTTCCGACGTGTCATATGTGTTGGACCCATTGTCGTACTTGTACGTTGGCGGAAATGTGATTTGGCCCTCGGCAAACCCAGGGAACGACTTGCCCGCACGCCGCACAGCGTGCAGTTGGTCTCTTGCCAGCAAGTCCGGGAAGCGATTGGCGGCAACAAGCGACCTGACGGCCTCATTGTCCAAATCCACCCGATAATTGAAATCGCCAAACCACACTATATGATCGTGATCGGCAATCGACCGCCCGCGCTTGAACATGGACTCGGACGCTATCACGGCATAGTCGCGGTTGCG
The DNA here is from genome assembly GCA_002102555.1 of Catenaria anguillulae PL171. Taxonomy (NCBI): domain Eukaryota; kingdom Fungi; phylum Blastocladiomycota; class Blastocladiomycetes; order Blastocladiales; family Catenariaceae; genus Catenaria; species Catenaria anguillulae. The sequence continues at coordinate 278,226 of MCFL01000012.1, forward strand.
GTCGTCGACGGCCGACTGGCCAGCGGCAAAGTGGGCAGTCACAAAGCAAAACGGCGTGTCGTGGACCGTCAGCGAAATGGAAATGCCGCCCTTGTTGCCCGTCATGCCGCCAAGGCCCGTTTTCACAATCGACATTTCAACCGAGTGGATGTGCGCCGTGAGCGACGATTTGGCGTAAATGAGGATGGCGGCGCCAACAAGTTGGCCATCGCACACAAGCACATAGTCGGGGCCGTAGCATCGGCGGATGGCCGTGACGAGTTCTGTTGACGAGTTTGGCCGTATTGGTCTTGGTGAGTGACCATATCGGAAATCAATCCAAGTGGCAAAAGGTACCTTGCTGCCACATTTGCCGCTTCATGGGGTCCGCAGAGACAATCTGACCAGCAGTCAACTCGACAATTTCTTGAAACCCAATGGCGAAAATGTCCGGCGCAATGTCGCCCGTACCTGGCGCGCGCAACCAGGTATCAATGGGCTCTTGAGGTAGCTTGCCGTTCACATTGTATGTGCCAATATGAATGTACAGTTGACGTGACGAGGTGAATTCGTGCGCGCGCGCATAGAGCTGCTGCTTGACGGATTCAATGAGCGGGTCATGGACTTCGATTCTGAGAGTGGCACAAATGAAAGAAGTGAGAATCAGAGGTAGATGGGAATCGCAACATGGCAAGAAGAAACACACTTGCGAGTCTTGACTTTGCCGAGCAAGGTGTCAATGGTATCCTGTCGGCTCTTGTCCTGTCGCAGTCAAGACATTAAGTGAGGATCAATCGCAGTACAGGCAAGTGGTGTCTCTGTGTACCTGAAAATTGTTAATGACAAAGCGGCCCACCGATTTGACCGAGTCGTCCAACAAACCGGCAATCGTTCGCTTGCCCGACCGCGTAAACCCAGACTTGAGCGCACCCGTTCCCGCATAAATCCGCGAAATGGCATCGCCATTGTTGGCCCACAGCTCCTTGAAATCGTCCGTCATTTGTGCGGGCAGTCCCTGAACAAAATTCTTGAGTGCCTGCTCGGCAAGCAAACCTTGGACGACGTTGGTTCTGATCAAACCGCACATGTCAGTATCCGCTCATGACCATTCATGTCAGAATCAAAGAGACGCAGTACCGATCAAGGCAATCCACGCAATTGACCCGAAACACACCAGACTGATGCATGACAACCTGGTTGTTTTCCACATCGGCCAAAAAGCACATCATGCGAATCAAATCCTCGTCCACACGATCCACCAACCGGCCCAGCGCCGCATAATTGTTTCCGCGGCACTCGGCATGGAAATCGAAATCGTGCAACACCCTGGCCTCGGGCGCAGCCGCCGCCAGATCAAATTGGGTGCGGTACTCCATTCCCAACACGCCCTCACCACCCGCATCCTGTGCCACCAAGTTGACGGCCACCACTCGGCCGTACTTTTCGCTCAAGTCGCTCATGTGACGCTCAAATGCGGGCTTGGTGGCTTCGCGCGAGCGTGTGATTTGCACCTTGTGGCCAACGACTTGCAGGCCCGGCTGGTCCCAGAACACGGGCACGGAGCCGCGGACTTGGACAAAGGAGAGTAAAGAGGTTGGAGTCGAGTAGATCATTTCGGTTTCGACAAAGTTGGCGACCGATCCGGAATCGTCAATGCCGCGCGTGTTGTAACGCGTGCCTGCACGGCGGGTAGACATGCGCGAAATGACTGTGCACGAGGACGTCTCAGCAAAGTGTGTCGGCAGCTTGGAAAAATCTCTCAGAAGACAAGGACGTACTGGTAAGCGACCGATACCCGACCTGTGCCTTGCCCACATAGCCATGAATCACGTGAACCAAAAACGGCGCCTCGACTTCGCCAATTGCATCTGCTGCTGCCAAGATCGGATGCAGCGGCGCCTGCATGTGATGATTCCACACAAACTGCTCGTCGGGCACCGGCTCGCTCGTCGTAGCGCGATACTGTGTGGTGCGCGACAAGTCGAGTGTGTTGTTGATGGAAAAGTAAAACTGGCCAGAGCACAGCAAGCGCGAAAACGACTCGCATGGGTGCGCAAACGCCGTGGCCTGCGTCGAGGATGGGTTCATGCCGCCGGGACCCGTTGTATCGTAGTCGTCGTATGGGTTGCGCGGTTGCGCTGAGGAGCGGTCGTACAGGTCGCTGCCGAGCGAAACACTGGCATAGGTCAAACAAGCCGTCGAGCGTGAGAAATGGTTGGGGAATCTTGCATGCACAGTACACCGTTCAGGGTGTCACGGACGTACAATTCAACATCCGTTACCCTCACCACCACCGCTCCATCTACCTCCGCCACCTCCTCCACACCCGTCACCACGCCCACAAACACATCTGCACCCACATTCAACACGCCCAGCACGCCATACACGGGGACCGCCGGCCGCGACGTGTACTGCACCAGATCGATCGCAGATGCAGGCTGCACGCGCGCATTCAACATGACCTTGGTCGCGAGCGTCGGCCCATTCACTGGTGCCAACCGAATCACGAGCGCGGCTTCCGAGTCGTGCGTAGGGTTGGCATTGTGGTCGGCGTTGGCGACAATGACGAGTTCGCGCGGGTTGGAGCGTAGCAGGAGCGAGAGCGGCGTGAGGTTGCGGCCATAATTGGGTCTCGGGGTGGTGGATCGGGTCGGGAGCGAGGCAGCGGAGGTCGTGGCGGTGGAAGGTGGCGAGTGACTGGAGCGGGGCGGCGGCTGGATGATTGGCCCATTGCAGTCATGGCAACAGTCGCGGTGACGGCTGTTGGCCGCGGTGGGATGGGCGGCGGGGCGTTCCCGAGCGAGGTGAAGGGACCAGACATGGTGGGTGGTTGCTCAGTACGAGTTCTGGGTTGGATGGCACGATGCGACAGGCTCCCTCGAGCTTGGCAGGAGCGGGTGGCAATCAACTCGGGAAGGCTGTGATGTATAAATTGGCTTGAGAACGAATTGCATCGAGTCCGTGTGCATATTATGGTATGTATTGCTAGGCACTCATTTCACAAGCTCGCAATGCAATTAAACTGAGCTGTGCAAATATAATAATCATACAATGGCACGCAATGGGCCGCCGATGCAGGTTGCGATGAGCCATTTCGTTTTGGGAAATGGAATGACGTGGCTACTGTGTAGGATTCAAAGTAAACGTTGCTATGCATACCATTTATACCAAGCACATCAATCGTCGATACTTACTAAGTATTCAGATTTTAAATCCCGGTCAGGATCCACGACGACCAAACCAAGACTGTTGACCAAGTTTCGAGAAAGCCAACATGGCGAGTGTATCCACAAACATATAATGACAAATAACAAACTATTGATGATGACTCAACAAAATCACACCGAGGCGAGCGCGCACAACCCTTAGTCGACCTCCTCAATGGTGGGACCAGCACCACCCTCAGAGTTGGGGGGAGCAGCACCGCCAGCGAAACCGCCGGGCATACCGCCAGGCATGCCACCGGGCATACCGCCCTCGGCGCCACCAGCAGACTGGTAGAAGGCCTGCATGATCGGGTTGGCCACCTTCTCGAGCTCCTTTTGGTGGTGCTCAAACTCCTCCTTGGTTGCCTCCTGGTTGCCGTCGAGCCACTCAATCGTCTCGTTGATGGCCTTCTCGAGCTTGGACTTGTCGTCGGCGGGGAGCTTGGCGCCAACCTTGTCGTCGTTGAGCGTGTTCTTGAGCGAGTAGGCGTAAGACTCGAGGCCGTTCTTGGCAGAGATGCGCGACGCAGCCTCCTCGTCCTCCTTCTTGTACTTCTCGGCCTCAGCGACCATGCGCTCGATATCCTCCTTGAGAGACGACCCTTGTCGTTGGTGATGGTGATCTTGTTGGACCGGTTGGTGGACTTGTCAACAGCAGTGACGTTGAGAATACTGTTGGAGTCGACATCGAAGACGACTTCGATCTGAGGCACGCCACGGGGCGCGGGAGGGATGCCAGTGAGCTCGAACTTACCGAGAAGGTGGTTGTCCTTGGTGCGGGCACGCTCGCCCTCGTAGACCTGGATAAGGACACCTGGCTGGTTGTCGGCGTAGGTGGAGAAGGTCTCAGACTTCTTGGCGGGAATGGTCGTGTTGCGCTTGATGAGCGGGGTCATGACACCACCAGCGGTCTCAATACCCATGGACAGGGGAGCGACATCGAGCAAGAGCAAGTCTTGGACCTTCTCCGAGGTATCACCGGACAAGATGGCGGCCTGAACAGCGGCACCATAGGCAACGGCCTCATCAGGGTTGATGGACTTGTTGGGCTCCTTGCCATTGAAGAAGTCGGACACGAGCTTCTGCACCTTGGGGATACGGGTGGAACCACCGACAAGGACAATCTCGTGGACCGACGACTTGTCCATCTTGGCATCACGCAACACCTTCTCGACGGGGTCAATGGTCGAACGGAAAAGATCGGCGCACAACTCCTCGAAGCGGGCACGGGTGATGGAGGTGTAGAAGTCGATACCCTCAAAGAGCGAATCGATCTCGATCGACGTCTGGGCCGACGACGACAAGGTGCGCTTCGCGCGCTCGCAAGCAGTGCGGAGACGACGGAGGGCACGAGCGTTGGAGGTCAAGTCCTTCTTGTGCTTGCGCTTGAACTCTTGGGTAAAGTGGTTGACGAGACGGTTGTCGAAATCCTCACCACCCAAGTGAGTGTCACCAGAGGTGGCCTTGACCTCAAAGATACCGTCCTCGATGGTCAAGAGCGAGACATCAAAGGTACCACCGCCCAAATCGAAAATGAGAATGTTTTGCTCACCGGCCGAACCCTTCTTGTCCAAACCGTAGGCAATGGCGGCGGCCGTGGGCTCGTTGATGATGCGGAGCACGTTGAGGCCAGAAATGGCACCAGCGTCCTTGGTGGCTTGACGCTGCGAGTCGTTGAAGTAGGCCGGGACCGTGATGACGGCGTGGCTGACCTTGGTGCCGAGGTAGGCTTCGGCAGTGTCCTTCATCTTGACGAGGACCATGGACGAGATCTCCTCGGGCGAGAAGGTCTTGGTCTCGCCCTTGAACTCGACCTGGATGTAGGGCTTGCCGTTCTTGGAGACGACCTTGAAGGGCCAGTGCTTCATATCGGCTTGCACAACAGAGTCGTCAAAGTTGCGGCCAATGAGACGCTTGGCGTCAAAGACGGTGTTGTAGGGGTTCATGGCGACCTGGTTCTTGGCAGCGTCACCAATGAGACGCTCCGTGTCGTTGAAGGCGACATACGAGGGCGTGGTGCGGTTACCTTGGTCGTTGGCAATGATTTCCACACGGTCGTTTTGCCACACACCGACGCAAGAGTAGGTGGTGCCGAGATCTGAAGGAGAATACACACACACAAGTGGGCGGCGCGTTAGTTGCTCGGCTCTTGAAAAACGGTCAGGGGGACTTGAGCGCTCGTCTCGTCTCGGCCATGGTCATCCTCCAGCGAGCAGATCAGGTGCCGCGGGCGACGGCAATCCAAAGGCGGGCGGGCGGCGATCAGAGGCGCAGAGACGAGGCGGCGGTCAAGTCGGTGGCATGGGCGGTGTTACATACCGATACCGACGGCGGGGGTGTCGAGCTTGTTGGACATGGTGATGGTATGCTTCGTCGAAAAGTGGGGTCTTGCAAGAGGGATTGTCGCTGCGTGCGGTCACTAATGGTTCGATTCAAGCTTTTCGTACTGGAGCCGCCCGTCGGAGGAGAGAAGAAGGAGGGAGCTGGCCGTATATGAAGTGTCCGCCGACTGACGAATGGCGGATTGACGGATGGATGTGCGACAAAAATGGTCAATGGTCACGATCCCTCGCTTTCCACACGGTTCTTCTGCCCGACCAGCCGACTGCTGTGACGCGAGACGAGACGCGAATCGTTCTGACCGATTCCACGTGGTCACGTGCATCTCGATGAATGTGACAGGCCAAGCAGACAGTTGAGTCTTTCCGCCAGCTTCGGGGGTGTTCCAGCGCGTGTGACAAAAGACGCCAACCGGACAAGAATCGGCCATCTCAACTCTCAACAATTCGAGAGGATTCCTGTCCATACTGGAATGCGCGTGAATTTCAAGTTGACTCATGACCGTGGTCGCAAACGATCTGGAGTCATTCAAGTGATTCTTTATCCGTTGGCTGCCAGCAGCATTCACGATCGACCAGCACGCAAGTCCCAGCCAGCGTTCCCGCTACATCACCGCTCGCCAACAATCATCGTCAGGCAAATGTTCTTGTATCGTTTGCCATTAAAATCTTTCAACATTTCGCACACATCTCTGTCCACTTGCCGACAAACGGCGGCAAAAGAAACAATAAAAACATGGGAGAAACCAACAAAAAGAGTAGGGAATAAGGAATGCAACAAAAAAGTACACAAGACGGGCAAACAAATGAGCGTGAACTACATGGCAACTGTTGGATAAAAATGCGTGTGAAAATCGTAACGCGCAACCGCCGCGAGCCCCGCTTCAGTCCACCTTAACCTTTGGACTCGCCGGCCGGTCGCCCGACACGGATACTGATGGCGTCCGGACCCTCACGGGCAGCGACGAATCGATCTCCTCAAGCCGACTCGGCAAACTCTGCGGGCTCAGATCGGCCGCCGGCCGACTCGACAATGGCGGCATCGACGGGATGCTTGGCGAGACTACCTGGTCAAGACGACGAGATGCATCAGCACCTGGACGCGGTGGATCGGCGAGCGACACGACTGACGAGGGCGAATCGACGCGCTCCCACCCGCCATCTTCCTCGCTGCCCGACGATGCCAAGGACGATGACGGCGCCGAGTGCGAGGGTGAAGGCGCAGACGCAACAGGTGAAGACGTACCCGAAGCGTCACTGGGGCCAGTGGTCGGGCCCGACGTCGAGTGCACTGCGGAATCGGAAACGGGGACAGGCACGGGCACGGGTTCGTCGGCCATGCACGCTTGCTGATTGCCAGCCGGCACTGACGGCGAAACGGGTAATTCGGGAAGCGGAGGCACATCTCCAACGCCAGGCATGGCCTCGACGGGGCCAATACTTGCGGGCCGGACATATGGGGATGGCGGCAGCGGCACGTTTGCCGCCTCGGGTGTGGGTGGCATCACATTGATTGCGGGCGGCACAACGTTCTCTGGCGGGAATGGCGCGTGCGGCGGCGGCGGCGCTTCAATAGCGGGCGGCGCATCGGGGACAATCTTTTGAAAGAGCCAGGGCCCTCCCGAGGCAAGCGCACCGCGGTCGTTGAGTGTGGCGCAGTGGCGGCAAATGAACCGCAGGGTCGGAAACTCGGACGGCCAAGCGAGGCCATTGTGGTGGTGGCAAAGGCCACAAATCAGGGCGTATTTCTGGTTGGCTTCGAGTTCGTCGCCGCCGACAACGACGCGCTCGACGATTTTGGAAAACCAGCCCGAGGATGTCGAGTTGGCTTCCGGTGGGTCGGAAGTGGGGGCGGGTGGGCCAGTGGGAGCGGATGGGTCAACGGCGGTCGGCGGTGGCGCTTCAAGAGCGAGTGGAGAAGTGGCCGAGGTTGGGTCCGAAGTCAACGGGTTTGGGGCAGACAATTGTTGTGTGTTGGGATCGATGGTCAATGGAGATGGGAGTGCACCAGCGGAAGGCGCGGCCGGCCCATGTAACCGCGGATCATGCGTATGATGACGGCTGCGACCTTGCGTTTGCTGCTGTAGTTGCTGGAGGTGTTGCTGCTGTTGCAAATGGGGTGGCACATTGGCTTGCTGCTGTGCATTTGGATCGACCAGCAAGTGCTCGTAACGCTCAATGAGCTCCTTTGCGCGGTAAAACGCCGTGATGGACTTGAGCTCCTCAATCTTTGCACGCTGCTTTGCCCGGAGTGCCTCGAGCGACGCCTCGGACGACTCGTGAGACCGGTCAAACCACCATGCAATCAAGCGGCGGATAAAGATGAGGATGATGGGTCCAATGGCCACGGCAAGAAAGCGCAAGGCATCCGTCTTCCACCGATCTGCGCCATCGACAACAACAATGTCGTGGTCGTGGGTGGCTGCTGTCACGGGCGAGGAGGATGCAGAAGTGTCGGCGCCATCATGAATGTCAATGGCAATGCGCGAGTGGAGGTCGGTATTGAAGGCAATGGAGACGAGCACGCCCCAAAAGGCGAGTGCGTAGAGGGTGGCGGAGCGGTTGGCGGCAGCGCGGCGCGGTTTGAGCGAGGCGAGGCGGACGTGCTCCTTGCGGATTTTGGCGTCGAGAGCGTCGAGGGCCTTTTCAAAGGACTCGGTCGTGGATTCCCTAGAAAAGAGGTTGCCCATTTGGAATCGAGTCGAGTCGTCGGCGTCGGCGTCGACGGTGATGTGCAGTGGCAATGGCGGGCCGGATGGAAGGTGACGGAGTGCGGGTGGGACGGCAAGATGACTGGCAGACGGCAGGCAAAGTGCGCAGAGTGTGTACTAACGATTGAGCATCAGTGGGCATACATGGCAAGTCTCTTGCACTGCATGTATACGTAAATACATGTCAATACGCTCAACAAGGCGGCCAAAGATGGTGCCACAGAGGCCCGCGAGTCGGTCGGTCGCCGATCGATCTGATGACTGCGGGTGACGGGGTGACGGGTGACGGGTGACGGGTGGGGCATCAGCAGGTGCATTGTATCGGCATTCGGCAATGCACTTGACTCGCTCACGTTGAACCCACCTGTCGCAACATGTCGTCCACCAGCCCCACGCCCAAATCCCAAGTCTGCCCTCGTTGTCGTCGCCGACGGCTCAGAGTCTGTCATTTTGCATTGTGTCGTCCCTGTCTCGCGCGTCACAGTCACAGCTGACCTTCATTCTTTGATGACCCACAGGGAAATGGAGGCCGTCATTACCATCGACGTGCTGCGTCGCGCAGCTATCATTGTCACGGTTGCTGGCCTGGACGGCGCTGGTACTTGCGCTCTGATCCAGACACCCTGAACCCACCTTAGGGTCATTGCTCGCGTCTAACTTCGTAAGTATCATGTCGTGTGTGTAAAGACGCGTCACCTGCAGCCGTGCAGTCAGGTTGGTTCCTGACGCTTCTCTCTCAACCATTGTTGCATCGGCCAAGGTGCGAATCTTTCTCCACTCGAGGTTTATTCGGTCAACCAGCTGGGATCCGACGTTACGTTTCTCCACTCTTGCCTTGGCAGAAGTTCGACATCATTGTCTTCCCAGGAGGCCTTGGCGGTGCAAAGGCTTTCCAACTGGTCCGTTCAAACGATACCTGTCCAGAACCTTCGCATGCATGCGGTTGCTGATTCCCGACCTGATCACCACAGTCTGGAACGGTCCATTCCCTCATCCACACACAACTCGCAGACCCAACGCGCACCTTGGCCTTCATCTGCGCCGCGCCGCTCGCCCTCGGTACCGCCGCCTCAACGCAATCCCTCGTCAAACCCAACCTTTTACCCGCCAAACTGCCCATCACCTCGCACCCGAGCGTCAAGGACGAGGTCGTAGCGCTCTTGACCAAGGCAGGCGTCACGGCCGTCGACTACAAGGACGATGCGCGGGTGGTTGTGGCACTCAATGGCCGGCTCATTACTAGCCGTGGGCCAGGGACGACGTTTGAGTTTGCTTTGGAGATTGTGCGGCAGCTGTGTGGGGAGGAAAAGAGGAACGAGGTGGCGGGGCCAATGCTGATGCATCCTGCCATGGAGGATTGGAGCAAGGCCGTCTTTGTCGGAAACGAGGAGATCATGAATTGATGAGAGAGTCGCTCGGAGCATGTTGTTTCACAATGTGTGGGTAGAATGAATGCAGGTAACTTGAAGTACGAAATGGAACTCGACGTGCACTCATCCACGCGAACGGCAGCTCCATCTTGACGAGGCGAATCTGATTTCGAAACAGACAATGCATAAAAGGTGACTCGATGCAATAGAGAAACAACCGCCATGTCGACAAAGAATCTCACTGCAACAGGCATCAAGGACATTTGGACTGTTCTCAAAGACGAGGCCACTGTCGTCAAGTCCTCCGACACCTATGGTCCGTCGCTTGCGATCGCGTTTCTGACCTTCCCATGAGCGCATGCCTGCCCTAAACTCGCTCCTCGTATGTGAAAGACGCCCAATCCGGCTACGAATCCACTCTGATCCTCCTTGGGCCGCGCTCCACCGGAAAATCCACCCTCATCAACCGCTTCCTCGACAAATCCGCCACCGACTCTGCCCCATCACCCACCATTGGCCTCGAATACACCTACGGCCGACGCGCACGCGCCACAAGCAACGTCAAGGATGTTGTGCACCTGTGGGATCTCGGCGGCGGCGCCCAAATGACCAAACTGCTGCAAGTCCCGCTGACGCCTGCTAACGTACACACGGCGTCGGTGCTCGTGTGTGTCGACTTGGCAAATCCCCACGAGCTCGTGGCGAGCTTGGATCATTTCGTTGTGGGCACGTTGGCCGCACGTGTGGACGAGATATTGGCGGGGCTGGAAAAGCGCGGGTCAAAGCGGCCAAAGGGATTGAGGCAGTTTGCGTTGAAAAAATATGGTGCCGAGCATGCGGATCGCAACGCGGTGCAGCCGATTCCCATTCAGTGGGCGCTGGTTGCGACAAAGTATGATGTGTTTCGGGACATGGCCAGCGAGCTGAGGCGCATTGTGGTTAGAGTGTTGCGGTACTATGCACACGTATATGGTGGGACCGTGATCATGGTGAGCGAAAAAGTGGAGGAGGCGACCATGGCAAGGGCACGTATAGTTTTCCCATGGCAGCAAACTGCCTACCGCAAGTGGTTGACTGGACATGCGTGTGGATGTAGGTGAAGCAACTCATGGGCCACTACGGCTTCAAAACGGCCGCGCCAAAGGCGACCGATGCAAAGGACCCGAATCGGCCAGTCTATGTGCCTGCGGGAACCGACTCGTTGGCGGATATCTTTGCCGGAACACCCTACAAGTCGGTCGAGGATCTCAAGGCACAGCTCGTGTCGCTCCTGCCAAAGGACAGTTCAAGCAGTACGAGCAAGGGAGCTGGGAACGGCGGGATGGTCACGGGGCAGTCTCAGCAGAAGCAGCAGCAGCACAAAGCTTTCAGCCCACAATTTGCCGAGCCGCTGATTGATCAGGAATGTGTATTTTGAATCAAGACCATACAACAAAAAGGTTTTCTATGATAGCGTGGTGAACGAGGCCAAAAATAAAACGGCCTTCTAGTAGCTCAGCAAGCAGACAGCAAGGATCAAAAGAGCCAGCATCTTGGTATGCGCTGGGTTTGGTTTGGTTTGAACGGATCTTGGGACATGGCCTGCACTTGAAGTGCATGATGCTTGATCGCAAGGATGATGGTCACTTACAGCCTCCTCGACAACAGCTGTTGGATGAGAGACCGTGCGGACCAATGCCCACATCTCCTCACTTGGTGGCGGAACTGTAGCGGCCAGTGATTGATGGTGATCCAACGTGGGAGAGTTGGCATGGACGGGAGATTGAGATACCAAAAATGAGGCCTGGGAATCAAGTTGGATTGAAATGTGAGACATTCGTTGCTCCACCGAGGAGGTTGCTAGCCAGGTGCCGTCGATTCGTGCCTACCTTCACACCTCCATAATGGTATTCATTGAGCAGAGACATGATCAGAGATACAGCTAAACAGGATTGGGAGATGCGCAGAGCCTTACTGTACATTGGAGCATCCTTGCCGATTATGTAGCCACTTTGAGCCAGCCAACTCAGAAACGGCATGCAATTAGGCGTACAGAACGCCACAGACTCACAGGACAGTTCTTGGCGGTTGTAGGGTTCCATAGGCAAGAATTGTTTACGAAAAAATTTGAAGGGGCGGCATAGTCCCTCAGCGCACTCCTGCCAAAGTGCTTCAAGAGGCAAGATATGCGGACACGAAAACCGACGCGTCGTAGCACACAAACATGCCCTGCTATCACTCACGATACTCAAGCTTGGGTAACGACTGGAGCCCCCGGCCGCAGCCTTGTCAGTGAGTATTGGATTTGAGATCCATTCGTTGCAATGAAGTTGACTAACCGCCGACTCAGGGCATTCCTTGTCAATGCATTGACTGCGAAAGGTCCCGGGCAACCACACATCTTGTCGTTGTGACAACAAGCAGGGGTCCTCCAACTCCTGCAACCAACCACCACGTCCCATCCTGGAAAAGAAACGAGGACGAGGACAATACAAATCGTGTAACCAACCCAAACTCGCTGCTTCGAAATTGACGCAAGGATCCATCACTCAAATTTGCCCTCACCTCGTCACGGCGCTTCACTTTCACTCTTGTCACACGATACATTTTCCACTTTGGGGATCATTGCTCGATCTCAAGTATTCGTCAACAACGTCTGGGCGAAGAAATGACCAAACCCACGATTGAAATCATTCAGGAAAAGGTGCTCGATCTCAATCAACTTGTCGCCCGATTCGATACAATTACTTCCACTCACGAATGCGTCTCTTTCAACGTGATACACAGACAGCCTTCAAGGCAGGCGACACTGTCAAGGGCACTGTCAAGGTGACTGCGGCTGAACGGTCCAAGGCCCGGTCCGTGTACTGGATCTTGGGCTTTTGCGTGAGCGATTGTATTGACTTGCAAGTTTCCCACAAACAGGGCAATTCGGGTCAAGTTTGTTGGTTCGGTCGATGTGTGGATATCAAGGTCGGTCAGCACGGGTAGCGGCTCGCACACGGAAACTGTGCACGATTCCCTGGACATTGTCGAGACCAAGCTGACGCTGTGGGGGTCCGAAACGCACAAGCTCCTCGAGGGCAACTCGGTGCTTGAAAAGGGTGAATACACATACGGGTACGAGTTCAAGATCCCTGAGGGTGGTCCGTCGTCAATTGATGGATCCTACGGCGGCGTGTCGTACACGATTCAAGCCAAGATTGATATTGCCATGAAGTCGGACCCAGAGGCAAAGTGCCACTTGAGCGTGCTCGGCGCGGTGGATGCGGCAACGTTACAGAAATACAAGACGGGGCCGTCGGGCATAAAGGGATCGTACAAGCCTGGCATCTTCAACTTTGGCGGTGGCGGGACTATCGACTGCCACTTGCAGCTCAACAACGGATCCGTCCTGGTTGACCCAGCCGCACCCAACTTAGCCGCTATATTGCACGTGGATAACAAGTCGACTTCGGGCACGCTTGACCAGGTCAATATCCGCCTTCGCCGCCATGTTACATACACGGCGGGATGGGACGTTCGCGAGGACAAGGACACGGTGGTTGAGGTCAAGATGACTGGTGCGGGTGTGACACCAGGCACGCTGGGCCACGAGTTCAAGTTGTCGCTCGCAGATGCGGCAAGTTTGCTGCGCACATTTGGGCCGTCGATTCACACAGGAATTTTGAATGTTGAGTACTATGTGTCGGCCAGGGTTGGCAGCGCAAAGATGCGCTTGCCTGTGCTTGTCATGCCCGATAGTTTGCCTGACTATGTGACGGCGACGGGCGCAGATGTCAAACTCAAGCACTTGGTTCCGGATCCAAACAGCGTTGTGGAGGTTTCGGCGGCCAAGTGTAAAACTGGGTCGGCCCAGTAGCTGGGGTGAGTGACGAGTTCCTGATGCTTGTGAGCGGAGTCAATGGCTTGCTTGGTTGAATACATTTGCGCCGAATGGACTTGTTGGCACTGCACCAGAGAATGAGAGGAAGTAATTGCAACGTGGGAACTCACTTGGCGGATTATTGAATCTGGCAGAGGAGTTGAGGTGGAATGGAGCTAAGGATGCCACAGCCTGAGTGGTAAGAATTTGACCGCCATCTCAAGGAACGCGTTTCCTCAGCGATTGCCCGTGTGCAAGTGGCGGAGCCAACGCAGAGAACGAGAGAGCTGGTGGACGCTGCTGAAAATTTTGCCGCTGGGGCCAGTCTCTGCGCGCCTCTCCACTGCCCACATGCCATGACTTGAGCTCATCAATGCACAATGCAAGCCCCAGATGCTCACCCCTCACTCATTTATTACTTGCAATCACAGCAGCAGCACACTGTGAAAACGGCGAAACTCTGCTCAAGGGCATGACCCTCGTCGCGTTGTCACGGTGTGGCGGCATTCGACCAACTGACACTGCATCCTTTGGATCGCTGCTCCTGCTCAAGCAACCAAGCTATGAATCGAATCGTACAAGACCTCACCGCCGCCCGCCTGCTCCCATCTCATGGCCCAAGCTTCGACGTCATTCTTCATAATCCTCAATCGACTCGCTTGCAAACGCTTTCCCCTCACCAACGTCATGTCACTCGTTCAATCTGCCCTGTCTGCGCTGCCAGCACCTCTGGCGCAGCACACTGCCTCGCTCTTGCAGTTCCTCGCGGGCAACTCGAAGCAGTCGCTCCTGGCGACCGTCGTGCGCACTGGGTCCGTCACGTTGTTGGCCGCAATTCTCGCATTGGCTCTCGAAACGGCCCGTCGTAAGCGGCGCGATTTGCCAACCGAATCCGTGTTCGGTCATTGGTACATACGTGCATGTCGTCGTTGTGCGACGCGAGACACTTCAGGATGACTGACCGACTTACCAAACTCGCTATCTAGGATCTGGGGCCACGCAATTGCCCTCGGCTGGCAGTCACGGGACAGGCGCTACGACTGGTGCTTAGAGGCGAGCCGCATGATTCTCAACAAGCACAAGTCGCTCACTTGGTGCGCTGCTTTTTACATTTTCTCGATGGCTGACTGGCCATGCATGAATGCCTCATGTGCCCTAACTGCTTTACTTGTGGGACAAACTACAGGTACGCGGCAGCGCCCTTCATGCCGCCCATCCTTGTCTCCAACGACCCGCGCACCGTGGAATGGGTCCTGAAAACCAACTTTGAAAACTACGAAAAGGGCCCGCTCTTCTTTGAAAACCAACGCCCGCTCCTTGGCCACGGCATCTTCAACGCCGATGGCGACACTTGGCGTGTGCAGCGCAAAACGGCCAGCTACCTGTTCCATGTGAAGAACTTTCGAGACTTTATGCTCAAGGTGTTTGCCGAGCACACGGACGATCTGACGGCGCGCATCGACACGGCCGCGGCTACTGGGTCCGTGATTGACCTCTACGACTTGCTTCACCGGTTTACGCTGGATGCGTTCATGGAAATCGGGTTTGGCACACCCGTGCACTCGCTCCGGTCCGACGAACAGTTGCCGTTTGCCGTTGCGTTTGATCGCGCGCAAAACATCACGTCGGCCAGGATGACCATGAGTCCCGTGCAGCGCATTGTCACCGAAGCCATCACGGGCGAGGCGAGGGAGCTCAATGCGTGTGTCAAGGTGACGGACGAGTTTGCCAAGACGGTCATTCGCCAGCGGCGGGCACAAATGGCCGCGGCCGGCTCCGATTCCGAGTTGCCCGCGGATTTGCTCTCGCGTTTCCTGAACATGAAGCAGGCCGACGGCACGCCCTACTCGGATGCCGACTTGCGCGATACCGTCATGAACTTTGTGATTGCTGGCCGCGACACAACCGCCCAGGGCCTCTCGTGGGCCTTCTTCTTGCTCTCAAAGCACCCAGCCGTGCTTGCGAAAATCCGCGCCGAGATCACTCAAGTCCTCGGCGACGAGTTCCATCTCGGCGCCACCGAGCAAGACTATGCTGCTCTGACGCGCCAAATGCCATACACCAAGGCCGTCTTTTTCGAGGCGCTGCGCTTGTACCCGTCCGTGCCCATGGAAATCAAGGCCGCCGTGCATGCCGATACACTGCCCGACGGCACAAGGGTCAACCCGGGCGATCGCATTGTGTGGGCGCCGTATGCCATGGCCAGGTTGCCCGAGGTGTGGGGTCCAGACGCTGAGCAGTTCAAGCCCGAGCGATTCTTGGATGAGCAAGGCGGGTTTGTGCAACCCAATCCGTTCAAGTATCCCGTGTTCAATGCTGGACCGCGGTGTGCCTGGGTACGTCCATTTCTTTTTCGCTGCATGCGCTTTCTCCTGCACTGAGTATAATACTCACCGCCTGCTCCGTTCTGCCCTGTTGTTTTAGGCAAGGACATGGCCACCATGGAGGGCATGGCATGCCTTGTCACCCTGGTTCACAATTATGACTTTGAGGTGGTCAAGCCAGAAGAGGTTGTGTACAAGGTCGCATTGACCTGCAAATGAAGAATGGGCTCAAGATTCGGGCGACAAGGCGCGTGTGAGAATGTCGTCAAGTTTGGCCCTTAGAAGTTCGTCGAAGAGCAGCATGTTCTTGCTTGGCCTTTTGGTTCATCCTTTTTTTTCTTCTCCCTCTACGCGCTGTTGCGTAGTTGCTTTGGCCCTGAGCCTAGTATATCAATGTCAATACGTTCGTGCAATCAATGGGAACTCTTGATGCCGTGCGGTTCTCTGCCGCAAAAGACGAGTGTATTCGACAATCAACAAAGAAACTACCTGATCGTCCTCATCAACATTTCCATTGCCTAAGCACACAAAATGCGTTGCAATCCATCTCAATACCCGCCACCCCTTTGCGCATCGTTCAACGCCGTCTGCAACTTGCTCGCCGCCTCACTGGCCAAACTCTTGAGCGCCGTGACATCCTGGGCGGCCTGCTGCGCCAGCTTGCGTGCAAACTCGGTCGCCGACTCTTGAATCTGAGTCAAATCCGGACCACTGCCCATGGACGACCGCGACCCAGCACTTGCAAACGCCCCAGGCATGCCCGCACCGCCCGCGGGTTCCTCTGGCCGTCCAAAGTACGCATTGGATGAAATGGCACGTGCGCCTTGGAATTGCGACAGGCGTGCACGTTCTTCGTCGGACATGGGCTGGTGCGCGTTGCGCGAAAAGTACATGTCCGAGGAGATGGATTTGGCGCCCGAGAAACGCGTTTGCGCTTCGCCCGGTGGGCCAGAGGCAATGGGTGCGGCAGAGGCCGCGGGTTTGGAGGCGGCGCGGCGGTGGCAGCCGCGTTGAGTGACAATTTGCCAAAGCCCATGCCGAGACGGTCGGCCATGGACCTGCGACAACGGATTGCGGTTGCTGCTGAGCGGGCGTCGGCGTGGATGTGGATGAGGGTGGGGCAGAAGAGGACGAGGCGGTGGCGGCCGAGCTGGTGGTTGGCGGCTTGATCGGGGACGTTGGGCGAAGTGGGAATGCATTTGCAGGTGTGATGGTTGCCGTGGTCGCTGCTGGGATCGGGATCGCCGCCAACTGCGCTTCCTTGCCTCTTCCGCGGCCTTGGCCTTGGCCTCTGCCTCTGCGAAATCCACCGTGGTGGCAACGGCTCCCAACCCCTTGGACTTTGCTGGCCGAGTTCCCGCCAGCCCAATGGGCCGGGGCGCAAACGGATTGGCGCCGCCTGTGGGAGCGCCAAACGGCGACGCAGGCGCGCTCGCGGAGGTGGCAGTGGCAAACGGATTCACGGGCAACCCGGTGTCGTCGTGCTCCCTGCGGCCGCAAACGGGTTGGCCATCAACGTGACGGGCTTGCCACCAGCGCCCGCCATGGCCGAAAAGAAATCAGCATTGCTCGAGTTACCCGCGCCCGTCGGCGACAGCGGCTCGGTTGCGTCGTCAATGATGACCGAGAGCGGCGACCGCTGGCGGTCGTCTTCCGCCAGGGCCTTGAGCTTGTCCTTCCACATGACGGCGGCACGCGATGAGTATTTGGCGTTGATGTCCTTTGTTGCGCCAACAAACCCACCGTGTTGCTTGAAGAATTCTGCGGCGGCGAGGTTGCCACCAACCTTCATGAGGCGCAGCTGGTCCCAGGTCCACGAATCGAGGACCGTGGAGCGGACAAAGGAGATGTGGACGCCAAGGTTGCGATGGTGTCCCGAGCATTCTGTCACGGGGGGTTGATCCAGAGGATCCAGTGAGGTCAGTGAGGGCGAGCGTGAGCAAAGACGCAATGGTGGCAATAGACGAACCGAGGCACAAGTAGATGCCGAGCGGGATGGACGCCCACGTCGGCGCCGTGGCCCCGCAGTCAAAGCACGACTGGTTGGCGCGCTTGCCCTTGAGGCGCTTGAACAGGTCGTCAATCTCCTTGCGGGTCGGCTCCGTCATGGTTGCGGTCGGTTGATGATTGCGTTTGCGAAACTGCGGCAACTTGTGCTGAATCGTTGTGGAGCTAGGCTACATCTGGCTTTCAGCTGACTACACCGACGAAGAGATCTGAGAAAAGTGAACGTGGCGCTTGAGGTGGAAATGGAATCGAAACAGAAACGATCGCAGAACCACATGGAAGCGTGGACCCTCGATTCAACTGGCACTGGCACTGGTGACCACATGGCTCCACTCCATCGTCTCCGTCCATCCATGCCATTCATGTTCGCTCTCCTGTAGAGCTTCTCGATGAATGAATTATCCAATGTCATTGTCATCAAACAGCACAATGAACCCGACTACACCCTCTTCTGCGACAGCACCGGCTGAGGCACACGGCCATGTTCCCGACTCGGTCACGGCAGCCGTCCTCGTCCATTCCACCTCGCTCGAGGGCACGCATGCCGTGGTGCAAGGCCCCGACTTCAACCAACCCCTCTCCTTGAACCAGCTGCTCGCCTCCTACTCGAATATTGGGTTTCCAAGGGTCGTCCATTGGCAAGCAATCGACCTCATCAACAAAATGGTACGACATTGGCACTTGTTCCGTTGAACTTGGAAACCATCTCACACCGACCTCGTTTTTCAAAATCGCAGCGCAACTGGCGACTTTCCGACGAACCCATCAACCCGGATGAAACCGACGAGTCCCTGCTCGACCCTGCCATCGGTCGCAAGTCAAATGCAAAATCTTTCTCGGCTACACGTCCAACTTGGTTCGTCGGGCTTGCGTGAAATCATCCGCTATCTCGCTCAGCACAAGATGATTGATGTGATTGTGACCACGGCGGGTGGCGTCGAAGAGGATATCATCAAGTGTTTGGGCAAGACGTACATGGGCGATTTCTCGCTCAAGGGACGGGACTTGCGCATGAAGGGTCTCAACCGCATTGGAAACTTGTTGGTGCCCAACGACAATTATTGCAAGTTTGAAGATTGGGTCATGCCCGTATGGACGAGTGTTTGAAGGAACAGCAGGAAAAGGTTTGTCTTGGCCCCGCTGTGGCCACAGCCCTTTCTCTCATTTTTCTTGCTGACACCTGGCCCAAAATAGGGCACCGTATGGACTCCCTCGACGCTCATTGATCGGCTCGGCGCAAAGATCAACCACCCAGACTCCATCTACTACTGGTGCCACAAGAACCAAATCCCCGTCTACTGCCCAGCCATTACCGACGGTTCTCTCGGTGACATGATCTACTTCCACAACTTCAAAAACCCAGGACTCATCATTGATTTGGTTCGCGACATTCGGTCCATCAACGACCAGGCCGTGTTTGCGAAAAAGACGGGCATGATTATCCTGGGCGGCGGCGTCGTCAAGCATCACATTTGCAACGCCAACTTGATGCGCAATGGCGCAGACTATGCTGTGCTGGTCAACACGGCGCAAGAGTTTGATGGGAGTGACGCGGGTGCACGGCCAGATGAGGCCGTGAGTTGGGGAAAGATTCGGTTGGATGGCGAGTCGGTCAAGGTGTATGCGGATGCAGCTATTGTGTTTCCGTTGTTGGTGGCAGGGACGTTTGCCAAGCGGGACGAGGAGACAGCCGTGGCCCCTGAAAAACAGTAGCCTTGTTGCTTTTCACTCGCTATTTCCACTCTCTCACTCGCAGATTGTACCTGTATCATATTCCATAAGCGCTAGTTGTTGCATTAGCTGTATATTTCTGCAATTGTATCATGGCTTGGAACGAAACAGCAAAAACACCCGCGTCTCAATCAACCACCTTTGCCAACGGCCTTGCTGTGGCCAGCATTCCCCTCAACTGATCTCGCAACGCAAACGCCCGCTGCCGCTCCTGCTCGCCCGCATCCAGCAAGTCCCTCGTCAGCAGGTAAAGCACAAGGCGAAACAAGTGCCATCCGGCCTCGGACTCTTCCAGCGTGCCCGGATGCAATGACCGAAACAGCTCGAGCGTCAGTGCACGCGTTGCCGAGCACGATCGGTCGGAAAAGTCGACGGGCAGCCGTAACGAGAATGTGAGTTGCAGCGGGGCCGACTTGAGAAAGGTGAGACACCAGGCAGTGAGGACGCCGAGCAGGACCGGAAGGGAGGTGCATGAGCGAATCAGGGTGCACTGTTGGGTGGATGCGAATGAGGCCTGTGAAGGATCAAGTCAGTGGGCGTATGAGTGGCTCGACAAGGGGGCAGATCGTACAATTAATTGCTCACGTTGCTCAATCTCCTCAGTTGACGTCGCACCGTCAATCACTTGCTGCAAAATATTGGAAAAATCGGCCGTGGGAATCCCAGATCCAAGTGTGTGGATACGCTTGATGGTTTGGTACACAAACTGGGGATTTTTGGTAAAAGCCATTAACCGGTCAGGATGGTTTGCGGTCTTCAAACAGATGTGTCGCATCCAACCCGACACATACCTTGTGAACCGTGTACCTCGCCTCCAATCCGTGCAACAACCTCCGATGTGCCGCCATGACCTCCCCCACGGTATACAACCCACAATTGCTCGGCAACATGGCCACCTTTGCCCGCATTTCATTGACGGCCACCTCAAACTCGCCAACAAACCCGGCCTGCTTTGGTGTCTGCACGGCTCCTGGTCGGTTGGTGCGAACAAGCTGTACGGCATCGATCGCAGTCATATGCATGTCGTACACGAGGTAGCACGCAATCGCGAGTCCAGTGCGTCCGAGCCCGGCGTGGCAATGGACAGCGACTTTGCGGCCCGACGCGACTTCGTTGGCAACAACTTTGACAATCGAAAGCATTTGGTCCATGGTGGGGACGTTCATGTCTTCCCAGGCAAAGTTGTAATAGTAAACTATGGAACGTGTACGTCATGCGGACACAAAGTAGTCAGCACACTCAGGCGCACATGTATACGATGACGGAAAGGCCCACGCACATCCACGCTTGATCCACTCTTCGGGATTGTACGCAAACCCAGTCTCAGGCAGCACACCCCACCCACATTGCGGATGCTCGTTTGGCTGCTGCAAGTTGACGATGCACCTGATTCCCTTTGCACCCATCTCTTCAACGACCCCACCGTGTTGCATCAAATAGGCCGACGGTCGCGCCATCGCCAAGATGGATTCCGTCACCCATGCGCTGTACAGCCCTGGAATCGCTTGCGGCCTACCTGCGGGTTGCGGGCCACAGTACTTGCAGTTGCGCCCGCCGCAAAAGGTGCACGTGCTCGCGTTGAGCGCGCCTGCGCGCGAGGCAATGTCCGCAGGGACCGTGGCGGCCATGGACACGACAGACGAGGCAGCAGATAACACGGGAGAGACGGGGCGCCGGATGAGCGCTAAAGCGGCCGAGATTTTTGTCGGGCTGGTTGTACTGCCATTGGGAGAGGCCGGCGAGGAGTCGGTCGCAATGGAAGACGCCGCGGTGGCGGCTGGGTCCATGGGAGGAGGCAGCTGGGGCTGTATGCTGGACGGCATGATAATAGTGACCCAAAAAGCTGCTAGATGTGATCTAATTGCTTGAGGTTGGACTGTACATGCAATCTCCTGACATATGCACATTGTTGAATGACGCTCATCTGTTGTTACCGAACAGATGTCGCGTTGGAAGGCAGCGTTCCACGTTGAATTCGTCCGCACGACATGATCTATTGAATGAAGCACAGAATTAACACGGCCTTTTTTGAGCAGCCTCAGTGATTACGCTCGGGAGCTGCATCAAGTGTCAATAAATCTCCGTTCTCCGTCGCCATGGGTCAACCAGCTAGCTAGGGCACGAGACCGCGATATCCTCATCAAGTCGACGAGTCGTTGGTGTTTGGTTATGACCTGCGTCAAACGCAAGGAGCCTGAACAGCCCTTACAATGGTCATGGCCATGCATGCATCATGTGGCAGCCAGCTGGCAGTGACGGTTGGCAAATGCTCGCCACTGGAGCCACCTGTTCAAACGTCTCACTCTCTTCTCAGGAGTCGGCAACTAAGCCTGATAAGCGAACCTGTATTACTTATGCAAAAGAACAACAAACGACAATGTGATTACTGACGAAACAAGACAACTCGAGCAAACTGCTCCTTTACTCGCCGGGCATCTTTTCAATCTTCCACCGCTTGACACACCCGTCCGCGCCAACACTCGCCACTCGCTTCTCTCCAACCCAGACTGCGCCGACGGCGGCATCCACATGTGCATTGCGAATCATGACATGCGCCATGGGCTTATCCACACTCCACACGCCCACGCCCGTGTCGAGCGACGACGACACGGCATACTTGCCCGAGTCGTGCCACGCAACGCTTGTAATGCGTGCCGTGTGAAACGCCCATTGTGTTAGCTTGACCTCGACGCTCTTTGCAGTGACAGCGTAAACGACCAGTTTGCCCGATCCGTCGCCTGCAGCCAACAGTCCTGCGTCGGGCGAAAACCCAAGTGCAGTCACAGCACCTTTCGAATTGTCGACGGTCGCAATGAGCGCGCTGAGCTTGCCAGTGGCGGGATCCAGTGCAAACACAGACGTGGCGCGATTGGTCGTGCCAATGGCCAGCTTGGCCTTGTCTGCGGAAATGGCAATGGCACTCGCGTCCTTTGGCGCTTGCGCCACGGGCTCGTGCTTGTTTGCCGCGTCAACATACAGCACGCCGTTGACGGTGATGACGTAGCGCGAGTTACCGCCCGCAACCACCACGGCCGACGGTTGGGCGGCAAGTTTGACGGATGCACGGCAGTAGCCGTCGACGATGACGAAAGCACACGCAACGTGTCATCCAAGTGCACGACACAATGGCATCATCGGCACTAGCAACGGTCAAATCCTGGACCTGCGCATCCGACTCGCCCGTGGCCACTTTGCGCGCGCCTGCCTCGGGCTTTGTGTCGTCCCAGGCGCGCACGTGCCCGTCGTACGATCCCGTGACGAGCGTGTGAGTAGCGGGCGCGTAAGTCAGTGCGGTGATATTCTTTTGGTGGCCGGTGATGGTGCGTGCAACGGCGCCCGTCTTTGGGTCAAGGTAGTGCAGGTCGCCAGACAGAGACAACGTGAGAAGGTGAGTCGAATGCCACAGATTGCCCACTTGTTGGTTGGCTGGGTTTGGGGTTGGCGACGAGTCAAAGGTCCAGGTACTGTTACATTTTGACGAATGTCAATCTAGGTACGGACTAGAAGAATAAACAAAAAAAAGACAGGGCGTACGTAATGACCTTGCTGGCCTCGACATCCCACAACTTGCACGTGCAATCGGCCGAACTCGTAATGAACTGCTTCGAGTCGGGCCCCCACGCCACGGCAAAGATGCCGCCCTTGTGGCCATTGCCCGCAGCATCGACCACCTCCTTGATCTTGTCGCCACTGGTGCCATCGTACAAGAAAATCTTTCCGTCCAGTGCCACGCTCACAAACTTTGAGCCATCGGGCGCATACTTGACGGCCGTGACAAAGCGCGAATGGTCGGCGATCGACGTGGCAAACTTGTAAGGCACGCCCGTGTAAAAATTGACGGTGAGGTCGTCGGCACACGTGGCGGCGCGAAACGGGCGCGTAGGTTTGATGGCCACACCATTGGCCACCTTGGAATGGCCCATGATTTCGCCACACGACGAGCCCGAGTCGAAAAAGAAGGCATGAGCAAACTTTTCTTTACCTTCGCCCACTACAATGATGCGCTTGGACTCTGCGTCCCAGCACAGGTCGTGAATGGCGCCCGAAAGCACCTGGAACTCGGATTTGAGGACCTGGTCGGGCTGGGTGCAGTCCCAGATGCGCACGTTGCCGCGGACGTCGGCCGAGGCCACGTAAAAGCCCGAGGGCGAGAAGCGCGCGACCGTGACGGGGAACGAGTGGCCCGTGTACTCGGAGGCAATGTGTGGGTGGGCGAGGTCGCGCAAGACAACGGTGCGGCCGTTGGTGTAGGCGAGGAGTGTGCCCTTTGGGTGGGCGTCGAGCGGGGTAGGCTGGCCGCGTGTGGTGGCGGGCAGGCAGGCCCAGATGGATTCTGATTGATTGATTGATTGATTGATGATGATGAATTGGGGCGGTCAGGATCATGAATGGTACTATGTATACTATGTATATCAAGGACGGAGGCGTGAGGTGCGATCCATACCACGCGTGTAGGGCGAGTTGTTGACAGTTGGCGGAGGTGGCATGTTGCTGCGACGTGATGAGGGTGAGGATGAGGATGAGAATGAGAATGAGAATGAGAATGCGGGCGGTATTAATCACTGCTGGCAGTTAACGTTGGTGAGTAACCGAGTCTTGTCAATTGCAATACGAATCGATGCCCATCCAGTCTGTTTCTGGCCTCTTAAGATTGGTCTTGGCACAACTTGAAGTCGGCAAGGGCCAAAGGCGCCATCATTCACGGTCACTGATCGGTGTCGGATCACGATCAGCATCAGCATCAGTCGCCCAGGATCAAGATCAAAGTGGCATGTCAGCGTCCACATCGGATCCAGCACCAAGTCATCGACGTCTTGCTTGGACGAGTCGATGGAATGAATGAAATTAATCAAGCAAGCATTCACATTCGAATTCACCCTTGCGCAATCATCCGTCCCGCCGTCGTCCTTCCACCCCGGCCACTCGGCCCTCGGCATCCCCCCGTGCTGACTCGATTCGATTCCCGACTCTCCGAGCGGTGATCTCGCCAATGCCCACCTTGAAGAAACGCGCCCATGACCATGATCTCCAGCTTGCAAACACGACAGCCGCAGCCACATGCACAGGCCGGTGGCAGCACAAACTCTCAGCCGCCGCCATTGCAACCCCCGCCCGGCAATGGGAATGGGAACGGCTCTGGCCCACCAGCAACGCCCATCCGTCCCAACCCTTCTCCTTCTCCATCGCCAACGACCGTTCCGAATCCCACTCAACCGCAGCCCCAGCCGGGCACGCCCACCATTGCCCCATCACCCACCGACTCAGTTTCTGCTGTCTGCCCTCGCCTCCCCACAGACCCAGCTCCGACATCAGCTGTCCACTCACCTGCTTGTCCCAGATGGACAAAATCTGCTTGCACGTCCCCTGACCGTGAGTGTGCACTAACCAAAGCCCTCGTGCAGCTTGGACCCGACACTTCCTGGCTGCTTGGGCACTCCAGGGCTGCTTGTGGCCGTTCCACCCACAGCGGCCGCCAACACCAACGCCAACGCCAACGCCAACGTGGCGATGCTTCGAGCGACGTGATCTGGGCATGCTCATCAAAGCAGACCATTGTGGGACCTGCCGTGCCCGCAACCTTTCCCAACTCTGCCAATTCCTCTCCTTCTGCCCCGTGCTCCATGAATTGCGGTTCCCATGGCCTGCCAAAGCGCATGCCGGGCAAACAACCAACAACCACCATCAATCCTGATTCGCACCTCCTCTTGCTTCATGGGTGTCTGTCCAAAATCAACCAAACAAACACCAGCAACAAATGCGCCTGGCTCGATCTCGACTCGTCTCACGTTGCTTCCGGTTTGAATCGGTCCATGGTTGATCAAGGCCTGGTTCCTGCCTTGGCTTGTACGAGCGATTCCGGCGCGTCGATTGTAGTCTCGAGACTGGATGAGCAATCAGGTGTGGCACCGCCAGCGCCGCCGCCGACAGGAGGTGACAGGGGAGGCGCTGATGGTGGAAACGAGGGAGGAGGTGGGCTCGTTCCGGGAAAGGTGCTCCCATGGGTCGCTGGATCGTTGGGCGTGATTGCTGCAGCCGGTTTGGTGCGTGCCCTAAACTGTTTTGGGCCAACAATCCGTGGACCTCACATCAATCCGATCGTTCGATGCTCATCTACATAGCTCCTACTCGCCGCCGTGCGGTATCGTCGCCACCGACGCAACCGCCCCACGGCGACGATATTACTACACAACCCCGCCGGGTGGTGGACGCCGATCGCGCCGTTCCTCGCGCACGCGCCGTCGGCCTATGACCGTATCCACGCGTCAACACAAGACCAGCTTGCGCGCACATCGCACCTGCCCGTGCGTCCCAACTACCCTCCTCCACCGATTCCCATCCACCATCCACACCACCTCGCACACCAGCATCACCACGACTCGTCATTTACCTCATCCACCTCCTCATCCAACCCGCTCCTCCACCCGCACGCGACCGCTGCCACTCCAACATCCACCACCTCCCGCTGCCAACACGACTTCCCTCACCTTCCCTCCCACACCTTTCCTCACTGCAATCCCTTGTTGACGAATGGACCTCCGTTTTTCTCGCCCTCGAACACCTGTACCGCGTCCCCGCGGCGTCTCTCTCCCTGGGCGTCACGCGCACGCGCGCTGTGCGCGCCTACCTCTTGACACTTGCGTGCTCGCAACTGCTCGAACGTGCCGGGTTTGATCCGCACGACATTCCGCGACCATTACCGCTCGCGTGGCTGGCTCCACATGCCGTGCCCAGGCTCAGCAGGCGTGCCTTGGCCGAGGAGCAAGTATTGGTGGAGCGCATGGTCGGGGTGTTGGCCCAAGTCCGGCGGTGCGCAATCGCGGATGCGGTGTAGTGTGATTGGCCGGGCGAGGTGCCCGAGAAGGGGTGGGTTGTGTATTTACAGCAAGAGGAGGAGGACGAGGAGGTTGGGTTGGGGATGGGCCAGCACCAACAGGATGTGGAGCTGGCACCGTGGGTGGTTGCGGGGACGGTGTGGCCTGGGTGGGTCGAGGAGGATGCCGGGCAGGTTGGCGGGGTCCGCGTCATTGTGCCCGCAAGGTTGTACTTGGTGAGGGAATGGCTCGATGGGCAATGATTTTGAACCGTTCTTGATGATCCCGGGTTCGCCCCCACATTCTTGAACTCGCTCGTCCTGACTTGATTCCGTGTCATTCAGAGGTCCAACTGCATTCACTGCATGCTCGTCCCGTCCCAGTGTCTCTGTTGTAGACTCTCTTGTTTTCCTTTGGTCTATTTTGCATGCCCTTTACCCATATTCATTTCTGACTTATCCCTCGCGAATTCCATAATTGCATGCCGCTTCCGTCCCCCCTCCTCGTCCATGTTCTCAATCCGTGTCATTTTCCCTCATGTTGGGCGGTTGTCAGCTTCGGCCTTTGTCTCCATCCCTGCTTCTTCCTCTGTCTTTGTTCCTTGATGCCAAGCTCACACACATCCGACTCACTTGCGATACTCTTCTTGTCAGTATATATCCATGTTTTGCCTGCTCAAGTGCCGTTCACCGAATAGGCAGCTCGGTTCTTCTTGTATTGATCGAATATGTTTTCGCATGGGGGGGGGGGATGGATGAATGTAAAGGAAACGAGAAAAGAACTGAGAGAACAAAAAAAAAAGACAGCAATGGACCCCATGCACTCACGACAAAAACAATAGAGAGAAAGGATGCCAACCAACAACAAGGCATGCGACGATGCCACAATAAATAAGAACGCTGCACACTCACACAAACTCTCACCCCTGCCTCGACCGCTTGGATACCCTTCGCGCACTAGCCCCCGCCAAAGTTTCGCTCTCGTCCACCTCGTCCCTGTACCGCTTCAAGCTTGCGGCGGCCAGATCATCATCGTCCATCAAGTCGGCATGCAAACCTGCCAGCTCCTCCGCCGAAATATCGTCGTCATCATCTTCCTCCTCGTCGCTTGCCGAATCGTACACGCGCACGGGCTCGTGCGCCAAATCCGCATGTAATCCGGCAAGTTCGTCGTCGGAAATGTCATTCTCCTCGTCATCGACATCCGACCCGCCATCGTCCTCGCCCTCGGATCCTGACATGGCACGAGCCGCAGGCGCAGCGGCCGTGTGTGGCGGCCGCGTCGGCAGCGCATCCTCGTCGTCCTCGTCCGAGTCGTCGCCATCGTCATCAAACAACCGCTGCGTAGTCTGTGCGGCCCCAACCTGCCCCTGCCCCTGCCCTTGCTCGCCGCCGTCCTCAGACTCGGACTCGCTACTGTCCTCGTCGTCCCACTTTGGATCTAACACGGCGCCCTCGTACACATACACATTGTCTGCGACCTTTTCAGGCCCATTGCCGGCCTTTTGCCGCTCTTGGTCAAACCGCTCATGCTTGAGATCCCACCCGAGCCGTGCACACAAGTCGGCCACCACCGTGTCTGCATTGCCCAGCAAGTGCACGTCGAAATGATGCTTGAGGTGTGGCAACAACTCGCGATTGATGATGACTTGCGGGACATGATCGGGGACCGCGCGCAAGATCTCGGACACGGGCGCGACTTTGAGCGACGACCCAATCACCAGCACAAAGTCGGCTTGCGCCATGTCGCCATCAATTGTGGCGAAAAAGTGCGCGGGCAATTGCTCGCCGAAAAACACAATGTCCGGTTTCATGATGGGCAACTCGGCCGACGGCGGACATTGCGGGCATTGCGGCACGCGTTCGGCAAACACATCGGCCTCGATGGCGCTGCCGGGGACAGCGTAGCCGCACGTGACACACCGGGCCGTGCGAAACGACCCGTGGCATTGCACCACGCGTTGCACGCCCGCGAGTTCCTCGATGTTGTCAATGTTTTGCGTGTAGTTGCGCAACAGCTTGCCCTGGTGTTCCAGCAGAGCAACAAACATGTGCGAGGGCGACGGCTGGAAATTGGACGGGTAGATTTCTTTGGCAAACGAGTAGAATGTTTCGGGCTTGTGCTTGAAGTACTCGAGATCAAACATGTCGGTAGGGTCCGTGAGCTCGTAATCCGTGAGGCGTGCATAAATGCCATTGGGCGAACGGAAATCAGGAATGCCGCACGATACAGAGATGCCTGCACCAGTGACGACCAGGATGCGTGACGAGGTGCGCAACAGCCGCACCACGTCGTCAAGCGACGTTACGTCGGGCAGCCGCGTGCGTTTCGAGTAGTACCGCTGCACGGCAATCGTCAGGCAGGCGTACAGTTCCGGGACTTGGGCATTGGGCAGAATGGTCGCCTCGATGCTGGCCCAGTCCTTGTCCGAGAATTGGTCGCGGAAGGCGAGCACAAGTTTGAAAAGGCTGACTTTTTTGATAAAGGCAAACTCACGCATGAAGCGGTTCGGGCCAAGGGTCTTGACGGCCTGCCGGATGCGAGTGCGCTCGTCCTCTGAAAGCGGGGCTGTGGGGCGTGTTACATTGAGCGAGACATCCTGTTCGTCGTCGACGGCGCTGCTGCTGTTGCTGTTGGCGTTGGAGGAGGAGGAGGAGGGAGACGAGGCCTGCTGGGGTGGAGACGATGTGGACGGGGCCGTGGTGTGGCTCGGCGAGGCAGGCGGTGGCACGCGCTTGGGAGAAGAGGCTGTGGCAGGAGCTTGGTTGGTTGAGCTTGCGGCCGTTGTCGTTGTCGGCGGCCCAGGGAGGGGACTTGGATGAGAGACAGCGTCCATGTTCAGTCGAGAGACTCGAGGTCGGCTGATATGAGAGGGCGGTGTGGGAGGCACCCAGGGGGAGGGGAGAAAGTCGGCTGCGGGGCCTGAGTGGCGGGGCGGGAGCTCAATGCGGCGAGTCACGCGGGCCCAGGCGTTCAGTTGGCATACATGTGGTTGCTAACATCAATGCTCATCGATCATATCCATGTTAATCGATATTGAATTGCCAAAGGTCACACGGCCGCTTAAAGGATCGAGTGGCGATCAGTCAGACTCATCCAGCATCCGAGTCGTGCCGTGCCATGTTGCCCGTGCGCGCGCGTGCGCGAGACGCCCTGTCAAGTCTATCCGGCCATCCTTTGACGTGGTATTAATACTGGACCGCATGCATCAATAGCTCGTCTTCACTCGCTGGAAACTGCCGCCATCAACCCATCCATCATGCCATTCACTGCCGACAAGGACACCTTCCACGCGCACTTGGCCGCCAACGCAAAGACGGGCTTCACAGTCCACTACTATGGCGCCACCGGTGTGTATTTACTTGACCCTGAGTCCGCTACGGCTTGTGGAGCACGTGTCACTTGTTGTCCTGACCAACCGCTTCGTGCCGTGACGGTGTCCATGGACATCAATATGTAGTTTCGAGCTGGACCGTCAACGGCCACGAACAGCTGTTCCTTAGCAAGAAGGCCATTCTCAACGGCACCAAGGCTATTCGGTGGGTTCTCATGTCTGCCATATGTGCATCTTGATTCTCCGCAGTTGAGGCCACGACTAACAGTCGTATATTTCCATTGTCGTTTCGGCCATGGTGTCGTCGCCGTCAGTGGCGGGTTCGTTTGTTCCTATCGTTCTGCTTTGAATCTCATCTACTCGTGGTTTCTCATTCCTTCTTATCATTTGAATCTCCTCTTTTTTTCTGTTTTCTGCCGATTGGCGCTTCAGCTGTACCGATGAGGTTTACGGCGGGTCAGTTTCTCCGTTTCTTTGAACCGTGTCCCGATTGATCTCGTAACCGCCATTTCTGCTCTCGCTTGACCGCGTATCCCAACCGTACACTCACGCTTCGCGCCGTTGTATTCAGTATCCCGCTCGTTTTCCCCCAGTTTGGTACCGTGGCCACGTCCAAGCTCCCGCAGCACGGCTTTGCGCGCTGCTCCTTCTGGAAACTCACCCAACTCACCGAATCGGGCGACCAGCTCGCGGCCACGTTCACGCTGACGCCCGACCAAGTGGACCCGGCGCTGCGTGCGCTTTGGGACTACAAGTTTGAGCTGGCGTACGACGTGACCTTGGATGGTGCCGCGGGCACACTCAAGACGGCCTTGCGCGTCAAAAACTTTGAGGCGGATCGCACGTTTGATTTCACGTGGTTGTTGCACACGTACTTGCGTGTTCCTGTACGTCCACCGGAGTTGCGCTTGGAGAAAATCTCAATCATTCACAATCCCACACGCATTGTGAGCATCCCAACAGACCTTGTCGGGGCTTGAAGTCCAAGGCCTTTCTGGCTTTTCCTACACGGACAAGACCCGCCAACTGCAAACATTCAACCAATCGGGCGCCATCACCATCACCGAAGAGGTCGATCGTGTGTTCCCGTCCGTGACTCCCATCACTGCTCCACTGCAAGTTGTCGTGGGCGGCAAACCCATTGCCTCGATCGAGCGCACGCCCGGAAAAGGGTCCAATGGATTCGCCGACGTTGTTGTGTGGAACCCTTGGGCCGATAAGGCAAAAGGGATGGCCGATTTTGGCGACGACGAGTACCATGAGATGGTTTGTGTTGAGGTTGGCGATGTGGCGAATCCCGTCAAGGTTGGGCCCGGTGAGGTGAGGGAGGCCGGGCAGGTCATCCGGGCCGTGGCCGCGATTGCAAAGTTGTGAGCGCGCGTGTTGGTTTTGGCAAGTTGCGCTTGTGCAGATGAGGCTCAGAGTTTAAGCACATGAATCAGTACATGGGGTTTACATTTAACTTCTTGTGATGTTTACGAGACGACAACAGGCACAGACAGACACAATTAGTGGACAACAAAACTCTTTACGC
Organism: Catenaria anguillulae PL171; assembly: GCA_002102555.1. Classification (NCBI taxonomy): domain Eukaryota; kingdom Fungi; phylum Blastocladiomycota; class Blastocladiomycetes; order Blastocladiales; family Catenariaceae; genus Catenaria; species Catenaria anguillulae. The sequence goes on from MCFL01000012.1 coordinate 309,417, forward strand.
CGACATGCAGCCGACGAGAATGAAACGTCGAGTCAAGAAGAAAATACAACACCTGCAGGCTTTCGTTCTTGTCGGATCCACCTTGAGCGTCTTCTCCGTCCGAAATTCGCTATCCCATCACTCGGCGATGCGGTGACTCGGATCCGCTCCAGCGCCATGTTGCGCCGACGAGTCCTTTTCCGTTTCCTTGCTCTCGGGACCTTCGACCGTGGTCTTGGTGCCTTCCTTGGACCCTTGCTCCTTGGCCGCCGTGCCCGCACCATGGTGCGCCAACGGACGCAGATCCTCCTTGTAATGGTGCGTGAGCTTTTCGAGATCCTCGTGCTTGAACTCGTACGGCGAGGGATGGTACTGGAACTCGTCGGGCAGGTCCGACGGCGGCGGCGCCGTTTCTTGTTGGGGCAGGTCTTTGCGGCCGTAGGGCTTGTCGGACATGATGATAATTCGTGATGGATTGTGTGTGTTAACTTGGATGGGTTGAGATCAATGCGTTTCTGCGTCAATGCATGCAAAGTGAGGCGATGGCATGAGTCAAGGGTGGTTATACACTGGATAATCAAGTGGGCAGTGGCATAATTCTTGTACTTTCGAGTTGCTTTCGACTGCATCCGAGCTTGCATCGGTTCCGTTCAGTTCTTTTGGCCAAAAAGGATGGTCCGAGCGGTTAGTTAAACGCTCCAGACAAGTGAGACACTTTGTCTTCATAGCTGGAACGAGACCTTGAGCCAAACGCGTCGTATTGGTCTCACTCACTCGACTCAAGTGGGCACTACATTGCATTGTTGAGCAGTATGAGCCAGGTGCGTCGATGTTTTATTGTTGTGTCAATGGCGACATTGGCGTCACTATGTATCTGTAAAGTCATGAGACATCCGCAAACTCACAGCGTCTTGGACTCGAGCTCGGAGAGAAGCTATGTCATCGGCAATATGGCAAACCTTGCGGATCCATTGCTCATGTGATACACAGATTATCTCGGCCAATCAAAGCGCTGCGATCAAGCCGGATGACGCACAGATAACATCTCATCTCTTTATCTGGTGTCCCACTCCCATTTTGAAGAACTGATCTAGGCGCTTCGCCAACCTGCATAAAGAGAACTGGGACCCCCCTCCCTGCCCTCCCCGCTGCCCACCATTTACTCGAGCTCTTCACGGTCCCTCTGAACTACCCGTTATTACTCTCAAAGCCAACAACATGTCGACAAGACTCGAACTGCCAGGAACTTCTCTGTTCCCAACCGTGGGTCCGTCATTCCAGCCCAAGGTGCTCCTCCCAAAACCTCAACCAGCAGCCAAGCCGCACCCTGCCACTGGTCACAGCAGTAATCCCAAGCCGAAAAACGATCCAGGTCATGTCGTCTTTGTCGGCGGTACCATCTCTGGACTTGCCCAAGTCGTTGTTGGTTACCCATTCGATAGCGTATGTCGATACCAAACAACTCTGCAACTCATGTTGACATACTTACCTTGGCTACCCCCTTAACAGATCAAGGTCATGATGCAAACAAGCACGGCCTCGTCTTCCTCATCGGCATTCCAAGTTCTATCCTCGACACTCAAATCGACGGGGCTCAGCGGCCTCTTCCGCGGAGTGACCTCGCCAATGGCAGGCGTCGGTTTCTGCAATGCAGTGCTCTTCACAACGCAATCCAAATTGAATGCGGCCATCGACCCGCACTCCACCTCGGCTTCAAAGTACACACTCACGGGTGCACTGTCCGGCTTGTGCATATCGATCCTCAGTTCGCCCATGGAGCTCATCAAGGTCCGCATGCAATCATCGACTGTACCGTATGCGTCGACGTGGTCGTGCCTCACGTCCACGGTGCGTTCCGAGGGCGTGCGCAACGGGCTGTATCGCGGATGGACCATCACAGCGATGCGCGACGTGCCTTCGTTCGCTGCCTACTTTGCCACGTACGAGTACTTGACGCGCCAGCTCGAGGTGAGCGCGTTTGTTGCAGGAGGATTGGCGGGCGTTGCATGCTGGATTCCGTGCTATCCGCAAGATGTGCTCAAGTCGACAGTGCAGACGACAACGCTGGCCAAGGATGGGAGTGTGAGTACGGTGGTGAAGGGTTGGGTAAAGCGGAGCATGGACAAGGGTGGGTTGGCATCAGTTGGGAGAGGTATGTGGAGGGGAATTGGACCGACGCTGGCCAGGGCATTTCCCGCAAATGCGGCCACCTTTGTCGTGTTTGAGGCGTATCGGAGCAGTTTTGTTGTTTGAATACCACATTGTGTCATGATTCAACTGGATGGATTTGCAATCAACGAGTTAGGTTCCTTTGAGCCACCTTTGTGCGGGCTTCAGGTGCGGACAGAAATATGTAGGATGACGTGGAGGTGGTGGGCGAACAGTGGTGCGAACACACCTAACATGAAACAACACGTGACTGGTTGCCAAGGCAAATCGGAGCACCACGATCGGGTTCTGTTGATGGCACCTTCGCTGGTAGGCCACACACTCCTGAACCAGCTCCTCCTCAATTCGAATTTGAAGGGACAGAGTGACGCTCACGTATGCGACATTCACATTTGCCAAGCAGTACCATACTGAAGAGGACCTGCCTGACCAGCAACACCTACGAACCTCTTTAGCTGTCTCTTTCGACTTCAAGCTTGACGCTCGACCCAGGTATTCATCCATCGCCACATTTGTGCCCAGCTGTTGTCGGCTTTCGGTGCCAGTCGCTCGCTCACCTTGGCTTTCGGCTTGCGTGCAACCTCCATTTGCCGGTCCCCCTGGCTCGCTCGTTTTTCTCGTTTGTCTCGCGGTGTGATGGCTTTGTGTGCATGAACACACGTGACCAGCTCAACCTTGCTTCCACGTTCCTGCTGTCTCCGTAGCGTTGTCCTCGTACCTCCTCGACGTCGCATGCATCTAAATGCTACCGTAACTTCTGGCATTTCCGGTCCACTCTCCAACGAGTCACTATGAATATGCCCCCGACCTACAACTCGTCGGCATCGTCGCCCCCCGCCCATCTGGAAGCGGGCACATCGGAGCCCACCCTCCTCCACCACCTCAGCCGTCCACTGGTAACAGCAACAACGGTCAGGGACAGGTATGCTTGGCCATGAGTTTTGCAAAATGCACGCACGGTATCCACAGCTAACTCCGTGTCCTTTGCACGGCCGGGCAGCTCGCGTCCTTTTTCCGCCGATTCGACATGGATGACGCAGACGATGGAAGCATTCTGCGTGCATCTTCAGCGCCCCCGGCAATCAGCAGCAACAACAGCAGCTTGATGTACGTCTATCTCGGATGATTTGTGTGTCTGGAGCTTTGTCTGCTCACGCCATACACGTTTGTTGGTTCAAGCAGCTTGACGACCAATTGCTGTACGAGCACTTTGCTCACCTCAACCTCGGCCTCGAGATGGAATCGCCCGGCTTTGGACCAACATTGTCCCAGTCGCAGCAGCAATCGCAGCACCAGTATCACATTGGCTCGCCCACTGCTGGCGCTCCTGCAAATGCAATGTCGAGTGGCACCAAATCATCCATGCAGTTCCCCAACTTGACCTCCTCGCTCTCGGCCACCAACTCGCCTCGCCTGGCTGCGCACATGCTCATGTCTGCCTCAACCTTGGACCACGCGCTACTTCCGCCACCTGCATCTGCTTCTTCTGGAGTGCCGCATCCCAACCAAGTACAGCGTCTTCTCCAAGAGCATTTGAATCAGCAACAACAGCAACAGCAGCACCACCACCACCACCACCAGCAGCAGCAGCAGCAAAGCCACCAGTCACACGGATCTCACAGCCTCACTGCAACACCGCAAATGAGGACCGCCTCGTTGCCCTTGTCCATGCCAGGATCGGGATCCAACACTCCCGTCATGACTGCTGCTTCTCTTCTGGATCCAACCGCCCCGCTGTTTGCGTCACCGCCTAGCCCACCCGGCCTCGGCGCACCTGGATCGAACAATCCTTGGCGGTCGCGTTCGCCCGTATCGGCTCTCTCTGGACTTGGGCATCACCATCCCGCCAACCAGGGATCCCCGCACGTTCTCCGCACCATTTGCACAGTTCGTCAGGTCCCGAGACACCAGCAACCAGCACTTCGGCCGCACCTGCCGTCGTGTCTTCGTTCCTTTCAGGCACTCTCGACGACATGTTCCGCCAACAGCAGCACAAGCCATCGCCCGTTCGCCCTGCATCAGCGCTTGGCAACCTCTCGGGTTCCACGGCCCTTGGACTTGGCCCATCGCACGCATCCTCTGGCCCACCTGGCTTTTTCCCTCCGTCCGCGTCCACCAATGGCGTTGGAGCCGGTTTCTCCATGTCTGCCACCAACTCGCCCGCAACATCCTCGCGCACGATCCACGGCATTGACCCCGAATTCCGCGCCACCTCTCCGTCGCTTGTTCTGCGACACAGACTTGCCCAAGCAAAGTTGCAAGCCGAGTACGCCGCCGTTGCTGCACAACACCATCAGCAGCAGATGGAAGACGAAGAGTCGTTGCTGCGCTCGCTCTTGCAAGCCCAACAACAGCAGCGGGACATGTACGGGACATCCGTCGCCCATTCACAGCACAACCAAGTGCACACGGCTGCGGCCAACCCGGCGGGTGGCGCTTATGGCGCAAACTCGGCGTTCACACCTGTGGTTGGGCCATCGCACCTTCCTCTCGTGCCGCATGAGCCGCCTGTGCAGCGCAGCAACTCGGTGCCACCGCGGTCGCTTGGCATGCGTGAATTGGACCCGTACGCTGCGGGCTCGCCACATCCCGGTGGTGGCCACGGGGCGAGCATCGCCTTGGACGATTACGAAGTGTATGAGCGCATGGTTGCTCTTGGATTCCGGCTGCCCACGGGTAACGTGCCAACGTTCCACGAGTTTTTGGACGTTGTGCGCAACCCACACTTTACGCCACAAGGGAACGCTGGCCCGGCTTCGCAGCAGCACCATCAGCCTCAAGACCCTGCCGCTGTTAACCGTCGCCAAGGGTCGTACTCGCGGCCGTCGTCACCAGTGCACCTTCACCAGCACGGCGGTCCCCCGCCACCCCATATGCAGGCACAGCCCACGCCCGGCTCCCAACCCACGAGCTCGCTTGCCATGGGCCGCAAGCCCTTGCACATTTCAAGCTCAAGGTACAACTCGCATTCGGTTCCGACCACACCCCAGATGGGCGGACGGGATTTGCCAAGCATGGACGGTCACCATCAAGGCGCAAACAGTCGGTCGACATCGAGCGCTGGATTGCCACGGTATCCAGTCAACAGCAACAGTCAGCACCCATCCCATCCGCCGCCATCTGCCTCGGCACAACACGGTCCTCCTCCTGGCTACGACGAGTATAGCAATGGTGGCAATGGCCACGGGCGCGACAATGGCAACGGCCGCAACGGCAACCGCCGGCGCAGCGCGCCCAACTCGATGACTCGTTCGGACCCGCGCGCCGGCCAGTCTGGCCGACGTGGAAATAACAATGGGTATGACCAAGATCACGTCCACGCACACCACCAGCAATCGCCGTCCATACGCCGTGGCGGTCGCGACGACCAGCAGCACCACCACCACACGTCGTACTCGCCGCCGCACCCGTCGCGAGGTGATCGGGAGCGTGGCGACCATGGGCACCCGCAGCAGTACCAGGATCAGCGCCGCCACCAGCAGCGCGACGAGTTTCAAGGTGACGGTGCACATCATGGACGGCGCGGCGGAGATCGCCGCATGAACCATGGGCGTGACGAGCAGCACTTGAGCGGTGATCACCGCAACCATCCTCACGCCAACTCGAGTGGTACGGCCAATGGGCACAAGGGCGGTCGGTCAGGCCAGGGCAACATTTCCGGCAACCACGACCGTCGCCATAGCCACAACACGCCACATTCGGGAACGTCGTCGGCCGATGGTCATCACCAGCAAGCATCAAAGTCTGGTTCCAGCGCAGCGGCATCCGCATCGGGTGGATCAAGCGAACGCAGCACCTTGCTCGAAGAGTTCCGTGCCGCCAAGACCAAGCGCTACGAGCTCTTGGACGTGCGCGGATGCATTGTCGAGTTCTCGTCGGATCAACACGGGTCGCGCTTTATCCAGCAACGGCTCGAGGTTGCCACAGACCAAGACAAGGACATGGTCTTTGACGAGATTCTGCCCTCTGCGTTGCAGCTCATGACGGACGTGTTTGGCAACTATGTGATCCAAAAGTTTTTCGAGCACGGGTCCGTCAAGCACCGCCACGTCTTGTCTACGGTGGCCATGAAGGGCCACATTTTGACGCTGTCGCTGCAAATGTACGGGTGCCGCGTGGTCCAAAAGGCGCTTGAATATGTCGAGCGCGACGTCCAGACGGCCATTGTGCGCGAGCTCGCGGGCCATGTGTTAACGTGCGTCAAGGACCAAAACGGGAACCATGTCATTCAAAAGGCGATTGAGCGCGTGGGCGAGCCCGAGGATGTTCAGTTCATTTTGAATGCGTTCCATGGTCAGCTGTTCACGCTGGCCACGCATCCGTACGGGTGCCGGGTCGTGCAGCGCATCTTTGAGCATTGCACCGAGGAGCAAGTGGCGCCGCTGTTGGCCGAGCTGCACCGGCACACGGCCGCATTGCTCATGGACCAGTATGGCAACTATGTGATTCAGCACGTGCTCGAGCACGGCAAGCCCGAAGATCGCACAAGGCTCATCAACCAAGTCAAAGGCCAAGTCTTCAACTTGAGCAAGCACAAGTTTGCGTCCAACGTGGTCGAAAAGTGCGTCGCATTCGGATCCGACGAGGAGCGTTTGTTCTTGGTCAACGAAGTGCTTGTGCGCGAAGCCGCGCCGCTCATGGCCATGATGAAGGACCAGTTTGCCAACTACGTTGTGCAGCGCATGTTGGATATGGTCATTGGTGACCAGCGCATCGAGCTCTTGACCAAGATCCGCCCACACTTGGCCAATTTGCGCCGCTTCACGTATGGCAAGCACTTGATCAACAAGGTCGAGAAGCTCCTCGTGCAGACCGGGCTGGGCATGACGGGACCCACGTCGCCGCCTTCAAGATCAGGAAATTTAGGATCCTCCTCATCGGCTGCATCATCGCCGTCGTCGCCAACGTCCGGCGACCCTGGATTGCCCGATGTGACTCCCCCGCCATATCGTCGACATCCCTGTCGCGCGCGCAATCGCCCGCCCGGCCCCATGCGCCGCTCGCTGACTCGTCCCGTAGTCGCCGCCCACCAGCACATGTGGTTTCGCACTCGGTGCTCGATCGATCATCCATCACCGCACTTGCTCAATTTTTCTTCCCTTTCCGTCCACTCATTCACGTGTCGCTGCCACTCGCTGCAACCGTCACCCCCAACCTGGCTCCTTTCTCTCCTCCTTATACATAGTGCACAAAATTTTTACAATTCATGTCCATTCAAACCTCGCCTTCCCCATCTCCGCCACCTCCCCTAACTGTGGTCAAGCCCCAAGTCGTTTGTAAGCAACCCTTTCTGTCCGATGGACCTTGATGGTGGATGCATGCTCGAGCGCGCGCAACTTTGGGCCACCAAGGCAGACGCAGTCGCTCATGTTTACATATTGTTCATCTTCTCGCATTTCTTCCCTCCGCCACCTGTTTGGGATTTGCTTTGTCACTCTGCTTGTTCTCTGCTTCCACTTTCCTCCCTCACTTCTTGTACTCTTGTCTACCTGCCGCCAACACAAAAAAAAAAAGTTTTCATCTCGGAAATCTCCCAAGTGTACCATGTCATGTAAGTCCGTTGTTTCCCACTTCTCCCCCGTTGGTTGGTGTGCAGTTTCTGTTCGGTGTTGGTACGCTGCGAGTCCCACCCATCGTTGACGACGAACGACTTGAGCTTACCCCGTTTTGCGTTTTTCCAGTGTCGCACCGTGCTCTCAGTGTGCCACGAAGCAGCTTTAAAGCACCCATTCAATTCCACCACCCTTTCTCATCTCCTCCCCGATAGTACTTAATCTTTTTCGATTTTTTTTTTTTTTTGTTTGCTGTTTCTTTGCTTCATCGTCCTCACCTGCCGTTCATCCAACGTCTGATCGGTCTTCCTACCTCACCCTTGGCGGTTGCGCAGCAGTCCATCCTCGCCTAGATTCGATACAATCATATTTATGTTCTACTGCCCTTGAACACAGCAAAATGGTCACGACCGACACTCTTCGCCGACACTCAGGCACTTGCCTGAACTACAAAATGCGGTAAAAGAAGCCCTCAACAAGGAAGACATGCATCTCTCCATCCACAACTTGGGTGACGACTGCTTTGCGCTGCTCCAGTTGCTCAACGAGCTCGATGACTTCGGTCTTGGCGAAGACGAGCTTGAGGCGGTCATGCAGCCACGACTACAAAGCAATGTAACCGACGTCAAGGTGAGTTTCTTGCACAGCAATAGACTGGCTGGGTTTCTGGAAAGCCAACGCACCACCCGAGCACCTGGACACTTCATCAACCATGCAAGAATACACGTCATAGCACTCCGCCAAATGGCCGGCACGACATGCCCATGGATATTGTTCCAAATACGTGGGACAATCCACGGCCGAAGCGTGGGATGAATCATGGCCACGTCGTCGTCGTCTGGCTCCTGCACACCCGTCTCGCCATCCGCCAAGATCAAGGTGTCACTCTGCTGCATAGGTGCAACACTTGTTGTGGCGCGCCGCACGCAATGCTCCGCCATGGTTGTGAGATCCCTCGGGTCCACCCATACATGCTCCAGCAAGCCAACGCGCACCATGGGCACGGGCTCCAAACTGTTGCCGTCCGTCTGGCCGAGCATGGGTGCCTGGGCGAGCACTGATGGATGCGTCGACGGGACGCGATCGCCGCTCATCATGACAGTCGGCTCGGGAAGCGACGGGAGCACGTGCATGATGACCGACATGTCCATTGCGAAATCGCGCGAGCGAGCCGGCACAATTTGCATGCCAAAGACTTGAGCCATGTCGACTTGAACAGAGAGGCGAATGTGGCCTGCAACGAGAAGGTCAATGAGGGCAAGCATGGTTCCCTCGTCCACGAAATCATCCAGCGTAAACATGTGATCTTCCTCGGTGGGCGGGTCAGCTGGATCACTCTGCTGTTGCTGCGACTTGATGTGCACATTGAGGTCGTTGAGACAACGGACGGCTTGTGCGATTTGTTGCTGGGCGTGATGACCAAACAGCTGCGCACAGAACCGGTCTGAGAGAGCATAATTGCGACCAGGGACAGAGCGGGAACGGTTGTTGGACGGGCGGCACTTTACGAGGGCGCCTTCGTTGCGTATCAGTTGAACAGCGGTTTCAATCACGGGATGTGAGAATTGTGCCAGGAGCATGTACGCGCGTGCCGGGTCGTATTGCGGGTCGGGCGTGAGGCACATCATCTTGACCAATTCGATTGCAAGGGGAACTTTTTCGCGCTCTTCGGGCAACAGTCGAGTTGATTCGTTGGGCTGGGCCGGGGTTTGAGACGCCGTGTCACTAACTGCCAATTCCGTGTCGCCAACTGCTGGTGCTGCTGCCGCTGCTGCTGCGACAGCGGCACGGGCTTCCTCTTGGTTTGGCTGAGAACGGGTACGTGTGCGTTTTGAAAGCGCGCTGCCGGCCAAGAGTTGATCCAGCGGGCTTTGCTCAATGTCGGCCGACGGTTCTGGAATGTAGAGCGCATGGTCGTAGAGGGTCAACATGCGGGCGCGAGTGGTGACTTCTTGCTCAACCTTTTCTGCCAAGACTTGCGGTTCAGGCTCCACAATGTCGTAAGCCTGCATCAGTTCCTCGAGCGAATCGGGCAATCCGGGCTCATCCGGCCCCACCGATAAATCGGCGTCGATGGGAATCTTCGACAGGTGGTCCACGCCCGTGACCAAATCCAAGTTGTGGTAGCCTGCAACGACACCCGCAACAGGCTCAAGGTGCTCGAGCGATTGTGGGTTGCACTTGGAGCATTCGGCAGAATGAGATGCCCACAACCGTTCCATGTGCTTGATGCGAATCATGTAGTTTGGGTTGCGAATCAAGGCATTGATGCGGCGGCGAATCGAGTCGGGATGACGCTGCGGAAAAATGACTTGCACTTGCTGCCACGAAATGAAGCGGGCCATGCCAAGAGCGACACGTTGGTTGAGAATGACGTAGCTGTAGAGCAACATCTGGTCCTCTTCGGCCGACCATTGGACACGGGTGCGTTTGAGGCGCGCAATGTCGATCTTGCCGGTTGTGGGGTCGAGGATTTGAACACTACGCTTGAGCGAGCGCCGATCGAGAATGACTTGGCCATCCGGACCAACAGTCGCGGTGGATAGAGTATGCGGATTACCATCACTGCCTCCATTAGTGGAGGAATCCGCGCCAGCAGGATCAGTAAACGTGGACGCAGCAGCAGCAGCAGCGGCGGCGGCAGCAGCCTTTGCCTTTGCCCGAGCGTTGCCCCGCTGCTTCTTGACGCGAGGCACCTGCGACTTTGCGATAGCTGCGGCGGCAATTGCCGATTCGAGAGACGGTGCAACATCGTCATGCGGCGCCTCACCCACCTTGGTCGCCTTGACACCAGTGGCAGCCAGTCCGCCTCTCTCGTACTCGCGCCGGAAAAAGCTCTTGACGTGCGTGAGCGAAATGTTGCACTGACGCGCAATATCGAGGCAAGCAATATGCATGAGATACGGAACATGGCCTGCCCGGACAAGCGAGTTGAAGGACCTCATGAGCACCGCTCGATTCTTGCGATTGAGCGCCTGCGTCGCGATCCAATTGCGCGGCAAATGCATAAACTTGATCGGGTCGAGCTCGGGATTACCCTTGGACTCACTGTCACCACCTTCAGTCACCGCTCCCTCGGACGACTGCTCATGTCCGGCAGCTCGAGATTTCCTCTTGGCTTTGGTTGGTTGAACGGACTCAGCATCGGCATGCTCACCGGCGCCAGCGGAATCCGCTGTCCCGCCTTCTCCTGTTTCCTCGCTGCCGGCAGTCTCTCCGGTCTCATTCGCCCGATCCACCGGATCCGCCCGCTTGGGCATCCTGGCCATTTCCAACATTTCCCAAAATGCGAGCATTTTGGCCTCGGTCGACAAATCGTACTCGTCCCCCTCTACTCGCTCGTTCCGGTGCGCCGAATAATTAAGCACGCGAACCGTGCGCGGGACGGTATAGTAGCCCGCAATCACGCTCACCTCGGTCACGTTGTTGAAGGTCGGCGCTGTGGGCGAACCGTGTCGGTCAACGGGGTGAATCACGTTGAGAGCAGTGAGGATGTTGATGAGCAGCGACAAGTTCATCTTGTAACGGCGTAGCTTCTTTTCGTGGCCGAGCAACTCAAGACGGACACGCAAATCAATGTCGGCGAGCGGCGTGTCAAAGTCATCGGCGAGGGCCTGCTCGAGCAGCTCGGATTCGTCCGTGTGGCCAATGAGTTGCACGTATAAGCCAAGCGACATGCGATTGTTGATACTTGCCGTGTCAACGATCGGTGCGGGGCCGTCAGGGTTTGCAGCATGTCCTGGGGCCGTAATGTCATACAAGAGTTGGTACAGCTTCTTTGCGCGCAACATGCGAGCATCAATCCACCCATAGTCGATTGAAACGCTGCGCCAATGGTCTTGCGACTGCGACTTGTTTGCCTTACGCGCGGGTTTGGAGGGAGTAGCGGCAGCGGCCGTTTCGTTTTGATCTTGACGCTGGGTCTCGCCATTTGCATCAGGCGCCGGCGTGTCTTCGGATCGGCGCTGTCATCTGGCTCGAGAGCAGCCTTCGCCGCCGAATCGTGGCGCAGCGGATTCGAGGCGGCAAAGCCTGGGGCTGCCACGGCTTGCTTCAAACCCCAATCGTCTGGCGGGACCACGCTGTGCTGGTTGAGTTCGGTAGTCCGCGCGAGGGTCATAACTTCTTCGGTTGTGACGGGCGGTTCGGCACGCTTGTACGCGAGAAACTCGCGGAACTTGAAGCCTCCATTGAGCAATGGGATCGTGATGACCTGATGCTCAACCAGCTTGGCCGCACGCAAGTGCTCCACAACGCGCTGCATGGTCTTCTTGTCGGTTTGTGGCCGGCGCTTGCTCATCGAGGAGCGCTGGTTCTTCTTGTGCATGGCCTCCTCGTACTCGTCATCAACCAGTAGCGGGTAGCGTTGGTAAAAAGCGGCATCGTATTGGCGCAGCAGATCAATGTTGTATTCGATGACGCGGTTGCGAATGATGATGTCAAGCATCACAACTTGACGGCGCTTGGACTCTTGAGTGGTGCGCGAGGAGCCGCTTAGCCCAAGAATTTGAATTGCGTCGTTGAGCAGCCGTTCGGCTTCCGAATCCGGAAGCGCCGGGGCAGGCCCCAGAGCAGTAGCCGTGGTCGAGTCGAAGGTACTTGAAGTCGCCGTTGACAAGAGTGCCGCCGCCGCCATCTGGCCATCTGTTACATGCGGAGGCGGAGCTTGCAAACCAGTCTGCTCTGCGTCCACATCCATGGAATCCTCTTCCCGCTCATCCTCGCCACCGTCTGCTTGAGCGTTGGCACCACCCATCACGTCGCCCCGAGGCTGTTCCTGAGCTTGCGCCGCCGCCTCTCCATCCGTCGCCTGCTCTACCATCTTGCCCGAATTGACCGCCGCCAAGAATCCCTCGTCAATCTCATCGGCAAAATACCGAAATCGCCGCTCACGCCCTCGGCTCTCGCCGACCTTGCGCAACACCACTGCTTGCTTTGGAACTGGCTTCTTTGGATCCAACAAACGCTCCATGACCTTGTTGAACGGACGTGACGCAATCCTACCCAACTGGCGCCGAATCTGCGAGCCAGTGAGTCCGTTGGGCGCATTGGCGAGTAATCGGACGATTTGGTACTCAAACGACAGGTCCAGGAGAACCCCCAATTGCTGAGACAGGGCAGGGTCGCGTGGCCGCTTGACGATGCCAGAAGTACTTGGCACAGCATCTGGCGGCGTTGCGTCAGCTGCGGCCGGCCGAGACACTTCTGCGCCGGAAGTAGACGCGACCGCGCTGGAACCCAAGAGGCCTTTTGGTGTCTCGTGCGTGGGCAATTGGAGCGGAGCCTTGAACTTGAATACACGAATGACGGCTCCGCGCGACCTTGGTGTCCCGGACTTTGTGACTGATGGTGCTGCGCGCACCTTGTCCAAGTCGACATGCCCATTTTCCACCATGGAAGCCACGGTGCGGTTGAACCACTTGCGGTGGCGCGGCTCGTCCTTTGGACGCAGCCCGACGGCGTGCATGATGGACTCCGACGCAAGCGCCTTCTCCGGCTGAGCAGCCAGGAGAGCGCAAATGCGATGGCGGACGAGGTTGTTGAACATGCTCGGTAGCGCGTTGGTCTTGGTGTCTTCCTCCAATAAGAGGTCCTTGACCGGCGGGAACGTGATGGCGGGCCTGGCAGGGATCCCGAGCGCTTCGAGCTTTTGGTACTCTTCGTTGTTGTCTACCTCATCAGCCTTGCCGTCGCCTTCACCTTCTTCATCTTCTTCTTCATAATCGCCATCGGCGCCATCATCCGCCATGGTCACGTCTCCGTCAGCGTCGACCTCCTCGCCACCTGTATCGCCCACATCTCCTGACTGAGATTGCTGCGGCTGAGCCGACTGGCTTGCGCTGGGTTCGTGCGCTGACGGCAATTCTTGAGCGAGCGCCTGCATCATGGACTGGTACGATGGGTTGAATGGAGCGTATTGCGTGGCGAGACACAAATGCGTCGTGTTGCCACGATGTACAATGGGAACCTTGATGACCAAGTTGCGAGCAAAGAGCATTTTGATGAAGTGAAAAGTGGACCGAGGATCGAGACCCATGGACCTGGACATGTGGGCTTGCGTGATACCGACTGTACGGTGACGGAGAATTTCGTCGTAGACGGCCCGCAGTTGGTCAGACATATCCTTTTGGTTTCACACACGATTAGCCATGAAAGAGTCAGCGCAACTGCTTGGCGGTGAATCCAAATGTAGAGCTCAAGGAGGAAAACATACGCCAGTCACAGTTTTCGAGAGAATCAGCTCGCGCTCGTTTGCGGGGATGTAAAGCCTTAGATGGTCGCCGTATCGCTGATACAATTTCGCCAGTGGAGTGGCAATAAGCTCGTTAAACTCGATCGGAGACGCCTGTCAATACGGTGGATCCAACAATCAGTCAGCAGCAGCTGATGGGACAAATGGAGACCAAGTCGAATAGGCAACACACCTCCCAAACATCAACAACCTTGGTGCCATCATCCCCGACCGGAATCACAACCGCGCCGGATGAAGTCTTGCGGCGCTTGGTGGAAGCGGCCGACTTTTTCGATTCGACGCGGCGGGCGACTCCACGAATACTGCGCACATACTGGCCCAGGTCTTCAAGAATGACGGACCACAGGAAGTTGAGGTAGCTGGCATCGAGGCCATCAATGGGAATGTTGGGATCGTGAACAAGATCAGTCGCAGCGGATGCAACTTGACTCTTGCCCTTGGAGGACGATGTCGGTGCGGGTGCGGTTGGCGCAGATGCAACAGCCTCGAGTTCGGTTGGTGTTGTGACTTGTTGTTCCAAGGGAAGGTGACGGATGTGTGACGGGTGGACCTGGGCCTGTTTCTGAAAGCAGGCAACAAAGTACCAGAGGCGAGGTAAGGAAGCACCTGTGGGACACAAGCATCCTGATCAGCTCAGCCCTGGGTCACCCACCAAATCGCCAACTGGATGGACAGCGCATACCGCGCTCGCCCTCAATGGCCGTTTGCGTGACCAAAAACGAAATCAGCTCATCCATTGTCGTTTGAATCCGCCAGACACGTGGGAATGACTGCTCTGGATATAGCTGAGTGAGTTGGGTTTGAGCTTGGAGAGCTGGGGCGGTGAATGGGTGGCAGTGGCACCCAACGTCAAGCCAGTGCGGGTCGGTACTTGGGGTCTGCTGAAAACGGCAGTTGCGGGTTGATTCTGGGACGAAATGACAGCAATTGCCAAAAGTTGGAAAAGTTGGAGCCAAGAAATTGCATTGGTTGGAAATAAATAGTTGAAGAGCGAGGCCTCAGGTTCGAACTCGGGTGGTTGTGTTCTCCCGTGTTCAAGTTGTGTTGTGTGTGGCCCATTTTTCTCCATGCTCTCTCAATCCTCGTGAACATTTTGACTTTCGAGAAGCCTTGTTCTTTACTTGTGTACCTGCCTTGTATTGGCCAAGATCCTCTCGGGATTAATCACAGCAGCAATGATCCCAGCCGGGAATGCCGCCGTTCCGAAAAGTGAGCGGCTATGATACAGGTTTATTGACGGAACGCGAAAGAAGCGGATCGGGGAGCAAATAAATACTTGAAACGACGACTACTTGCGCATCAGGAGGACCACATGCTCGCCCTTCTTGAACTGGTTGAGATCCTGGGGCTTGCTCTTGAGACCCAACAACATGCCGCCAAACGAAATGTACACGGTGCTGCATATTGACCAATCGCACACAAGGCAGTGGGCAGGCAATCAAACGGGTCAGCATGATGAGACTTGGGAAAATGCCATGGCCGTACACACAAGAAAAGCTCAACGTACACGAGGTTGTCGCCCTCCTCCTCGAACTTGTAACACCGTCCATTGCACACATACTCGTACTCGTCACTCAAATCCTTCTCGTCAGTGGGGAGCTTTTGCCGCCATGAATCCCGTTGCGGCCCCAGAGCCGCGGGCGTTGCCAGCGTCAAGGTAAACTTTTCTCCGGTCTTGAGCGGGTAAAGCTCATTATTGAAGTCCAAAGTCACATCCGCGTTGTAGTTGTCTGACGTCGCCTTGAGGCGTGATACCCGGTCAAAGCGCTTACCGTCGGCATCGACGGCGCTGATGGTGAAAAGGTCGGAGAAGAGAATGATATCGCTCATGGTGATGTGGTGGTGTTGCGTTGGATGATCAGTGTGGATTCGGGCTTGATTTAGGTTCTTGGGGACCTCGGCAGATTGCGCAATTGGGGACAGTGTTGCTGAGGGTTTGTAGTGAGTTGACTGCAGTATCTCGGGTGTACATGGCTCAATCCTTGCCCAGAGACCATCTCGCAACCGTTCAAGCTATTGGTTGTGGGATTGAACTACTCGCTCGATCGGCAGACCCATCCTTGCAAAGCACGTGACAGGTCTCCACGCACCCCACGCGTCAACGATTGGCGTTCGCACCCATTTTCCACAAACCCAATCCGAAGTGCGAGCACCAAGCGTCTGACCAATTGAAAAAAGCCGGACATTGAGCAAACCTGGGAAAATGGAGTCTGTCTCAGCTCGCCGTCGTATCTCTGAGAGCACTGCTCACGTTCGACCCCCTTCGCACGTGCTTTCGCGAACCGCTTCGTTCAACGTGATCCACGACCGTGTCTCCAGTAAAGCATCTGATAAACCGGGAAGCAAAAATGGAACAACAAGCATACACGATTCTACACAAGGATGCGGTAGCCAGCCTAATCCTACCAAGGACAGGCGAGCCAGTCGCACTCTGGGGCAAGCGTTAACGCCGCCTGTGCAGATCGTCGCCCCATGGGAGTCGTCGGCAATGATGTTGAGGGCAACAGCAACGCCCCCAAATCCAGGCGCTGTTCTGCATGGGCTCTTCCAAGCCATTTCTCCCTCCTCTGCACCAGTTGCAAAGGATTCGGCTCCATCGCCTGCTCCAACGCATGGGCTCATCGTGATTCCACCGTCAGAGCAGCAATCACCAGCACCAGTAACTCGATTGACCTCAGGCCGTAGATTGTCCCTTGCTCTTCCCAGCTCAACAAGTAAACCCACATCGTCCGAAAGTAAAAGTAGACGAGTCTCGGATACCATGCCACCCGTCCCGGAGCTATCGCCAATATTCAGCATGCAAGTAGCAAACCCAGAGCCAACCACCACCCTACCTGTGAGTGCGAGAGTCAGCCTATCGGCCCATCCACCCGGCAACTCGCCGACACCACTGGGTACCAGCATGACGAGTATGAATAACCTCACGGGTAACCGCAAGCGCCGCTCAAGCCTCAACATGTCGCTCGAGGCTATTGTCGTCAGAACAATCATTCCTGGCAGGCCACGAAACACAATGGATCAGCAACGCCGAGCGCTTCGAAACATGAATCGATTCCGACGCTGCGTGCGTATTCTCATGAATACTTTCCGCTGGTTTGCCCTCTTTGACGAGTACAGTATCAACGTGGCTCAAAACGGACGCCGCTCGGCCTTGTCGGCGCAACAGAGTATGGGTTCTGGGGCCATCATTCGCAAATCCGCATCCACCGCGTCGGGCGGTGAGTCGACAGCTTCAGGCTCAGGCAGCTCGGGATACGTCAACTCGGCCGCACTCTTTCGGCCCGTCCTTTCCGATTACGCTGCAAGTCGAGCCATGTTTGCAGTGCCGCCGGCGCTTCGACATGTCTTGACATATGTGCCAAGGAACCAACGATCCGAGAGCGACATTCATCTCATTTTCAAGTACTTGGAAAATGTGTCTGGGTTGAAGAGTCATTCCCAGAGTGTCGTCAAAGAGCTTGCAGCTGTGGTTGAACATGAGGTTGTACGGCCAGGTCGTGTCGTCCTGAAGCAGGGTATTCGTTGCTCAATCGTTTGGGCTTGCTCAACTCAACCGCTAGTGAATGCATGGCTGAAACCTGTTCTCACTCGCTGATTGTATGATCCATCGACAGGTCATCAACCCCAAGCATGTACATCATCGTCCGTGGAACTTGCGATGTTTTTCGCACCGAAAATCTCGCCCCTGGCCGGTATTGGCGGCGGGTTCTTCGGCCACTTGCGGCTGGCGACTTGTTTGGCGACCTTGGTGTTCGCACTGGTGCTCCTCGAAGCGCCAGTATTGTTCCGACCACAGATGTGAGCTCTTGCGCATTGACAAACCAGATTACGACAGCATCATTGAGCGCCAAGTCGGCATTGCCAATCAGGTCAAGCTTCAATTCCTTGCCCAGTCGCCCGTAGGACGGCACATGACTGACGAAGAGCGCCAGGATCTCGCACAGCTGGGCGTTGTTCACGAATATGCACGAGGCGAGGTCATCGTGCACGAGGGCGAGCAGGTCAAGCATGTTCTCGCTGTGCGCAGTGGGACTGTGCGTGTTGTGAAATACGTCGAGTTTTGGTACCAAAGGATCGATATTCTCCCACACGATGCACCGATTGACGGTAAGTCGGTCGTTGAGAACCTGCCCGTGTCCCGCCGAACCGCGCTTGCAACACCAAAGTACATGCAATGGCATCGCCGTCCGGACAATGCGCACTGCTACCGGCAAGATCGCGGGGACAAGATTGAAGGCGAGTTTTTAGTGATCGGTGAGCTGCACTCTGGCGACTTTACAGAAGAGCAGACGGTTCGAATCACGCCGCAGAGCACTGTCGATGTCGCCAAGCACCAGTCCTTGATTCGCAATGTCGCTTCTCGGCATGTAGTCGACGCCAATGCCGTTTTCTATTCACAGGCAACGTACATTGCCGACGAACCCTGCGAAATTATTAAATTCCCCAACGTCGAGTTCTTGAAGGTGGCGAGCGACGAAACTTTGACTGCCATGCAGACCATTGTCAATATGCGACCGACGGTTGACGTGCAAGTGAATGAGTATCTCAGGCACAGGGCGTATGGAAAGGTCAAGCAAAAGGTTGTAAGTGAGGTCTTGGGCCGTCAAGATCGCGAGCAGACTGAAAAGTTTTTCGCCATGGAAACGCAGCATGTGCGGACAGCGACGAGCAACCGCAATCGAACGAGCAACGCAAAGTCGTCGCTCACTGCGCCAAATATCAAGAAGAAGTCTACTTGATCGATCGTTTTGATTTCAATTATACCAAGACTTTCTTACCTTCTTCAACCTGCTACATTCAATGCCACTGCCAATCCTCCCAGCAACAGCGCAACACCACGTCTCTGAGTGAGACATGAACCTCACCAGCGCGGGATCGCGCATTACTTGCCAGTCTCAGGAGTTGAAAAGACACACTCGTGCAGAAGGGCTGGCCGAGTAACCCTGTCCCATCGACGCAGACCAGCTCGTTTCAAGGTCCATATCCAGCGTCCCGTTGCAATTGTGTTCCGTTTGTCCCAACCAATTGTACGGCGAGCCGAGCAATACTCACTTTAATATTCTTGTTTTGCAAGCGTTTCCCCAACGACATGCAGCATTTGAATGCATTTTGCCACAAATGGAGCAACGTTGCAGAATGATAAGCACAAACCTAAGCAAGCGGCGAATCCCTAAACATATCGCCTGCAAGGCCGTCTCGATTCTCTCCTGTTCCTACTACGACTCCAACTCCGACTCCTCCTCCTGCTCGTTCTCCTGCTCCTGCTTCTGTGCTTTTAGCATCTGGCATCTCTACATCCTCGTCCTGATGTGACGCTGGCATGAACCTATGTTCCACCTGCACGGGCAACATTGGAGGAAGCACCAGCGTCGCCATCTCTCCCACGCTGTGCGCCGCCCCACCGCCACCCAACGTCGGCGACATAATCCCCGGAGCGGCCCCGCCACCCATGGTCCGCCGGCGCTTACTTGCGCCAATCGGCGACATGGGCGAGATGGGCATGCCGTCGCCATGCACGACTGCGCCCTGCTCGCCATCACTTTCCGGCCGGGCCGCCGCCGCCGCCGCAACACTTGTCGTTGCCGCATGCGACCGTACCTCGCCCGCCGACTTTGTTGCCGCCGACCGGAACGGCGACGTTGGCGACGCCACCTGGACCTTTGTCGACACGCGTGACCCGGACTTGTCGACATAGTGCTTACCTGGGATGATGTCGCGGACACGGTAGTACGGAAACGCGCGCCCGTGAGCGTGCATGAGAACCCAGGCTTGGTGGCGCTGGGATGCGGATTCGGGGCGGTCGGGTTCGGGGGCGAGCAACGTGAGTGGAGGTGGAGGTGCGGCGCGCGAGGGGGTCGAGGGCGGGTTGCCAGCGGTTTCTGAGGAGGGCTGGGTTGAGGTGGACAAGGAGGTGAAAAAGGAGGTTGGGTGTGGGGCGATTGTGTTTGTTTGAAGGCTGGGATCGGCAGAGGGGATATGATCACTGGGTCGATGGAAGAGGATGATGAAGAGGATGCAGGGGCAGGTGTGGGGGCTGCTGCGACCAGTTTTGGAATTGGAATGAGCGGGAACTCAGCTTCAGTGACAAGATGTGCTGGCGGAAACTTGAATGCTGGACCAAAATTGACTGTTGCCTCGGCATCACGAAAGAGAGAGAATGCTGGGTGGTATTTGCCGAGGTATAGATCGCTGAAAGCGGTTCCAAGCAGCTGGCCGTTGACGTAGTATCGGATTTCAGATTGAGGACCGGCCTTTGGCAGTGGCAGTGGGACCTTGAACGCTTCGTAGCTCGATCGGGCCTTGGGCCGCCATACTCGCGAGTCGAGAATGGATTGCTGTTGATCGGATGGCTTTGGGAGATAGATTTCAACGCCGAGAACATCTCCGGGACCTGTGAAAGTGTCAATCATTCGTGGACAATCCCAAAAAAAAAAAAACTGATTGTGAGTGGCGCACCATAGCCCTTGACGAATTGTGCCAAATCGTCAACAGTTGGGGGTGACCGAGGACGGCTATCGTGATAGAGCATGCCCGTCCGTGCCCGGTACGAGAAGGAAAAGAGGTCGAATCCACACGGGCCGGTCAAAAGACTCGAGATCATGGACCAGCCAATTCGGGCATTGTCCTGTGGACCCATGTTTTTGAGCTCGACTTCATAGTACCAGCGACCCTCTGTGACGCCATTGTTGCACTTTGCTTGGCAGTAGCCCTTGGTGCCGCGGAGGGTCAGGTTGTCGGGTGCAATGTAGACGTGGTGGTTGGAGTGAGTTGTCTCGCGTGACAGCTGGATGGGAGCCTCGGCGTTCTCGATGTCGGGGAAGACGGTGACAGTCTGCTTGGGCTTGGCAGAATCCTTGTCCTTTTCGCCATTGCTCGAGGTTGTGGTTTTGCCTGACATGGTGACTCATATGCACACATGGCCGACAACCATGATCATGAGGTCGAGAATCGATTTTTTTGGCAATGCAAAGTTGGAAGGGACGCCGATCCATCTTTGATCAAACGGGAACGCGTCAGATGACGTCTCGCGTTTGCCATGATCATGAAAAATGTCTGTGTGCGGACACATGTCATGGGTAGCTATAGGTATTATTTGTCAGGCAAGTACGAGTGATGAAATGTTGATCAGACTCTGGTCTGCCCTGAAAATCCTTTATATACCAACGGAATCCCCACTCGGCTCGACGTGCGACATGCTAGTATTTATGACAGTTTGCACCAGGCAGGCATCCACGTTCCCCTTGTGTCTCCTCTCCCCATGCAAAGGACCCAAGCTTGAACATCGACATGACTTCTCCCAATCTGCATCAGCAGCCGACGACGACAACAACAGCATCGCATTGCCTCATGTACGACACACTTCCCAGCGTTGCACTTTGGTATATCGCCCAGGGCTCACTTGCCATTCCCTCTCCTTGCCCCTCCAATTTTGCTGGCTATCTCAGATTGGGCGGGGGCTACGCCGGCATTCAGGCATTCAAAAACACAATCCGCCTTCTCCGAATCCAGTCCGGCTGCCAGTGCCGTCCCACCTCGTCTCGGCCTGCGGCCTTCGATTGTGCGACATCGTCAATCGAGCTGTTGACCGACTATCTTCCGCCGCTCCTTGCACATGCCGCTCGCAGCGCACTTCCTGCTCCGGACTATTCTGGTGATGGGGTTTCGACCTCCACGGCCACAAAGCATTCGCACCGTCGCAAGTCCAACCTTTCCCATTCAAAAAGCGATTCAAACACGATGTCCTGCCTTCCCGATCGCGATCGCCCTCGTGTCCATGTGAAGCTTATCACTGGATCCACGCACTATTTTCATATGGTTGCAACACCAAGGGCCGTTGCTGCCGGCCACGACCCCGACAAGCTCCTCTTTCCATATGAAAGCCTCATTCCGTCGCCGTGCACCTGTCAAGCCGCAAAGGTTGTCGTTGACGGCGAACTTTGCGTGGCCACAATTACCCGTGTTGAATCAAGCTCGGTCGAGGTTCGAGAGGGCGGCACCCTGCGCGCAGTTCCTTTCGACTTTTGCGTCATTGCGCTCGGATCGGGATATCCATTTCCGTGGAAAGTTCCATTTGACTGGCCGCGGGCCAAGGTCCATGAGGCGGTCAAGCAGTACCAGCATGTGATTCGTGATGTCGCTAAGCATATTGTTGTTGTTGGTTCTGGAGTCGTTGGTGTGGAAGTCGCAGCCGAGCTGGCATCTGGTTCGTCCGTTTCCTTGAACGCTTGGCGTCAAAAGAACCGGATACTTACGCTTTGGTCTCGTCATTGTGATTGATGTTGTGTCAGAGTACCCGTCCAAACGCATCATCATGTTTGGCCCCGCCTCGCACGGCTCCTGGGGTGATCGGTACAATTCGCACGTTACCCATGCCCTTAAGCACAAGCATGTCCAACACATTGCCACAGCACCCGGCAGCCATGTCGACATGAATCAATCCTTTGGGCTGCCGCCAAACGACGTTGCCTCACCTTGGCTGATCCAGGGTCCAGCCGCCGTCAAGTCTACCGACGGATCCACGCTCGCGCTCATTGGATCCGACGCCGACGATGTCGACATCTTGGTGATTGATTGCACAGGCTTGCGGTCACAGCTCGTTCCCATGAGCTTGGGCGGTGTCGAATCGCACGCACAGCAAAAAGACATTGCAGTTGACGAGTACCTGCGTGTCAGCGGCACCCATGGCCGTCTATTCGCTGCTGGAGACATGTGTCGTCCGCCCGTACCGGCCGGCAAGCTTGCGTACGTGGCCGCAGTGCAGGGCAACATCGTCGCGGCAAATCTCGCGCGATCCGTAGTTGCACATGTCACTGGTCAGGAGGGTGTGGACGAGTCCAAGTTGACAAGGTTCTCATCGTTACCCGATTTGGCCGTTGTTACCCTTGGACGGTATGGCTTGCCCGTCCAATGTAGTCTCTAGTCAAGATGTCCGTTTTCTCTCTGCTCACACCTTCTTTCGCACACTCTCCAGAGGCGATGGCGTAACTGTCCTACCTTACATCGGTGTCCCACCACTGGGCGCCTCGCGCATTGGCGCCGTCGCATTCAAAGGCGATGGTGGATACCGCACGGCTCGACCGCTGATTGGCAAGTCAATGTACGAGCGCAGATCCAAGACCGACGTAGGAGGCGGCATTGGTCATGCGACCAGTCAAGTGCCAAGTGGGTCGGCCGTTTCCAAATAGCGTGTGCCTCGTTGTGTGAATCGTGCACGGATTCTAGGTGATTCAGAGCTCCTTTGAGTAAGTCAGGGTGGTTCACGCGACAAGTTGTGTGTAGCGAGATGCGGAATGGAATGCACACAACATTGACACTGGTCAGGATAAGCGGTGTCGCTGGCGAGACGATTAGCTTGTCTTAATGGACTGATGGTGACAGTGGTCAGGATGCTGCGATTAGACCACGAAGTACCTCTCGTCGTCTTGGAACAGCTGGTAACAAAGTCGCCAGGATTGTGGACAGGTACGACGCAGTTGCTGAAAGTAGTGCCAACCATCCCGACGGTAGGTTTCGGCAGCAAGTACAACCGAAGCAAGTTTTTGTGCACAATCCAAAAACGGCTTGACTGCTCATCCTTTGATGACTTGTCCCCGCAATGATGCAACGACAGGCCGAGTGCTGAATGGTGTGGATGGTGGACAATGGGTAGAGGTTGGCGACTCTTGTCATGTGCGGCCTTTTGATGGAAGCACCCCTCGCTCATGGTGGGTGTATGGATCATTCAATCATCCAGCCAGAAATGAAGCCAACGGAGTTAAGAAATTGTGCGTTTGCGGACGCGTTGGTGATCATCGCCGACCACCACGTCGCCACACCCAGGGTCGAGTGGTAGCAATATCATGTGACCTTCCAGGCTTGATACCGCCACCCACCTTCTTGGATGGTGCGTTCCTTGACGCGATCGCCAAAGTTGCCGACAGTTCAAATGCGAACAAGCTCGCCGTTTGCAGACGCACTGTGCTCTCATCGGTCTCCCCACCAGTCTACGCTTTTTCCGGACTCACCATTCATCGCTCCACTCAACGGCACTGTTGTACCCCGACCCACTCGAGCCCAGCCTCGGCAGATATCTTTGGCCCAAGTCGATGCACACACACGCCCTGGATCGGTCCCACCTTGGCTCCACTCGCCCAGTCCTTCAAAGGTGGGTCAGTTCCCTCGCCTCTCAGCGCTCGCTGACCACTGCTCTTCAAGTATCCACTTGTTCCCCCCTCTAACCACTTTCCCACGCCATGCCCCTTCCCCTTCGCACTTTCAGCACATACTTCTGCCACTACTCCCCTCGCGCCAAGCCTCCGGTCACCTCTGATCCGCCACCCATTACTACAATCTAGTATCTGCCATTCTACATCCATACAAACACTACAGTCCACACTCTCCTCGCACTTTTGCTCGCTCAACGACCGACCGACCACCCACTCCACAATACATCCAATGCCGAACCCGTCACTTTCCGCCCCGCCTCCCTTGCCTCCGCCTACCTCTGTGATCAAGTCGCACAATCCGTCCAAGAACTACCCGTTCCTCGCTCCCGGGCTCACCGAGCACGAGTATCGGAATCGTTTTGCCGACTTTCTGCAAGACCTTGATCTCGAGGGGGCCGACAAGCTGTCCGAGGGTGCCTTTGGCATTGCCCTTCGCTGGTATGCCATCATTGCTCTTAAACTTTAAATCCACTGACAACCGACTTGCCTCGTTTCATCGATTGAGTTGGTCTCGCTCGCTCAGAACAATCAAGGATCTAACCCCTACCTCGTTTGACCCTTCATAGCACCAAACGCTCTACCGGTAAGACGTACATTCTGAAGAAGGTCAAGCTCGATGGTTTGGCTTCGTCCAAGGCCCGCCGTGAAGCTCGTGATGAGCTCAAGACGGAATGTCGCTTGACGGTCGAGCTGTCTCTGCAGTCGCCGTATGTCATCCAAGCACTTGGATGGATTCCCCAGCATGGCATGCGTACGTCTGCTCCTTCCCGTCTTGTCCCTCGCCATCTCACCATCCACTCGTTTCGCTGACCGATTGGGCCTCTTCGTTGGGTACAGTTCTTGAGCACGCCACCCTTGGCTCGATCCGCTCCTTGATGGTACGATTAACTTTTTTATCATTTCATTGTCCCCCAAGTCAGCATTCCGCAAGAGTGGCGGCTTTTGCTCTTGATCAATGTGTTTGTGATCCAACATGAGTCACATGTGCCCCATTGTATGCGTCTCAGACGTTGCTTCGACCTGCAACGTGAGACACAACCTGCATGCGGTGGTGGCGCGTGTGATCTGCTTTTGGCATCGCTTTGAATGCAATGCAAAATCGATCACCAAGTGAAAAGCACGATTGTTTGCTTGGAAAAATACTCACACACTTTCGGCGCTTGTTGTGCCCGCTGCAGACCTATCGCCAACGCCCGATCCCGGTTCCTGTTGTCCTTCACATTGTCAAGACATTGATCCTCGGCCTCGATACCATGCACCGCTCGGGATATGTTCACCTCGATATCAAACGTATGTCTCACCCCTTGTCTCGCGCGTGCTTTCTACATGTCCTTTTGCTGACCGGGAACCTCTTTTGCTCGCATCAAATAGCCGCAAATCTCTTTGTCCACGGTGACGGTCGCCTTGTCCTTGGTGACCTGGGTCTCGCCGCCCCGATCGGCTCAACCCGCCCTGGTGTCGCCGGCTCGCCTCGCTTCATGTCGCGCCGCCAGCTCATGTCCGACATCAAGCTCACTGCAGATCTTGATTGGTATGCCGGTCGCCGCCGTCATGGTCGAGTTTCTCGACGATGGGTCCACCATGTTTGCCGGTATCACGAAGGACGACCCCGTGTGGTCTCAAGGCAACGTGGTCAACACGGTCATGTCGCTGCATGCGCGCAACCAGTACCACTGCCCCAAGATCCTCATGCAAATGGACGGCGGTCTTCTGCTTCTCGAAGCGCTTCGTGACGGACTCATGGATCCCGTCCGCTTGGTCAACTGCTCGCCGCTCACGCACGCCAGCGAAATCGACTTCTACAACTGGGCCACAGGTCGCCGCACGGTCTCGTCGGTTCCCAAGCGCTCGTCCATGGCATCGTCGCTGGCTATGCAGCCCATGCCTACGATGCCCGCCATGCCGGTGGTCACTCGTAGCTCGGCCGCCCCTATCGTCCGCCGCGTGCACGCTGCCAAGGCCGCATCGCCATACCAACGCACCCCGCGCACTGAGCGCACCGCCCCTGTTGCGCCCAACATGGCCCACCAGACCTTGCCGTGGCCATCGGTTGCCGAATTCAACAATGGCCCCAGGCCCAACAAAATGCCTTTTGTCAAGACGTCGCTCCCAACACCGGTTGAGCCCGAGTTTTCGTCGCTCTATGACAACCAGCCCGAGGCCCCAAGCACTTGTCTGCCGTCGAGCCCCTGCCGGCGTCCAAGATCCCGATTCCCGCGGTCCCTGTGAGCCAACCCGCGTCCATGGTTGCCGATGCGCCGCATGTGTCGATGGCTGCCCGCTCGGCACCTGCCCCTGTTGCACCCAACGAGCCCGTGCCCGCACTCGCCGAGGTGATCTTCGAGGCTGATCCGTTCAAGACTGTTGTCCACCCGACGACTGGCGCTGCTGAACCCCCCATGCCCAAGCTTGTCGACGACGCCGCAGTCCCTGCTCCCACTCCCGCTGCCACCCAAGTCAAGAACGAGGCCGAAATCGAGGTCGAGGTCGAGTCGAGGCCGCCACCCCCAAGCCGCAACCGCACGCGCCTGTCCGCGCTGGCTCTGAACCCTTGCCCCGTCCTCAACGTGTCGAGGACGACATTGAGCAATCCCAAGGTGACGAGACTGCAGTCAGCTCTGGCTTGTTCTCGGACATTGACGAGTCACCCGCCTCGAGCAACAAGGAGGTGGACCTTTGCGAGGAAGCTCATGCGACGCAGCACTTGTCTGTCAATGTTTCGGATGTCGAAGAAGCGGCCTCCCCTGCCCCTACCCCGTCGCCGACCAACAAGTCGCATTCGCCCGTGGCCGCCCCCGCGCCCGTGCACATTACCGTTGTCGAGCCCCGCCCCGCCCACATCAAGGTTAAGGTGGACGCAGTTTCTTTCCATTCCGTTGCTTCAACCTTGGACGACAGTTTGTACTCACAAGATGACTACCCCTACGGCCCCTCTTCGCATCATCCCCGTCACAAGGTTATGGTCCCCGTTGCCTCGCGTCGCCCGTCTTCCATCATGGGCCGGTTGGCTCGCGCCTTCCGCCGCCTCAGCGGCGACAAGACGCCCAAGTTGTCGACCCCGCACCTTGTCTCTGTGGTGCCCTCGAATCAGTCGGTCAAGACCCAACACCAGCCGCACTGCCCGGCACCTGTTGCCTCGCCGCATCACATTGCCATCACGATCGGCACTCCGCGCATGCCCACGGTCAAGGTTGGCGATGTCACGCTCAAGTCGCACGCTACCCACAACAGCAAGGTCGGCACCATGTACTCCAACAAGTCGATGGCCACAGCGTCCGTGGGCTGCCAACCGCCTGGCATGCGTCGCCGCATCAATGCGCTTGTGACGCGCTTGTCAATGAGCCAGTCACGGTCGTAAGCGACTCGTATCGTCGAGGCAAAGCGAAGGGCATCCAAGTCTGTTGTTGAAAGTGTGACAAGGGGCACTCGTTACTTTTCTCAACTCTAGACCACGTCCTCGTCATTCATCTCCCTATCTCCTGTTCCATAATGCCTTTTTTCGTTTCCTCTCTCTTGTTTGTCTTCTTACCTTCTTCCAGCCTCTCACTCTCTGTTTCCCCCCCCCCCCCCCCCTTCTCTGGCTTTTTTTTTCTCCCACCCAACCCACACATCCCACGCACTCTTTCGGGACGCGATGCTTGAATCGCGCACAAACCCATCTCACGCTTCTTATCCGTTGTGTCTCATTCTCGTCGCTATCCCGTCGCAGTGTCCATTATTGTCGCCCCTTTTCCCCTTTTATTGTACAAGCTCTCAGTTCGTCTTGGAGTGATTTTATGTCCCATTTTTCCAGTCCACCCACCCTTTCCTCTCGCCCATTTCTTCCTGTTCGAGTGTTCTTGACACCCCTTGATTTCCATTTTTCCCCTTTCATTTTTCTCTCATTATTCAATGCTTTTGTATTACCGTTGCTTCTGTGCCCATCCCATTTGCTCTACTTGCTGTCTTCATCCTCGAACTTTTCGTCCCACTTGTATCCTTGTTGTTCAAAGCCCACACCCCGGCCCCGGCTCTGTGTCCACTCGTTGTTCATACCCAGTGCCTACATGTTACTTGTTTTGTGCTGTGCTGTGCCGTTTTTCTTATGTAATTTGCTTTTGTGCTCTTCCTGTTGCCATTTTTCGTTCTCCCTTTCACAGCACGACCACAACACTGCATAGCCGCCAATCCGTCCACAATACCTTTGAACTTCATCAACCTGTCTGTTCCCACTACCACTTTCCCTATTCTCTCGCTAGCTCGCATCTTTCCACCATTACTATTAGACGCATAGTTTTATATAAAACCCAGTATCTTTAGATGAGACATTCATCCATCCTTAGACTACTTGACTGATTGACTTTTGCTTGTCATCCGCTCACTGAGCAAGCACACTGCCTCTCATGGTACAAATACTTGTAATTCGGACCTGTGCTTGCGCAAAGCATAGCGACTACCCGTCCCATGTACTGCGTCGCTCGACAACGACTCGGTACTCAATGCCAAATTGGTCAAACTCTTGCCATTCGACCCTTGCCGCTTGCGATCCGTGGCGGCCGCCGCCTCCATGGCCGCCGCATGCTCTGGATCGCCCGGCTTGACATGCTCGAATCGAATCGTAAACTGCTTCTTGTGGGCCGTCAGCGTGAATGACGATGCGACATTCACAGGAACGGCTTTGCCGCGGTTGGCTGCTTGATTGCTCGCCAAACCTTGGCGATAAACCCAAGCACATGCTCGTCAGCGCGTAAAATGATGTCGCCTCCGGCCTTTTCTGAGAGATGCATGTCACAATGAAGGACAACGAGGCCGTCTGAAAGCGTCGAGGTGCTGATGCCGACAATGTGGGCGAGCGGTAGCTCGGCCTTGACTTGAGGCGAGTGAGGATCGGGAGTAAACAGCCACAGATGCTTGCCCGTCAACACAACAACACGCTCAGCTTCCTTGAAGTCGTTGCGGCGCAACTTGTGCGCAACCATCGCAAACAAGGGCTGGGCAGCGTCGACTGGTGCCTGCTTGCGCAGCAACTCGGCAATCGCTGCAGTGACTGAGCTCGATTCGGATTTGAACTGGCGAGGTACGCTCTCGGCGTAGCCTTCCTTCTTGGAAAGAAGTGACGCAGCGACCATTTTCCACTCGAGCTGCTCTTTGCGCTCTGGCGATAGGGAGCGCAAGAATCGTGTCCCTTCGCTGCAATGATGCAAGCGCGTCAGGGCTGCGGACAAGGTCGGGCACCAACGACACGGGGGCGATTGGAACTGGAACCATTTCTGACCCGTGGCCTTGAACTCTTCGCAAAGCTTGCGCGTTTGCTCGAGGTACTGGCGGCGCTTGCTGCGACGCCACCATCGTTGCAAGTATGGAGTCGAATACTTGGGCAGCGTGGAGCGGCGGAGGCGATCGAGCCTCTTGCGTGCCATGTGGCCGCGGTACACGCGAGAAATCGTAGTGGCACATTTGCGCATGTGCACGTAACGCCGGCGCTGAGTCCATGTGCGGGCAATGGATTGTGCAGTGATGACCCGGTTTCGATACTCTGTAAACTTTTTGCGGTCCTGGTACATGCGCCAAGTCGCCTGAATCTTGGTCGCCAATCGGGTTTTGATTTCGTTGCGCTTGGTCTCTAAAGCGTGCAGCTAAGCGAAATCAACAAGCCGATTGTGAGCCATGAGCCCATAAATGGGGGAAAAAATGAGAGTTGCGTACGGTCCGCGGACTGGCAATGAAGACTTTGGTCTTGCCCCACACATATTCCTTTTCAGCAATCTTGAACTCTTCAAAGATACACTTGATTCCCTCTTTGACGTCCCCCTTCCACTCTGGCCACGTCCTTGGTGAAAGCATCTTGTACCGCAGCAAAAAGCGGTCAAATCGCTCCCGGTAGCAGTATCCAGCACGCACACACTTGATGTTCTCGAGCAAGCCGAGATAGGTGACTTGATGGTTGACGAGTTTTGCATCAAACAATCGGGCTTTTTGAGTGAGTTTGGCTTGATACAACGAATGTAATGCGGCTGCTTTGCCAGCATATTGGTGACGAGCGCGCTCAACGAGTTGCGGAACTGCGTTCCCAGCGTCTCGGATCGCTTGAAAGCGGCATTCGGGTCAGGTGCAAACAAGGTTGCCAACAGTGGAATTGAGCTGCCGCTAAGGCATTGCTTGACGTCTGGCCAAACACTGTCCTTGTTGCGGCCCATGAAACCGTGAACACTATACTGCACGCTGCCGGCGTAGTGCTGTACTCGAAAGGACTCGTGGTCGAGCGTCTTGTCCGACCGCGACTTTTCCCTCGAGTCAAAGTGCTTGTGTTCAATGACACGCTTGTTGAGCTTGGCAAGAAACGTGAGGTCGGAGGTGTCGCCCACCATGTGCGTTTCCTCGTCCAACAGCACCAAGATTGAATCGCGTTTGGCTTCAATCAGATCCACCACGACCTTGTTATCGAAAAAGTTGATGTACGACCAGGGCACACCCTCGCTTGCATACTCTGCTTGCTCGCCCGCAAGGTCTGCTCAACAAACAGTTGCTGCAACTTTTCGTTGGCAAAGTTGATGAGGAATTGATTGAAACCATTCTGGGGAAAGATTTCGAAACCAAAACATCGAGAACCGCAACGACCCTCGGCTTGGAGGTGGAACCGGAAGTGGTGGACGTCAATCGAGCATTGAGCCAGTCGACCAGCCAGTTGAATAGTCGACCGTAAATCGCGCGCGCACATGCGTTCCTGCATTCCTCTGCCTTGGTCCGAGTCAGAGGCACGACCATGTCCTCGCCCTTGGATGCAGTATCCTTGATGGTCCTCCGAGTGAGAGCCTGCTCAAGTGCAGCGGGCGTGACGCCCAACAGCTCGGCGGCGAATTTGAGGGACTGCTGGGTGGCTTCGGTCACCTTGGACCCGGGTGGAGTATCCGCGGCAGCCTTGCCATTGTCGATGCCTCCAATGACATGATCCTCAAACTGAATGTTTCCCAAGTGCAGGACCGAAGCGATTGTGCTGAAGACATTCTTGCGCGTTGGCTCATCCATTCCCAAAGCCTGCAACGCGTCGACAAGCACATCAAACTGCTTGGCGTCGTCCACACCCTTGATTGTCTTCTCACCGCGAGCCACCAAGCAGTACTGCTCAACGTCGGAATCCAGGTGGAGTGCACGGCGAATGCCGAGCGGCGCTTGCAAAAGCTGATAAAACACGTGGAAAGTGCGTTCGCCCTCAGAATGGTGCGTAACCCGAGATTTTTCGAGGAGATACGTGGTGATTTTGCAGCCAATAGGCTCGCCCTTGAAGTTGAACTCGAGCTCCGTGTACTTGCCGAATCGGGATGAGTTTTCATTGAGCCTCGTTTTGGCGTTACCAAATGCTGTATGTTGCAGTGTATCAGCTGTGGCGACACCAGTGGAGAGTCGCACCATACATGTACATACCTTCCAAGACTGGGTTCGCCAGCAACAGCCGGTGCGTAATCTCACGCACCTTTTCCGTGTCGCCCGTCACTTTGGCAATGTAGCGCATGAAGATCTTGCTCGCCTCCGTTTTGCCCGCGCCGGATTCGCCCGTTATCAAGACGCACTGGTCATGGTTCCGGTCACGCATGGCGCGGTACGCTTCGTCGGCAATCGCGAAAATGTGAGGTGGCACTTCAAACAGGCCCTTTTCGCGGTAGTAGTCGATTTGCCGGTCATCGTACAGGTTGGGAATGTCGCGGTGGGGGTTGACCGACAGGATGACATTTCCAATCTTGGTCTGTAATACATGACAGGATATCAAAGGCAGGCATTTAGGTGTTCGACTCGCTTGACTGGATCGCTCGACGCGCGTACATAGGGTATATCGGCCGCGATTCGAGCGCGCAAGTTCTCGGTCACGGCGTCGAGCGTGACCTCGGACAAGAGGACGCAGTCATCAACGCCAGATTCGGTAGACATGGCTGATTTGCATAGAGTCGCACTTCCGTTACGGAGAGTCAGGCTTTGACTCGGATAGGTGCGAATCTTATTCTACGTCACAGTGGGATGTGGGTTGGGCAATGTATGAACAAACGCCATGCACAGAGTTACTATTACGCTTGCAAAGTGTGTGTATAATGTAAAAAGAAAGGTGGGCAAATCAACAATCAAACCGCGGCAAACAAGCGCCAGAGCAAAGGAAATCCACAAAACTCATGACATGGAAGTAATGTAAACTAACTGAAGTACAATGACAGAGGCGTAAACTGCATCCACAAAAACTAGTTGCTCCGCGACTGCTGCTGGGACACATCGGAGGAACTTGATGTCGCGGTGTCCGATGAGCCTTGAGATGGGCTGCCGCCTTGCTCCTTGCCCATTTGGCCAATTTGCTGGATGAGGAATTTCTTCTCTTCGTTGAAGAGGTCGTCATCTGGAAACGGGCAGGCCACAGTGATGAGTTGATTGGGGCAGTGGAGCGATGACAGCACAAGAAAGACGGGCGACAGCGTACCAGTCTTTTCGGCATGGAACGTGGATAGATATGACAAGAGCTTGTCCCGATTCTTGAAGAGAATATCGGCCACCGGCTTGACCTTTTTCGGGTTGGCAACAAACACCTGACAACATGATTTACATGAGCCAACTGCCAGGTCACCAGTCGTAAGTAGATCAGAGACCCATACCTTGAAAACATGAAACGCCTCAAACTGAATATTCCGACTCTTGTCCCGCAACAAGTTCATCATGAGCTTGAGGTTGTCGGCCGAGGCAATGTACCGAGTCATAACGCTGAAATTTGCACGGTCCAAGAGCAGTTCACCAAGCAGCTTGAGTGACTGGCGCTTGGTGACGTAGTTGTTGGAGTTGAGCAGCGCCGTGTAGCGAGTAAAAAACTCGTCGTACTGCGAGTCGAGGAATTGCGCAACCATTTCCTTGTGCTTGACGAGCAAGTCCTGGGATGTCGTACCACGTGCCAGAAGGGGCGGATGTGAGCACCAATGTCAGGCGAGTTTCGGGTGAGTGTGCGACAAATACCTTGAATGTGGCAAAGGCATCGCTTGCGGTATCAAATGTTGTCGACTCGACATAGCCGAAAAAGTTCCAAAAGATTTGGTTGTTGAGGATGAGCTTGGCGAGTGGCTCGTATCTCGCACACTCGCGGATCATCATGCCGCAGTTGAGCGCAATGTCGGGACTCTCATATCTGGAAGTGTGAGTGGACGGTCGGAGCAATCAGTGGCACGTTGGTAGAGAGGGCGATCACGAGCAGGGACTTCGTGCCCTTGCACGAGCGTGGCAAGAAGCGGCTCGCGGACGGAAAAGTATTCGACGGTTGGCTGTCGTGATCCGATTTGTCGGCGCAAGAGGGTGTTGACGATGAAGACTGTGTCCTTCTTCGCCTGTGGATGGCAACAAGAGGACCAAGGTTGGTATGTGTTGGTCGAGTACGAGCCAAGGAAATGGGACGATGGTGGTGCACCTCAAACTCGAATCGCTGCAGATTGACAATAAGGAGTGATAGAAGATCTTGGTTGTACACTTCTTGGGCGAGTGCGGAAATGATTTCAGGTGATGGTTCGGTTTCTGGGTGCGAGAAACATGCGATGGTGTTTGAGTTGGCGGAGTCCGCAGTCGCACATTGCTCCAGCAACGACACGAAAAAAAACACACCTCCATCCCCAGTCAAAATGAGTTTGATTTGCAGGATGAGACGAGACAGGTCTTCAGGTGCCTAGCGAAGGGGTGTGACAGAATCCAAATTTAGGGTCGCCGCACAAGGAGAGAGTGTGGAAGCTGCGGCGAGGAGGTGGTTCGCGCAACCTTTTCTGAGCCCTTTTGGTTGGATGTCAGTCGTTGGATAGCGTCCTTTGTGGATCGCACAACGTCGACTGGGGACTTTGATTTGCTTGACTTGAAGAAAAAGCTCATGGCGGCAATTCTGAGCTCGGTGAGTTATGGAAAGAGCGGAGACGGCAAGGTTGGCGCGGCGGTGAGGGATTGAGCACAATGTGTGCGACGATCGGCAATATTCGAGGACAGAACAGATGGTCCCGAGAAGAGAATCACAGCGCAACAAAGAGGGCGGATCGTAACGTAATCGTGGCGATAACAAAGGTGGAGCGAGTCGCGGTTGACAGGTGGGAGAGCTGGACGGATGGATAGCAAAGTTCGCGTGAAGTGGGGGGCGCTTACATGGGTAGTTGTGAGTCAGAGCCGAAGCATGGGACAAGATTGCATTGGGTTTGACTGGTTCGGTAGAGGCATGTGTCGGTATTGCACAACCTGTATATTGTCGCTCTGAGTCGAGAGCGCCAACGGCCTCGCGTCCGCAATCAAAGCCGCCGATCTGGCTTCCCTATGTGGTTCCTCGACCGAGAAAGGCTCAAATATGTATTTACGTATACAAAAGGAATCAAATCACTCTACGTAGCATCCCGCGGAGCGCATACGACGATGCATCACCCGCCGAGCCGCACATCCATTCTATGTACGCTGCGTGTATTCCAACGTACAAGCATTTGTCATCACACTGGCGACATTCACGTCTACCTACATTCACATTCAATGAATCGCCTTACCCAACCACCGGTGCAGGGAAAATATCCGTGAAAGCCCTCTGCACGCCACCGACAGGATAAGCCTTGGGCGTGTATTTCGGCCGGACTGCATCCGCGGCCTCGACACACCCAGCCAGGCCCAACCTCACGTCCCTCACCACCACCGACGCGCCCAACGGCCAAATGTCCTCCACCTCCATCGACACAATGTGCCTGTCTGCGGGCACAGGCACCACAAACTCAAATGGCGCCTCCGCATCGTCCTCAGCAAACCGCGTAAAGTCGCGCGACGACACAACCGTTTCACGCACCCCACGCGCGCAGCCCGGGGCGGCCGATGTGCGCAACACAATGTCAAAGTGCGTGTCGGGTGTCGACACAGTCGCGGAAAACTTGAGCGCCGCGGGCGTGTTGTTGAAGTGCGCGGCCGGATTGGCACACCCGAAATCAAGGCGGCGGTTGGGCGCCAGTAGCGAGAACCGGTACGTTGCCTGGTTGGGCGTGGCGCGAATGGGCGCTGGCGACGCCGCGCCAGTGAATGCAACATTGTCCAGGTACACCCATCCGTGCGACGGGTTCACAAAGTTGTTGATGACAATCGAGCGCAAATGGCGCGGGTCCACGCCAGCGAAATCCGAAAGCGGGATAACAATCTTTTGCTTTGTTGGCTCGCTCGACGTGAACTGGGCATACGACGCCAAGTTGACTTGCGCACGGGGGCCGCCGCGCTCGTTGCACCTTCCAGCACCGGGTCCAGCCTCGAGCTCGACGTTGGCTGAGAAGCCCGCACGCGCTTGAATCTCGAGGTGCAGATGCGTGAAGCGCGAGGCGTCATGGCACACGTTGGTGGTTTGCAGCGATTCAACCCAGTATGCGTCGGGGCGGTTCACGTTGAGCGCGCGCATGCCTTGGCCGAGACCTTGCTTCGGGTAGTGCAGCTGCACGCGGGACATTGAGCCGTCTGCCGACGAGTAGGCGCCGAGCAGGTTTTGCGCGTTGCCGTTGAGGCGGAAGTCCCAGTAGTCATTCTGAAAAGAACATCATGTTATCCAGGAGGTATGTGAGACATGGTCCAAAGTGAGCACACGTACAATCATTTGCGCAGAGCAGTATTTTGGCGTGGGATTGACCGGCGCTGGGTTCAGCTCGCCACGCGGGTAGCAAGTGCGGACATTGGCACGCTCCAAGGCCCACGAGTTGGCAGCGCAAAAGTGGTTGATCGTGGGGGAATAGTAGTACCGGCAAGTGGCACGCTGCGCTTGCGTGTCCCATTCGCAGTCGGGCCAATTGACGCGGAAGAAGCGGCTGCAACAGCGGTTCAACGTTGGTTAGTTCGTTGGTTGGGATCATTACCAGTGGGAATACATGGCAAGGGCAATGTCGTACGCAAGTCGCGGCAGCGAGATCGAGACGTTGCGTCGATTCCACTCGTCGTTGAGCGTCTCAAGGGTCGAAGAAATGCCCGAAGCTGTAGAACAGGAGAGACACACGATCAGATCAGAGGCGGGCACCACTCAACCAAACGGCAAAGACGAGAAGGCTAACGGACCAGGAACAGTGTTCCAGGAGCGAGCGTCGTTGGACCACGAGTATGTGAGATTGTTTTGGCGCGGGATGAGCAACTGCGGGCGCATCTCGTTGACGACAATGAAAAGGCGGTCATTGCGCTGGCCGTTGGGGAACCGCCAGGTGATGTATGTGTTCTTTTCGAACTTGGTGCCGTCCGCAAAGTCGCGCTTGTAGCGGGTGATGTCTGCGAGACGGACAGTCAGCTCACATAGTGCAGGGTTCAGTGGTTGAGCATGTATAATATGCGAACCATGATGGGTCTCGGGGTTGCGGTGGTCGACGGAAAGCATGTCGCTGCGATCGTAAAGGCGTTCAAACTCGTTTGCGGAACAGTAATCGATGAACCTACGGGGTCCACAGTCATAAGGAAAGGATATTGTGCATGCGGTTGTGACTGAGACAGGTCAAACGGACATGGCAGTGACGGCCTGTGCCAACACGGCGAAGAGGCCAAGCAAGCGAGAATGCGAGACATGATGTGCGGTGTGTGGAGCGTCTATTGGGTCTATAGCGAGTCTCTTGTGCGCAGGCTGGGTATGTGCCCTTGAGGTCCAAGATTTCACGGCGAGGGCAGACGGTCGAGCCCCTTTATACTCTGGGCGAGCCGCTCGTTGACGGCTGCCGAGGATGTGACCCCTATTGTGGGATGTGTGAGGGACAACACATGACGTATCTCCTGACCCTGGCCGAGGAAGTGAATTCGTAGTGGGTACATATGCACGCTCGGCCAAATGAGGAACTATCGATGGAGGGATCGTTGTGCAAACTGTCAACTTCATTTCGGTTTAATTATGGCAAACACTCGGCGAGCCTGTTGACGAAAAGTTGTGTGTCTCACATGGCACGCGACCAATCGTTTTGCATCACCCAGCGCCACCACCACAATGACTGAAACGGTGTCCATGTGATTCTGGCATGCTCAATTGATGAGGCAACAATGCAGGCCGAGCCCACGACAACCAACCTTGGCGGCCAAGAAACTAATTTTACACCTCAGGCCTAATCGCCACGGCTCAGTATACCTTGAAACACTCGTTGTAACATGGGATGGATCCATGGACACATCCATTCCCACGATATACCATGACTTGCCTTGACTCAATTATGCGTACAGAAACAGAACTATTTATTCTATGTTGCATTGCTTCTTTGCTCGACACAAACGAGCTCAACCATTCATCAACAACAACGGAAATCAACTTGTTAACTTGTCAACTTGTCACTCGACGTGGTCACCGCCACCTCTGCTCTCTCTACATCCCGATTGTTCTGGCCGGCGGCCGTTCTTTCTGCGAGCTTTTTCGTAATAAGATTCGCCACGTAGACATGGCAACAGCACGACAGACAACCGCACACGAGCGCAAGCCCACCAAGGACGGTGATGGCCACGGCCCATGAGACGATTTCGGGCTTGCAATCGCGAGTCCACCATGGCTTTTGCTGCTGTGTTCCATCCTCAATGAAGACACATCCATCGAGACGGTCCGGGGCCGGCCAGAGGCGGGCCGGAACGCCCAGCTACCATATGTCCCGTTGAAGAAGGCGGGCTGGTCGCGTTCTGTTGCGATATCGTGATGAATGGGAGGTGCGAACAAGGAGGTGTGAGAGTTGGATCATCAGAAGATAATGAATGCGGGGGAGCGAGGATGCGTACCAAAAAACGGAACGGCGGGGCGTGGTACATTGGCTAGGGTGGGAGTCGCTAGAGCGAGGATGACCACAAAGAGCGGCTTGATTTGTGTCAAGTTGGACGGGTGGAGGTTGGCCATGGTGACAAAGTGTGCGGCTGTTTCGCTAAA
Source organism: Catenaria anguillulae PL171 (assembly GCA_002102555.1). Taxonomy (NCBI): domain Eukaryota; kingdom Fungi; phylum Blastocladiomycota; class Blastocladiomycetes; order Blastocladiales; family Catenariaceae; genus Catenaria; species Catenaria anguillulae. Next base: position 347,427 of record MCFL01000012.1, read on the forward strand.
TCTGTTCAGGTGCTATGGTAGACTGCTGTTGAAAGATTGGGGAATAAGTGGGGAATGGGCTGCATATGTTTTAAGGGATGCACAGAGTGCAGAGGGTGGATTCTGGGAATAAGTATGTATGTACCGAGAGCACCATGAGAACATTTTTTTTGCGGTTCAGCTCAGCCACAGGCTTGGATTGGAGGCCGCTTCACCGCGACTTGTTCGTAAACTTACTTGTGGAATTTGCCTGCACATGCATGTGCATCCATTTGGATTACGAGTCTGACTCGACCAGGTCGCTTATTCACTCGCCTGTTAATGTGGGAACATGATATCCATTTTCCCAAACTTGCCCTGGTCCAGGGTACATCATTAATCATACCATGCCCACAAGTTCGATTGTACGATTGCTGAATGAGTTCCCATCATCATCGTCATTCAGCCCCAGGTTTCCAATGGATGCGTTATACACAGGGCACTATTGCGATGAAGAATTGCCTTTGCTTATTCATGCGCTTTCGAGGGCCATACCTCGCCACAGAGGTAGAGGTTGACAGCCTTGGGGCCAACTTGAAGCTGGGTGCAGCAGTGACTCCCAATTCCCAGAAAACACTGTGCGGACATCGATCAAAAGTGGGCGGGCCGAACAGCTGATCAACCAGTGGAGACTATGAATACCTAGAATGAATATATAAAGTAGGCCACAAGTCCAAGCACTCGACTCGATGCATTCGTCCTGTGCCGCCTAGCCCTGGCGCTGCAATATTCATCATGACCCGCTCACGCTCACGCTCTCAGCAGGGCAATGCCTTTGCTCCCAATCCTTTGAATGCCTTGCCAATCACTGTCGACTCGGACTCGGACTCGGACTCGGACTCTTCAGACATTGCCGTCCTCTCCCCTTCCCTTTCCCCGACTCGTTCTCTCACCAACCCCCGCCGCCGTCGACTGCCACCCAAACCGCCCACAGCCGCCGCAGCAACACCACCAACAACAAACACAATGACCATCGACATGACTGACCTGTCCAGCGACGACATTCTCCATGACCCAGCTGTATTCCCGCTCAACATCCACATGCCTCATGCATCTCACTCGCGGCCATCTTCCTCTGCCTCCAACCCATCCAACGCATCTAACGCATCCAATACATCCACCCGTCACGCCAATACCAATCCACGTCCAACACAAATGTTCGAAGTCAACTCGGACTCTGGCGACGACCTCATGTACATTGACACAACACCCCATCGACCTGCCACTCCACCCTCCACTCATACACCACCACCGCCGCCACCACGATTGAGCTCGTCGTCGTCCGCATCTTCCCACGGTCCCAGCCACACCTCACCACCAATCACCCTGTTGGACGGCGATGATGACGACGACGATATCCGAATCCTGCCACCTGCCGGCGGCCTTGACCCGGTCGCCGCCGCTTGCGGCGACTGCTTGATCATGTTTCCCGACATTGATCCGTCCTTTCTCAAGCAATTTGTGGCGGACCTGTCCAACCCCGGTGCCGATCCTGCGCAGCTCGCGGCCGTGGCTGTGAATTCGTTGCTCGAGCGCAAGGAGGGGTACCCGAAGATTGACAAGGCGCTGCTCCGTGGAGCTTCGGTGGCGGCACGTGGCAAGCGGAAGCGGGACTCGAGTCGCAGCGACAGCGACGAGAACGATGAGGACGATCTAGAGATTGGCGGCGACGGAGATGGGGGTAGCGACGATGATGTGATTGACATGTCGCCAAACGCGAAAAAGCGGCGAAAGGTGGCACGGGATCGGAGGAGGGGTAAAGGTCCAGATTTGAGGCAGCATCAGCCCAATTTGAAGTTGACGGATGCGTGCCGGTCGTCTTGGTATGCACTGCTTTGTCATCCTGATTTACTCAGTCAAACTGTCTCACAACCCATTTTGTTTCCGCTGGTCGCAGTTTACACGTCCTGCAATCCGAATTCCCGACAGTGCCCATGTCGTATGTGCAAACCGTCCTCGCTCGGCACCACGGCCAATACGTCGTGTGCCATGAGGCACTGCAGGAGGCATCCGCAGCAAACCCGCCGCCTTACAAGCCGATTCGCCCGCGCAGGGTGTGTCCGCACACACGGTGCGGCATGGACCCGTTGCTCAAGGAGCACGTCGAGTGGTTGGTGGACACAAAAAGTATGCTGCGCCTTGAGTTTTTCTTTTCGATCCTGGGTGCACGTTTGTTCTCACTCCTCGTCTTGCCTTGTAACTTGTGTGTGTATCTAGAGCACGACCAACATGTTGCGCTTGCTGCAAAACAAGCCGAGCAGGAACTCGAGCAAGCCAAACTCTCTGGCCTTGCCCTGGAATGCGGATGTTGCTTCGACACATACCTGCCGCGCGACCTCGCCTCGTGCCTCGACGGCCACCTTTTCTGCCTCGAATGCATCCGCGGGGCTATTTCATCTGCAGTGGGCGACCGCAAGGCAAAGCTCATGTGCATGTCCATGGACATGTGCCAGTTTGGATTTGCACGCGCCGAGCTCGTGCGTGCGTGCAAGAGGGAAAACCCGAAATTGCTCAAGGCGTGGGATCGGCTCGTGGCCGAAACGTCAGTCAAGGGTGCAGAGATTGATGGCCTTGTGCTGTGCCCGTTTTGCGATTATGGTGCCGTGACCGTGGAGGGGCAGACCGTGTTTGCGTGTGAGGCGTGTGGCAGGGAGAGTTGCGTGCGGTGTCGAAAGGAGCCGCATGTGCCATTGACGTGTGATGGTTCGTTCGTTCTTCCTCTTCCCCTTTCTCATTTCGTGCGTGTGGTTGCGTGCCAGGGGAAACGTCTCACTCAAGGGAATCGATTCAACAGAGGCGGAAAAGAAGAGGCTTGAGGACGACAAATTGTCCCTCAAGCATCGGGTCGAGGAGGAAATGACCAATGCACTGGTCCGCAATTGCCCGAAATGTGGAGTGCCGTCGTTCAAGACTGAAGGGTGCAACAAAATGACGTGCACCTGTGGGCAAAGTGCGTCTCTGTTCCTTTTCCGGTCTTTGGCAAAGTTCATCCACTGACCCAATGTGTCTCCCCATGTCCAGAAATGTGTTACGTGTGCCGCAAACCCATCTCTGATTATTCTCACTTTGACCAATCCGCACGGTCCAATGTCGTTGGAAGTTCGTCAACATCTGCTTAGCAAGCGTCCCTTTTTCTCGGGCTACATGGACTAACCGCATTCCAAACAACCCATATCCACAGAGGACGGTAAGTGTCCACTATGGGACGATACCGTGCAGCGAAACCACGCCGATGTCAGCGAGGCCGAAAAACGCGCCTTGGAAGCTCTCAAGCAAGAAAACGGCGACTTGGATCCAGAAGAACTCAACATAGGCGGCGTTGCCGGCCGTGCACCCCCGCCGCCGCCCGCCCGACAACCGGGTGCATTTGGTGGCGCCCCCTTTCGTGATGTGATGTTTGGCGTGGCCGGCCAGCCCGCACAACCAGCAGTCGCACCGCCGCCGCCGGCCGTGCCTGCAAGGATCAATTTGGACGAGCACATGGCGAGGATCCGTGAGCTGGCAATGCAACGGCCTGACGGGGCAGCGCAAGGTCAGGCTCCGGCTCCGGCGCCGCCGGCGAGGATCAACCTAAATGAGCACATGGCAAGGATGCGTACGGCGGCAGTGCAGCCCATTCCGCAGTGGATGCAAGCAGCGGGCGCGGCAGGGGGTGGAGGTGGTGGTGGCGGTGGTGGCGGTGGTGGGGCAGCACCAGCTGGGTTTGAGTTTGGGTTTGGCGGAGTTGGCGCAATGATGCAGTTGCCAGCTCAGCAGCAGATGCACCCGCCGCCGCCGGTGCGGCGGCAGCAGCAGCACGTGGCAGCACAGGCGCCAGAACCGCCCGCGAGGAGGAAAAAGTTTCGGCGCAAGTAGTCCATGATTTCGCATGGTGGCGTTTGTGTAGCATACGATAACCGTGCCAGCCATGCTCTTGTGGTGTTCGGTTGTCATGGGGTTCATGTCACAATTCAGGCCGTCTCAAACTTGCAGCATCGTGATGTGAAGTTGAACGTTAATGTATGCTGCATACATGAGAACACGGGATCCTCGCGAGACCTTCGGCAATTGCTGGTCCAACTTGACTGCCAACCCCTCCATCGCAGACGCAACTATACCAGGCTGATTCGAGTATTACGTTCCCACACATTCTCGACGCGCCAGCGTCTCTGGCTGCTGCGCCTGGCAAACCTCCCGAGGTGGCCACGACTGAGGGCGCACCCCCGCACGACCTCCATTAGTCCCAGTATTCCCGCCTTCGTCAAGAAGCTCAACGGGCTCGATACCCTGACCCCCACTGTCTGCGTCGTGGTCGCAGCCACCAAAATCCAAAACTTGTGGTCGGTGCGCGTCGGCAGCGACCCTGGCTCGGGTATGAGGCCGTCATCCCATGTCCTACTCAAGCCCACTTTTGTGCAGGTCGTCCTCAGCAGTCGGCATTGCGGTCATTTACTGTGCTTGAAGTCCGTCTAGGCCAGGCGTGAAAGAAAACCTGTCGTGCGCACCGACGCCGGTCACACACGCCTCGAAACTGCCGCCCACCAGCGAGTCTGTGTTGTGGTATCGCACCCGACTTTGTATTCCAATCCAAACCTGTCGTTGCCGATAGTCTCGAAAGCAGTCCAATTCTCGGCTATTTTTTCAACCGCATCAGCGTGTGGCTGGCTGCAGATCCGTGTCGGTGTCGGGATATGGTGTTGATCCGCTTTCAAAACACTCCACGAAAAACAGAGAATCAAGGGCCGTATTCATCATACGACTGGTCCATTTATCTGTCACAACGACACTTTGAGCAAACAGTTAGCAATCCCTTTTCCGTCGTATCTCCATCCTTTCTTGTCCAGAAGCGACCCCGATCCGCCTCCTCGGTACGCCCACAGCTTTGGTTCACCCCGCCCTTGCCTGTTGATCATTGAGCAGATGGATTGCCCGCTGGCCCCTCCCTGCTCGGGTACTGGCAGTGTTGGCAGATCCGGGTAGACTTGACATGCCCCACTTCAGTTCTCTGCTGTGGGCTCAGCATGTGCGCCCACCGTTTTTCTCAAGACCCGGCTTTCGCCAGTGCATTTCCCGAACGCAGGAGCATCGGCGACCCGTTCCATTTCATAAACGCCATCTTGACTGGACTCACTTGCTTGTGCTGTGCTTGACTGTATAGGCACTGTCCGCTTCATCGTGCGATTCCGAGCGGCATTTCGGGCTCGCGTGACACCTGGGTTGTGATCCGCCGTCGGCAGCAAGCACCCATCTTGCATTGGTCGTTCGGTGACACTGCTTCGCCACGCATTTGCAAGAACTGAACTTTGGAGTGCGCGCCACTTGGGGGCTTCAAAAACACGACAAGTCGGCAGTCCGACCAAAACAAAACGACCAAGCGCACTCTTGCAACCTTCCACTGTCTGTCGCCCCTCACCTAGCGTTGACTGGCGCAATCATCCTTTTGCCCAAGATGATGCTTGGGTTCCGGCTCACGGGGCGAAAGTCCCAAAAGTCGGGCAGCAGCTCATCTTCTTCGTCATCGTCAACAACAACGTCGACTTCGGCAACGGCGACGACTGCAACCTCCTCTCCAGCATCGACGCCCGGGACCGGATCGGCGGCCCAAAAAGCCAGCGGAGACAAGACTTGTGGACCCACGTCGCCTAAAGTCGCACCAGCCCCCATTTCGCCCTCACCCACCTCTGCCCCTCTCCACGCTTCTGCTCCCGTCGTCCCACCCGTGGCCCATCCGGCAAATGCTGCGCGTCCACTTCCAAACCTTGTGATCCAACCACCGCCCGTCCCGCCAAAACACGGATCGCTCCCCGCCGGCCCCTCAACTGGCCAACCACCACCCACCTCGTCTATCCACACCCAACCCGACCGAGACCCGCACACCTCGGCCGCCGACGCCGACGCAGTCACCGAACAGTCGCTTGCAAACATGGCTGCGCGCCTGACTTTAGATGATGACGACGATCCCTTCAACGCTAAACCATCGTCAGCGTCGTCCCTTGCCTCGCCTCCAGCCGTTGGTGCGCATGCCTCGGATATGGAATCGGTGATCCGCGCTTGGCACAATTTGCCCAATACCCAGATGCACTCGCCGCTACACGCGGATCAGACACCGTTTTCAGGACACCAGCCTGGCCAGCAACAGCAGCAGCCTCGGTCGGCATATCCAACGCCATCAGCGTCACAGGTACAGTCGCCAGAGTACCATCGTTTGCACGGGCCAACAGCGCCGCATATGGGGTCGCCGCAGGAACATCATTTGCCTCACTCTACCCAAGGCGCGTTTCAAGATTCAATGGCTGCCTCTCGTCAAAAGTCTCAGTCTGGAGCATCCACTAGTGGTGCGCATCAACAGCCGCAGATGGAAGCATTTCCATCAATTGCTTCCAGCTTGCCCTCGAGTCGCCGGTCCACAATCAACCAGTCCATGCCCACGTCGCCGCACCTGGCTGCATACCAGCAGCAACAACAGCACCATCCGGGCATTCACGCGCCGCCCCCAAATCAACATGGTCACTACTATTCCCCGCATCACCCATTGCCCGGAGCTGACTCTGAACCGCAGCCGCTGCTCGCCTCGCCCGCTGAATCATTCGAGCTCGGGTCCGATGACGCGCTCCTCAGCTATCACCACGGACAATTTGTCGATCTGACGCGCAGTTTGCCCCGGCACCAACTTGCCGGTCCACCGTCTACATCCTCACTGCACCATCAGCATGCACATTCGGGATCCACGCCGCCGCAGCCACCTTCTCAAGGGCAGCAGCAACATCAACAACAACAACAGCAGCAGCAGCAGCAGCAGCAAGGCGCGCATCCAAATCTGGTCCGGTCGAGATCGACGCCGTACTTGAGCCGCCAAGTCAACTTGGGCATGATTCCATCGGCACACTCCAGCAGCTTGAGGCTGTCCATGACCATGGACGACGACACAGATTATTTGGCGGCGGCGGCAGAGATGGAAGCGGCGGACGCGGCCGCCCAGCACCATCATCGCCAGCAACTGCAATATCACCAGCAGCACCAAGGCCACTATGGTGGGGGAAGCAGCGGCCCAGGCGGTGTGCCAAGCATTTATGGTCCCTCGTCTTCCTTGTCGTTGGCAAGGGAGGGTGCGGGAATGTATCCCGGCTCACTTCCGCCAATCACGGGCAACCGCGGCGGCAGTTTCAGCGCCGGTCCACGGTTTGTTGACCCCATGCTCGGCGGCAACAACGCCAATGCCAGCCCTGGTGCACCTTCCGATCCGGCGTACTTTTCTGGCCCGCCAAGCAACCGAAGTTCCATGCACATGGAGCACCTGGAGCCGTTTCCAAGCATGGGCCCCAGCGGCAACCCGTCCGCCACACAAAGCCCGTACTACTCGGCACACCCGACGCCGCATCACTCGCCGCCGACGCCGCTTGGCGCGCGCGCGCCGCCGTCATACGACGAAATGTACCTCAACACGCCTCCGCGTGGGCCACCTTACGAGCCCGGATTTGGCAGTGGCGGCGGTGGTGGATACCCGTACAACACTCACCAGCACCATCACAACCCGTATGGCAGCGACACAAGTGGCTACGCGGGCAGCACTGGCCCGCACCAGTACTCTGTCGACCCCTTTGGCCTTGGTCCCTCAGCATTGCGTCCACGCTCATTTTCCGCCACGGCTGCACCGCTCGGGTACGCCGCCAAGGACCAACACGCGTCGCGTGCATCTTCGCCGAACACAGCCAACAACAGACCGTACATGCCCGGCATGGGCATGTTGCCTGCGGCGGCCGCATCGGCCGTGGATTTGGCACGGGCCGCGCAAGGACATCATCCCGGGAGTGGCTTTCCGGGATACCAGCAGCTTGCGCATTCGGTCCATGGATCTCCACATGCAGCGCATTTGGGCCCGCCAATGGGACTTCATGCTCAGCAACAGCAACAATATCGGCACCTCTCCATGCTCAACGGGCCCATTTCCGCTGCGCCCATGCCGTTGCCTGGCGGGTCGCCGGTTTCGTCACACCTGCATCACCATGGCGCGCCACCATCGCTCGGACAAAATGCAAGCAGTGCGAATGTTGCAGCCGCAGCTGCAGCGGCCGTCGCCGCGGCCGTGGTTGCTGCCAAGGATGCGTCTTCGTCTGCCTCGGTGACTGCTGGAACCTTCCAATTTGCTGTTCCAACCATGCCACCGACGTTGCTCCCTTCGCTACAAGCCATGTCTGGATGGGCCGCATCGAGGATTCACTTGCACACGCTCAAAATGGCGTCGCAGTATCCAATGTACCTGTCGATTCTGGGCGGCGACCACGTCGATTTCCAGTTTGGGTTCCCCATCGCTGCGTCCAATCCCAATGGCGCTGCGAGTACGTCCGCCGCCAATGGCGGGAACATGTCGCCAACAGTCCCGAGCCCGAGCAAGCAGTTGATGAGCCAGCAACAGCAACAGGCGATGCAGCAGCCGGGTGCAGCCGCCCCCATGATGGCTGCGTCCCAGGGACAGAGCGTGGCTTTTGTGCTGGTCGAGCAAGTGTCGCTGGTGCCAAGAGCCAACGAGCTGCATGTGCCCACATGCACAAAGTACGATCCACTTTTGAAGTCTTCGGGCTCATTGTGCGTTATCTTCAATCTAACGACGCCCTCTGGCTTTGTTTTGTCCCCTTGTAGTGCCCCAAACCACCTCCTCTCCTGGACGACCGTCTACGCTGCCAACAGCTTCGGCATCTACCGCTTGACGCCTTTGCAATCGCACGTGTTGCCGCTCTTTGTCCGCCCGCTCGTCCAATACTCGGAGCGCATCATCAACAAGGAAAAGATGCCGCATCTTGCGCTGGCCGTTGGCGAGGGCGGCACGGGCAAAACTTGGTCGTACTTGCTTGGGTGCATTGACTACATTGTGCGTGGAAGTCATTTCCAACGCGGCGGCCTTGTCTCGGGCCAGCAGCAGCACCATGGGTATCACCCGCAACAGCAACAGCAGCAGCACGGTGGGGGGTATTATCAGCAGGGATGGACAACGGGTGCACCGACCACGGGGCCCTATGGTCCGGCAATGACGTTGCAGGAGCAGCATCAGATGTTGTTGAATGGCGGCGGGCCAGGTGCAGGGAGAGGAATGCAGCAGATGCCGCACCAGCTCGGGTCGGGGCCAAAGGCGATTATCCTGTTGCCAACAAAGGAGGCCGTCATGAAGATGAAGAAATTGTTGGGCGATTTGGCGTCGGCCATCACCAATTCGTGGCTCAAGAGCCAGGTATGTGCTTCCTTTCTTGTGTCCAGGTCTTCGCGAAACTGAATCTCGTCCAATTCAAGCCGCAGGACATTATCGGGACCAACCATCGCCAACGCCCGCAGCGACTTGTCTCGTACCTGGCCATTGTCGGCAACATCCTCAAAGCCCGCCTTGCTAAACAACTCAACGATCACGACATTGTGGTTGCTACACCGTCGTCGCTCGCCGAGCTCGTAGAAACTCGCAATTTGCGCCTCGACAGCGTCAAATACCTCATTATCGATGAAATCACACGCGTGCATGAGCATGCCAGTGTGCAGCAACTGACCAACGACGTATGCACAATCGTGTCACACCTGCCCGTGTCAACAAAGTCGCACTCGATCAAGATTGTCTTGTTTTCGCGCCATTGGAACACCAATGTGCAGTACTTGACAGAGCGCATTGCGGCCGTGTTTCAGGTTGTGCCGCCGACGGCGCCCCAGCACGCACCGAGCCCCATGTTGATTCCGCCGAGTTTAGCGGCGGCGGCCACGGTCAATTCGGGCGCGCCTTTGTCGCCCGTTCCTGGGTCGCCGATTCCCTCTGGCCATCAGGGCAGTGGTGGCGAGCCAAGCACGCCACCGCAACCTGCGCCGTGCGAGTCGTACCTCAAGATTGTCGTGTGCCCAAAGGCATTCCCGCACACCATTTTCCCACGGCCGTGCCTGATTCCATTTGCGCACCATGTGCTCCGTCCCCTGGCACACATTCCGCACCATTTCCTTGCCGTGGATGCCAGTGTATCGTCGGCCCGGTTGGACGTCTTGCTGGCTGTGGTGCAGGGCAAGCAGCAGTACGACACGCCCGCTGTGCCATTGCCGCCGCCGTTGGGGGCCGGAAATCATCACGAACGTGCAGGGACGCCAACGTCGCCCCAGCACCCAGGCTCGGCAAGCAACGGGTCGTCGACGCCGCCCTTGTCGGCAGCTGCGTCGCCGCAGGTCCAAGGGTCCTCTAACCAGCAGCAGCACCACCACCACAACCACGTGCGTCCGCGTGGGTTTATTGTCATGACCAACTCGAGGCAAGAGGCCGTGGATTTGCACGCGCAGTTGCAGCAGTCGATTGTCGGATCCGTGTCGCATTTGGTCATGCCCGAGACGCTTGAGACCACGTTGGCAACGGTGCGCAGCATGGGCCTACATGCGCGGATCAATGCGTTCCATCAGTGGCAAAAGGTCATCGGCGGTGGAGGGTCTGGGCGGGCCGGATCGTCGACGCCGCCCATGAGCGCAGCGGCCTCGCCCGCCATTGGATCTCTGGGCGAGACCAGAGCCGCCGTCGCCGCCAGCGTGCCTGCCTCGCCAAATGTCGGACCTAGATCTCCAGTGCTTGGCCCAGATTCTCAGCTTCAGCAGCAGCAACAGTCGGCTGCATTTGACCTCAACGACCCGTTCCTCATTCTCGTCACGGTGCGCCCCGACGCGCAAAGCGGCAGCTGGATGCTAGATCTCAAGGCCATCAGCCAGGACCTGTCGTACACGATGGTCAACTTTGCATGCCCGTTGACAATCGACGATTACTACCTATCTCTCTTGACGCACGTGTCGCCCAATGTGTCTCATGGCGTCGATGGCGCTGTCAAGATGACTTTGGCGCCGAATCGCGTTCCGTTGCGCACTTTGCCGCAGGCACTGGTGACCTTGTACGCCGCCGACTCGCCAGTCACTAGTACTGGCGCAGAGTCTGGACCAGCGGGAGCGGGTGCCGGGAACTCGGCATCTGGTGCGCTTGGTTTGACTCCCATCCCTTCCGCAGAGAGTTATGGTGGTGACGGAAATGCAAACGCGAGCAGCGAGTTTGCCGGGCCAGTGACTGGACCCATGGCCGTCGGCGAGTACATGCCGACCACGGAGGCAGATCGCGTGGCATTGTTTCGGTCTGTCGCAAGTGCGATTGCACAGAGCCGTTCGGGTGTGACCGTAACTGCATCGTGAGGACAGTTTGTTTCCCCATCTTTGCTACCCGATTACATGTGCAGGCAGGGCTTGCCTTGTTTCTCATTCCCGATTTCATCTTCCAGCAGCCATTGTCTTCTCCGTTTTTTGTTTTTTTTCTTTTCTCGAGCTTGATTTCGCAAACCCTTCTTGCACGCAAATGCAACCTTTTTCCCTCCCTTCATCCGCGACAACTCAAAACCGCTCTGTATTGATCCATCTCACCATCATGTCTTGTTTTCCATTCGTTTATTTTCGTCCCCTGATTCTTTTGCCTTTCTTCAGTTGTTTCTTCTCTCTCTCAATCGTGTGCTAGCTCTATTTTCCCTTCACATCCCTCTCACTCTCGCAAATCTTAATCGCACGGCTTATTACTTGTTTTCTGTCGCTCGATCTCTGAATTCCCCTCTCCCTCTCGTTCGTTTCGTTTCCGCCCGTGTATGTTTTGTATCGGAACCCTCCACATTTTGCAGCACCAACTCCTGTCATATTGCTCACAATCTTTTTGTTTGTTCTCATTTTGTCTGTCCCACCCCCTTACCCTGATCCACCCTCTTCTGATGTTGTTATTGTTCAAACCTACCTATCATATACATTCTTTTCTATGTCTCGACAGGTATATGCCCAAGTCGTGGTGTGCCACCAGACTCGTCAAACATCCACTAGCCAGCGTGTGTGCAAACCGTGGCTGGCAAACTGTTAAGTGCCCTGTCCATCACGCACTCTCTGGCCTTGTGAAAGTAAGGCACGTGGACCGAACAAGCACGGGAACTACATACAAGATGTATAGTTCCCTTGGAACAAGTCTACCGTGACACGATGTTCATAACCAACGTAAATCCAATGCGCACTCAGGCCAGAGCAGAGGGCTGCTTGACGGCCTCGTTTGCCGCTACCGCCATTGTGGCCTTCTCCCCACTCCGCACGAACCACAGCTGCATCCCCCTTGCATCCATCCTCACACTCAACTTTGCATCGGCGCCATCCTTCAGGAACGGCGGCATTGGCCGCGACAAGTACGTATGCGGCGGCAAACACGTTATGTTGCTCGCCTCGACTATTTCTTCCAGTACACTGTAGCACTCGTCCACAAATCGCTTGGGACCACACATGACGAAATGCGTGCTTGCCGGGTCGCACCGCGTCATGAGCGTCTTTTGAATATACTCGGGCGTCATGCTCCCGAGTGTGATGTTGGGAATTCGATTGGTCGGCGGCAGCGAGTCTGTGCGATAATGCACTTGGAATTGCGAGGGATATGCACTGCTGATCGAGTCAAACATGTTGCGACCGGTAATGGAGGCATAGTCGCTTTCAGCACAGAGGACCGTGAGGCGCGGGCAATTACCGACCCACGGCGTAATGGACGTCAACGGCGCTTGGATTGGTTGACGTTCGTGCAGCGTGCCCGGAGCTGTGATGGTCACTTGGCCAGGTTCATTGGATGAGCGATGCACAAGCACTGGTGTGCCAGGCTGTAAGGTCCCAACGGGGCGGTGCAGGGAGCCTGGGAAGTGCGAATTGAGGAACATCCACGAGGCAAATTGCAGAGCTGCCACGGAGCCGCTGCCGGCACACAGCATCACAACATGGTCCCAGCATCCATTGCTGCAGGGAAGCGGGCGTTCAGGATTGATCAAAGGGGTCCCAAATGGTCCTCGGACTTGCACTTGCGGGTATTCGGATGGCGAAAGCCGTTGCAGCAGGTAAGACATGGCTCCATTGGTGACCAGTTTGACGGTGATGTCGAATCGCGACATGGAACCACTTATCGGCGTGTAGTATCTCGAAATCCAACCCGACGATGGGATCCGCTCATGCGTTTGTGGGTTACTGGTCGCAAGTCGTCTCATGGCCGACTTTGACACTCGCATCCGTATCTCAATCACATGACCGGGCAAAAAGAAGGCCGGAGCTCCCGCCCCGCTCGGATACAGCTCGGCCAACCCAATCAAGAACGTTGCCCGAGTGGCTCCTGGCCCCGATGTCGTCTCTTTGCGAACAAGCGCATACCGTCGGTATTCGAGCGGGTCAAATTGCCCTGGCAGCACCCCGGGGGATGGCTTGATGTACCCAATAACCATATTGCGCATCTTGTCGAGCGCTTGCGTCGAGTGCTCGCTCTCGCGACGCGAAGCAGAGATATGAAGCCATTCCTCTGCGGAAATGCCTGATGACATGACAGGCGGTGAGGGCATTGGGAACACGTCCCGAACAATGCTGGTGCCGATTGAGTCGAGCAGGATTGTTTGGCCTCCGGGATGAGTTGTGATCCATTGGCGAATGTCGATGATGGCGTTCCCAGGCCCAATGACCCAGCACTCGCCACTGGAACGAACGGCCGTGTCGAGATCGGCCCACGACATGGAGGGTATGGTTGGATTCTGGTTTGCATTGTGGCTCTGCTGGAGCTGGAGAGGTGTCTCTGCATTCGAGGAGCAGACCGAAGCCGAAGTCTGGATTCCGGGAAGTGCTTGTGGATCCATCACCACCTTGTCTGCCACACTGGTTGCCGGTCGCGCGAGTGAAGATCTGTTCAACGTCGACATCTTGCGATAGGGATTGGGAGCGAGAAGTAAGGAAGAGCTAGTCGGCTCTGATGTTGCTGCATCGCTCATCTTGCCTCCTTGTAAGGTTTTGAGTTTGTGCTGGCGGGCGACGACCAGACGCTGGTGTCTCATGTATTCGAGCACACACATCGCGACCAGAAATCCAATGGTGGTAACCCAGAAGAAGAGCCACATTGGATGGGCCGGCTTTTCGTGAACGGGAGCCATGAGGTGAATTCCTTGCGGACTTGAAGATTGTAATGTAGCACAAACAAGCTCAATCAGCGACTCCCAAGCGTGAAAAAGCAAAACGGACAATGCGAACGTCGCACCTATTGAGGAGCGCAATTACGCAAACAAGTAGCCCAATTCTACCATGGATCCTGCGCCCACGTTTACGTTGGTGCGGCAAGGGTGTCGAATCGGGAGTAACCCGCAGAAACAATTGACGAAACCCAGTGACGATTTGAACGGTCGTCAAGATAAACACGGGCCAGCCAAAGAGTTGTTGAAGGACGGACATGGGTGCGTGTCCATTGAATACAATCATGGCCCCCGAAAGCAGGCAGACGATGCAGCCCAATAGCTGGAAGCATGCGTGGATCCAAATGCCGTTGGGTTGTGTGCGGCCCCAGTGTCGCATGTAAAGGGCTCCGAGGGGCATCCAGATGTTCCAGACAAAAAGCATAATGCTTCCATGCTACACGTAGTGGGCAAAGGAGTCGGAGCCACACCATGGTTAGCTGTCACGTCTAGCTTCTGAAGCCGTCAAGTCTTGTCAGTTCCCACAACGGATGAGGGGTTTAAATGCTCGGGTCGCTTTCAAAAGAATTCTGCATATGTACCACAGCGACAAAGGGCAGATTCCATATGTCACTAAGGCCCATGTAGTCCTCCTTGCTTGTCATTGTAACTGGTTCTTGCTGTCTGGTGGAGCCTCGGTCACTGAAAGATTCAGACGTCAGCGTTGACGGGTGTTGAATTGGAGCTAAATCAGGTCAGGGTGGGTATTGCACGGGGTCTTCATGGTTGCCTGTGCAACACACACATGTAAAGAGTCCTTTGGTGCCCTTGAATTTGGTGGTTGATCCGCGACTCCCGATCGTTGGCGATGCCGCGAACAGCGTGTCGGCCAGCCATGTGCTGGTCACCGCCCTCCTCCGCGCCGTTGAGAAGCTGAAAGCAAACGCTGAAGCAAATGTAGGTATACCTACTCATTTCTCCACGTGCGTACGCCGGGTGACTCAACGACATACTTTGTGTGTAAAGCATCCATAGCGTTTATATAGCCAGGGTGGGTGTTCATGTTGGCCACGATCTGCCAGTGGGGCGTTGCAAGGTTTGGTTTGCAGGGTGCCTCACAGTTCGTCATGTGGCGGTCTGCGGCAAGGACGATCCCCGGCCGGACCCACGACCTCTTGTCTGATGACGGCACGGAGCGACAAATTTATGGCGCCGTAATATTAATGACTCTAAGTGAACGGTTCGATCAATTTGTGAAGAAGTTGAGCGAGTCAGTCATGGCGAGAACTGAGAAGCTGGTGCCCTGAGCCACCCGCAAAGCCGGACCCTCGTTGGTTCACGTTTGGTTTGGCTTCGGTGTGGGCGGCGACCAACATTTGCAACCAATTTGGAATTTGTGTCCACAAACGCCATGGCAAAAATCGACCATGTATGTACTTGGTTGATGCCCTACAAAGCCGGCGCAATCAGTGAATTGAAACTGAGTGCATTCAGTCTGTCGATGCCAATACCATCTACTCATACATCCGTCGATGCATTGCTCTCGCCAACGCTGAGGCCACCGCCACGCCACCGCCTTGCCATTCCCCAACCCAGGCAAACAAACGCCCGCCCAACTTGATCTGCTTTGCTTACACTGCCCGCCCACGCACCGCTGGCCGCCCATTCTCTGTACTTCAGCATATTCATCACGGCTTGAAGTCCCGTCGTCCGATTTTCCAAGTGTCTTCTCATCGACCCCTCTTGCCCGTCATCTGCAACCATGAACGGCCCAGGTCCCAATTCTGGCTCTGGCCCTTCTGGCGCCACCGGCAATGCCGGCCCGTACTCGCACATTTCCATTAACGAGTTCCCCGCTGCCCCGCAATACTACTTCGAGCTCCGACACTTTCTCGAGCACCATCAAGAACGCAGTATGTCGCCTACTCTACGGGAGCTCCCTACCAAAGCAAGTACTAAGTGATCTGTTGGGTCGACCAACCACTGATGCCCTTGCCTGCACCAAACTATTCAGATGCACAGTCCATCTCGCAACAGCGTCAGAATGCCCGCGACAAGCTCACTCGCTTGTCCAAGCTCCAATTCCAGGAGCTCTCGACCGATGTGTATGACGAAATGTCGCGACGCCAGTCCAATAATCCCGAAGAGCCCTTCCTCGCCGTTCGCGACGATTTCCACCCGAAGCGCAACCAAGCTCGCCAAAAGCTTGCCACCTTACCCAAGAATCGCTTCAAGGACCTCGCGGCTGACGTCTTTTTCGAGCTGGAAGTTCGGTTCCCGGTCCTGCTTGAAGTGTCCCAGCGGATCGAGGCAGCAGCGGATCACGAGCAAGAGGTGCAAAGGCAGTTTATGCAGGATCAGCAGCAGATTCAGCAACAGCAGCAACAACAACAACAACAGCAGCAGCAGATGCACCCTCCCGCTCCCGCTCCCAAGCAGCCCATGAGTCCAAACAGGGGCGAGTTTGCACCCGACAATGCGTCCAACGCCGGAAGCATCAACTTTCAATCTCTGGATGCGCTCATGGCGGATCTGGGCAACCTCATGGTCAAGGATGTACGTTGATCGGTGGGAACGCCCTATGCACGTTTTCAGTTGTCGGTTCCATTGCTCACCGACTGGCCTCGTTGTATCACCGCACACAGCCTGGCTCCGGAAACCATTCTGCCAACGCCGACGCTTTGCGTGCCGAGTACGAGTCCAAGTACCAGTCCCTCACAAAGTCGATTTCTACCCTCGAGGGCAAGCTCCAGGTGCGCTCCTGCTCTTCTTCACTAATCCACGCATCATTGCCTTCCTCGCCAACGAGACTCACGATCACCGAAAAAAAAAAAACTTCAACACAGGCTGAACGTGAACAAAACAATGCCCTGCAAGACCGTCTCGAGGACCTCAGCCAATCCAATGCCGAACTTGAAAACGCCCTCCGCACAGCCCGCGACGACTACACGCGCCTCGACCAGGACTTCCGGTCGCAACAGCGCCTCGCCCAAGAAGTGCAGCAAGAGGCCGAACGCATTGTGAGCCAGCTCAAGGAAGCACGTGCCGAAAACGACCAGCTGCGCCAGGCACATGACCGCGATCAGCAAGTCATTCGCGAGTTGCAAGCGCGCCTCCGTCAACTCGAAGAGCAAGGTGGTCGTTCCTCCACGTCGTTGGGCAATCGCGAGTCTGGAGCGCGCGGTGGTGCTGGTGACGTTGGTGCGATCGCCGAAGAGAAGCTCAATGCCTTCCGTGACGCTGTTGATGGATTGATTCGGTCGGCGGGATCCGACAACCGGACGGACGTGCTTGTGGCCATGAAGAACATTGTGTTTGCCTGCAAGACCATCACCGAGGACGTCGAGGCGCGCGAGGCGGATCCGTCGAGCTTGACAGTGCACCAGCGCGAGGATTTGGTCGCGTGCAAGACTCAGCTCACGGCCGCTTTGACGACGCTAATGACGGCTGCCAAGGCGCATGCTACGGGTGCCGGTGGGTACAACTCCGCCTCCGATTTGGAGAATGCTGCAGAAAACTTGTCAGACATTATTTACTCGATCGCCGACTTGATTGGTGTTCGCTCCGGAGGCGCCCAAGGGCCGGCCGATTCGTCGCAATCGGCTGGGTCTAACGGCCTGTACGCGTCGCCACCACAGTCTTCGCACAACAACACGAGCAACGGCCAAGGTCAGCAGCAGCAGCAGGCCATGGATCTCGACACCCTGCGTGGGTTCCTTGAGCAGCAAACCGACGCCATTGTGCAAGCAATCCAGTCGCTCCTCAACTCTATGCGCACCAACTCGTTTGACAACGAGTTCCTCGATACAGTGCACCAGATTCACTCGGTCGTGTACTCGCTCAACGCCCAGTGCCGCGCGTCCTTTTCGCAGTACCCGGTCGCGCCACAGAGCGGACAGCCAATCCGTGGGCCCGGGTTTGACATTCTGGACAAGCTGTTGGCGAGCAACGACGAGCTGGCCCAGTATGCAGATCAGATTGTCCGGAATCCAGAGCTCAAGCCAAGCAAGCAGCGGTTGGCCAGTGCTAGTTATGAGGTGGCCAAGTTTACCAAAGAGTTGGTTGGTTTGCTTGAGGGATAGTAGCCCCACTTTTCTTTATGTTTGCTCTGTTCATTGGCTGTCTTGCTTTTCCTCTCTTTTTTCTTTTTCTTTCCATGTGTGTGTATGGCCCATGTGCTCCTTGCTCATTGCGACTCTGCCGCGCCGAGTCCAGTATTGCGGGATTCTTCCCTTTTCGTTTGTTTTTCCGTAGACTCATGTTCCCCCTTGTTGCTGCTTGCTCTCCCCGTTGATTTCACTCGCCCCGTTTGAGGTCGGCCTCGTACACTTCGTATCACTTTGAGTTCCGTGCTGCCGTTACTCTTTTCACTTGCTACGTCATTCCTTCTCCTACCTCCCTCCCTTTTTGTGTGTGTGATATCACCTGCCGTCCCCCTCCTCTCTTCGCTTTTGCCTGATTCCTACCACAACCTGTACATGCCAGGTCGACCATGCCGCCGTCTGCGCCGTCCTCGGTCACATTTTTCTTGTTGCAGATGGTGGTTCCTTTACTTCTTTCATTGTGTCTTTCAACGGGAATAATACATGCAGCAACCTAGATTTTTGGACACACTTCGACGGCCTCACTGCTGGCTTTTTGTACATGCATAGGTAGTGTTCATACCAAACACCTCGACCCGATTCCCGCACCATCCATGCGACTAAAACTCCAGACTCTCATCGCGCTCCTTCCTGGCCGCCCGATCTGCGGCCTCGGCTTCTTGAGCTTTGGCGTTTTCTGCACGCACATCAGGCAACTTTGCCAGCTGTTGCATCCGGGCGTACTCTGCATCGACCGACCTGCTCAACTTGGACAAGGACGAGTAGAACACTCGCAACGGATCGGGAAGCGACTTGGCTGTTTCGTCCTCCTCTTCTTCGTCTTCTTCTTGCTCTTCCTCTTCGTCCTCCTCATCGTCGTCTTGTTCGCCCTCCTGATCGTCCTCGTCATCCTGCTCATCGTCGTCTTGATCTCCGCCTTGATCTTCGCCTCTGCTCTGCCCGCCAGCTTGCTCCCGATCCGAGGGAGGATCCACATCCATTCGATCCTGATCCTCGTCATCTTGGTCCTCGGAGCCACCAGTCGCCTGACCGCCGCTACCGTTGGTGCCGGATGACCCAGATGCGTCAGCGGCGAGTTCAGTCGATGGGCGACCGGCGCCTTCGGCAGGTCCACGGCCTGCGTCAAAAAGACGGCCGAACTCAAAGCCTGCGGCGTCGGCGTTCGTCTTCTCAGAAAATGCCCGTGGCGCAGGGATCGGCGTGGGTGAGGACGTGTCCACTGACGAGAAGGCGGCTGGAACGGATGCCGCGAGAGGCTCATGTTTGCCGGCGGCAGCGGATGACGCCGAGGCAAGCAGAGGACGAGCTGCAGGTAGCGCGGAGGTGGGCTGGCGGGCTGGAGCCGGAGCTGGCTGGGAGCTGCTGCTGCTGGTTGCGAGCTGGGAGTTGGGACCTGTGAAAATCAAATCAGCTGGGGGTCAGCCCATACACACCATAAGCATTTGGCGTTTGGCAACACACCTTGGCTCAGGCAATCGCAATCGACGCCGTCGATTCCGCCACAAGCCATACACGTTGGAACGCCGCATTTGCTGCAGCTGAACACCTCCGAGTCTTTCGCAAAAGGCGACTCTGAAAAATCAAACAGTCATGAGAGTCAAGAGAATTGCAGACTGGAACGGTAACAAAATACCTACCGTGGCCACAAGATGAACATTCAAACATCTCCGCTTGCGGCTGCCTCACAGGTGTTGGCCTTGGTGCCAACAATGGCCGCGGCCTCCCAATCATGCTTCCGATCAGCACATCCATGGTCGGCACCTCTTGGCCAGGCTTTGCCTTGTCCATGGCATCCCACGCACGAATGAGTTCGGGCGAACACACGCGCTCCATCTCGGACCTCGGAATGATGAAATTGCAATCGGATTGCAGGCATGGCATGTTGGAGTATCCGAGGATCATGAGCTCGTTGAGTTTGGTTTGCACGCACGTCCGACACGAAAGGTGGGCGTCTTCGCATGTGAGCATGTGTTTTGCAGGTCGCATTTTGTTGCAGGTCGGGCAATCGAGCAGGTCGCCCGTGGCCAGGGCTTGGGCATATTCGGCGTCGTCGTCAATTGCGGGAGCTCGGGTTGATGAGGACGATGCGAGATTCAGTGTCCGGACATGTGTCGCCGTGGTGTGGGTCGGGTTGGGCCGTGAGCGTTTTGGAGGGCTTTCAACCAGGCCGCCAAAAAAGTTGCCATCAGTCGCAGCGGCAGAGCGCTTGGAAGCTGCGCGAGATGGACTTGATGCGCCTGGGGCAAATCCCATGCCCATAGGAGTGGAGTTGGATGCGAAAGTCGAGGCGGATGCCGGCGCAGGTGGATCAGAGGCCGTCACGGTGTCGAGATGCATGGCGGTGGCTGCCTCGACGAGGGCGGGAAGTGCGCGAGGCATGTCGGTCGCCGGGTCAATAATGCACGAGTGGATGAGGGATGCGGCAGCCAAGGGAGTCAGGTCCGGAAACATGTCCAGTAGGTGAGCCTTGGCTCCCTCGATCGGGTCGACTGCGGGGTCGGTGCGGGCGGCAGAGCTCGAGGCTTGGCCGTCGTCGTCTCGATTGTATGATTGCATTGAGTTTTCTGCTTTTATGTGACCTGATTGCGAGGCTCATTCTTTCCAGAAAAGATGCTCATTGCAAGCGCTTCGCAATCATCGCTGCTATTTATTTGTATATCGCTAGCTGGTGGTTACAAGCATCCCTTCGCGATCGACGGACACGATTCATGTCCGCCTCGAGTCCAGAGCTGTCAACGTAGACGCAGTCGCCTGCAAGTGTTTCGCATGAGTCAGCGCACTACCAGCGCTCACGCAAAATGGCTTTTATGCTTGCCATGTCACCCGCCCCCCGACAACTACGTCCTTACCTCCTAGGTCGCTCGTAGGGGAGGGTGGTTGAGACACAATCAGCATTCAAGTCGTTTGAATTAGGAAGTACGGGTGGGGCCGTATTTGAATTCTTCAGTGCCATGGAACCAAGTCTCGCCCATCCGGGGGAACAGTGAATAGCGAGACGTATGTACAGCGAGGCAATTGCCCACTCGGTGCCGGAATGGCCCAGTTGCTCTGACCAGGAGGCAAAGGCACCTCCGGACGCACCCTCAGCTACTCGGGAAGAATCCTTAATCTTTCCGAGAGCTAGATAATGAGGACAACATTGCTGGAATCGATGCAGTCCACGTCATCGTTTGCACGGCCGTTCAAGCCTGAGAGCACGATTGATTTAGATATCAATTGAATAATGTATTTGCCCTACACCAGGATTCGCAAACCAACTGACCACACAGTGCCGAATCGGCTGCGGTGCGGTGTGCGGACATGCTCGAGAATGGGTGTTCGCAGCACAATGATTTCCGTGGAACGCGTCACTTGTGTGGAAGGTTCAACATACTTACTCACCTACGCCGTAGAGAGACCTGTGTGATACTCTGAGCAAACACGGTCCTACATACGGTCTGAGCAATCACCCCTCCCAGTAGACGCAATACTACTAGACGTCAAGACCTGATAACCCATTCATCTGTGATTACGTCAAAATTTGTCCGCACTACCAACTGCCTCGCAATCATGCACGACCTCGGCCAAAACGCCTCAATGAAACTGTATCCATCGCATCACCACCACAGTGGGCCATCTGGCACCCGTGGACACCATCATCACCACCCAACCGTCGTTGCAACATTGAGACGTAACTCTGTACTCTTGGTCGCGTCATTTGGCCTGATCATGGCCGCGCTCGGACTGTTAATTTCAACGGCGAACGCTTTCCCAGATCCGCACGGTGGCATGGCGATTTGGCGGCGAGGTATGGACCCTATTCTCTCGGAGGGAAAATCACGGTCGGGAATGCTCATGTGGAATACGCCTGCTTGATGTTTTTTACGATTATACAGGGCCAATGTCTGGCCGTTATTACAAGCGCGACTTGAATCCAAGGGACGAAGGCGCAGCAACTGCCGCTTCGCCAGCAGGCGCAACTGATGGTGCTGGTCCTGCCAACACAAGCTCCTGGGCTTCCACCACTTCATCCACTCCTTTAACGCCAGTCACGTCCTCAACCACGTCCTCCGCGTCCATCTCGACAACGGTGCACTCTTCGGGCGCAACCACGCCTGGATCCATTACTCCATCTCCTCCAACACGTCCCGCAACCGACCCAGTTCCCATCACGACAGAACCAAACGTGCCTCTGTCATCGTCGTCTTTGTCAACATCGCAGATGACAGCTTCCTCATCATCCTTGTCGTCATCTTCGTCCGGCAGCCAATTCATCACGATTGACTCGCGCGGCGGCAACTCGCCAACGGTGACCATTGTCACCGGCAACGGGCCGACGCCTGGCAGCACGTCCGGCGACGCGACCGGCAGCGGCAGCAACACAACAGCATTGGCCATCATCATTGTGCCGAGTCTGTTGCTCGCGGGCGCGCTGGTGGTTGTTGGCGGTGTATGGATTATTCGCCGACATATCAACTCGTCTCGCCTGAGTCTGTAACTGCAAAGGGCGTGGGTGTAGACCCCGTTGGAAATAATGGAACATGTTGCAGAAACTCGAGCCGATTCGTGTGGAATCACAAGCTGCCCGTCGGAAATCCATGTAAGCTGTAAATCATTGGGTTCCCTTTGTCACTGTTTTGCTCCTTGCGTATTTTGAGTTTCCACGTTGTCGTTGAGAGCGGGTTTTGGGCGGATTGTGCTATGTGATTTGGCAAACACCTGTGGTGTCAGAGGCACTTCACTCTCTGTCCCGTTTCCCACTTTTCCACGTTGAGTATTCAATCGTTTTGTCGTCCGTTGACTCGACTGGAGTCTGCAGCACGCAAAGAACCCCTTGAGTAAAGCAACTAAGGATGGGCGGAGGGCGATAAATGATACAAAAAAGACACAAAGGAAACCGCTCTGGCACACATCATAAAAGTGGTTGGGGCGAAAGTTTGGAGACTCCTGCAATGTCCGCATAAATGCAGATTTTGGCCAGGTTGGCCAGGAAGGGCTTGAGCTGGCCGATCGACCAAGACCCGATGGCCACAACCAATGCCAGCATGCTTCGAGAAGGCTGAGTCGAGAAGTATGATCCGACGGATCGGAACCACCGCTCCGCTCGCCATGCGCAGACGAGATCACGCCTGCATTGCCAATCGCTGCCGAGAATCTTGGGATGCTGCACGAAGGTAGGAGCAGAGGTACCCCTGGTAGGAGGCGGCAGTACGGGTTACAGCTATCGTTGCTGGTCGCCGCCCCGAGCTGATTTGATTTGATGTTGATAATTAAATTTGGTGCGATCCCCTTGATATGCCGCCTTGGCTTCATGTTCCGACTCTTCCCGGCGTGATGGGCCATGCATAAATTTTTGCATCTTGAGGCCATTGCATCTTCTCTCTCTCTTCTCTCTCTACGTATTTCTCTGCGCTGTCATCAGTTGTCCATGTATTCATGCATCCATTCCATTGCGGATCCACGACCTCAACAGCATTGAACCATGATCCTCCTTCCCACTGCCACAGCTGCTGCTGTAGCCGGCATTCGCACGTCGCTCCGCAGCGCAGTTCCCACTGCCGTGCACGCTGCCCGCCGGCCCATCCTCACCACGGCCATGTCGAGCGACGAGCTCAAGGCCAACGGTGAAGAGAAGAACCCGTTCCTGATCGGCAAGCCCTTTGCTGCCAACGACCTTGCCGAATCCGCCGATGCTTCTGCCGCTGCCGACGGGAGCGAAGCACCGAGTGGTGGCAACGGCAAGCGCTACTCTGTGCTCCCGCATCGCACCAACTTGACCTCGCGCCTGTGGCTCGACCGCTTCGACCGCAACAACTCCGAGTACAAAAAGCTCGTCGACTCGACGGGCGCTCACCCAGACACCGCTGCTGGCGCCAGACGCCCGCGCCACCTGGTGCTCAAGCACATGAAGGACTCGTACATTGAGGGCGAGCTTCCCTTCAAATCCAACCCGCACGTTCGCGAAGAATACGTCAACTTTTACGGATCCATTCGCATCGCCAAACTGCTCGAGGACCTCGATGCCATGGCCGGGTCCATCTCGTACACGCACTGCGACGACAACACGCCCGAAACGCCGCCCTTGACCATTGTCACTGCGTCTGTGGACCGCATTGATCTCCTCAAGCGGCCGTCTCTCGAACAGGACACCAAAGTATCGGGCATGGTAACCTATGTTGGCCATTCGTCCATGGAAATCACAATCACGGTCGAGGAGGTCAACGATGCCGACGAGCCCACGGATGCCATTCTCAAGGCACGCTTCACCATGGTGGCGCGCGACCCAATCACCAACCAGTCCGTGCAAGTCAACCCGCTCGTTCTCGAAAACGATGCTGAACGCCGGCTGTTTGCCATGGGTGCCGAACTCAAGGCACAAAAGAAGCTCGCTGCATCGCAAGCACTCACCAAGGCACCACCCACGCCCGAGGAGCGCCTCGTCATTCATGACCTGTGGCTGCAGTCCAAAAAATATGCCGAGGCACCCACGTTGCCCGCTAGTTTGGCGTGGATGAGCGATTCAAAGATGCAGTCGGTTGTCATTACACAGCCGCAGGATCGCAACATTCACAACTTTATTTTCGGTGGCTATCTTATGCGCCAGGCGTTTGAGGTGGCCTACACGACCGCATCTGTGTTTTGCAAAGGACATCCCGTGTTTTTGGCCATGGACGACATCTGGTTCCGGTACGCCATTGACACCTCACCTCGCTCTGGCCGTGTACACACACATGCTCTCTTGGCTCACACTTGCCCATGTATCACATAGCAAACCCGTCCCCATCGGCTCGATCCTGCGCTTTGACTCACGCGTGGTCTACTCCCGTGCGCCAACAAACACGTCGTTCCAAGTCATGGTGACTGCCGAGGTGATTGATATCAAGACAGGCACGCGCGACACAACCAATGTGTTCCACTACACGTTTGGCCTCGACAAGGCAAAGAACTCGCACCAGTTGCCCCAAGTGTTGCCGCGAACATACGAAGAGTCCATGAACTACTTGGAGGGCAAGCGCAAGTGGGAGCTCGGATTGGAGATGGCCAAGGAAAACCATTCAAAGCTGTTGAACCTCTGGTAATTGTCGAGAGTTCTTGCTGGGGCCAAATGGGATTGGTGAAGGCGTTCACAGTTGTCTTATCTTTACTTGATGTTTATTTGCTCCATGACATATACATTACTACCCACTCTGCTCGTATCAGTCAAAAGTGATACCATTTCTTCTTTTCCTCTGCCTCGCGAATCTGCTTTGCCATCTTTGCAAACTGACTCGTCCCTTCACTCAACTGCGAGAACTTTTGTTCCAGCACATCGAGCTTTTCGCCCCTCTTTTTCAAGGCGTCCATGGCCTGATGCGCCGCCGCATTCGCGCCCACACTTGCCTGATCCACCACACCAAAGGCATCATTGAGCTGCTTGGCCAAAGCCGCATCCTGGGCCGACATCCCGTCTGCACCCGTTGTGGTTGCCGACACGCCCGCGTCACTCGTACCGAATGGCAGATAGGACAGCAAGCTGCCCAGCACCGACGTGGGCTGCGTCGGCCGCGGCGGCAGTGGGACAAGTGGAACTATTTTGGTTGTAGACGCAGGCACCAACATGCCATCCATCTCGGCCTCCTCCCCCTTTCTCGCCCCACCACCACTCGTCTCGGCTGCTGCAGGCCGAGGAAAGTGCAGCCTCGGGTGTACGGCCCAGCTCGTATCTTTGCGGCAACCAAGCACGTGCACGCGATTGTCACCCTCGACGTGCAACAGATGAGCGTCGAGTGTCGTGGCCACACGGTCCTTATCGAGTGCCTTGACGCCGTGCGACATGTCGGCGACAAATTCAAGGTACGGGTACGTTAGAATCACGACGGCAATCTCGGTCACAACCATGATTTGCATTTCGGGCGTGTCGTCGTCCGAGGCGGCATTGGGCGAGCGGCGGCGTGAGCCAAGCAGGTTGGATTGGGACGCTGTCGGTGTTGTGGGGTCGTTAAGCGATTGGACTCTGACAATGTGGCCTGTTGGAGAACAAAAAAGCGTCAGAGCAGGCATAAATTTGTGTGCGTATGATGTTGAATCGTACCATGCCGCTCCAAATTGGGTTTCCACGAATGTAGCTTCTGGTAATCGTCCATATCCAAAACCCGAATCGAGTCTCGAGTCACCACGACCATTGTAGGCTCATCCAACATGGGATGCAACTCCTTTTCCACTTGCAATATCCCTTTCGGCTTGAGCAGCGGTCGGCTCCCCTTGCCCTCCCCCGAGGCAAGCGGCACAAGTCTGGGCTTGCCGTGCTCCTCGCCATCCTGCATCTCGCTTGGGCTTTGAGACAAGTTCCTCCTCAGCGTCGCCACATGCATCCTGGCCGCAGCCTCATACGCCTCGGCATCTGGAATCAGCACCACATCCAACACGGGCACGTCGCCCTTGTCCCGCAAGCACGTCTGCAGCTCAATCGTCTCGTCCTCGAGCGCATACACAAACACGTGGCCCGAACACCCAATCAAGAGCCGGAGCGTATCGTCCATGCCGCGATGCCACTTGACGCATGTTGGCTTGCAATTTGTTTCGTCGTCCATGCCCTCGGGATCCGTCGACACGAGCCGCGACCGCGAAAGCAGCCTGTTGCCTGCCTTTTTGGCTTGCTCGGCCGCCATTTCGCGCGCAATTTCGTCGCAAATGGGTGCCAGTTCGAGCTGAGTCACGTGCACCTCCGAGTGTGTGTCAAATACATCCACGGTCCCGTCGGCCGTCATGACGGCAAGCATGCCGTCAAAGAGTGCCGCGTGTTGGGTGCGCGTCGGGCGCTTTGGAATCATGATGCGGTAGGGCAAAAAGATTCGGTCGCGGAACGCATGAAACTGGGTGCGGGTGAGTGCGAGCGGGATCCATGTCGAGACATCGGTCGCCGACGTGTGCAGAGCGGGCTTGATGGCTGGGAGCGGCGTGCCGCTGCCGTCACCGTCATCGTCACCAGCGCGGTCGCCTGAATCAGTCGCAGTGGCCGCAGAACGTTCGGGACTTGCCGACCGTGGCATGCTCGTTGCATCGTCTTTTCCCACCATGATTCTCCCATCCACGTCCAGCTCGTCCAAACTCCTGACTCTGACCCTCTTGCCCTCAGCTTCTGCGCCGGCCACCATATACTTGCGACACAGCATCTCGACCAGCATGCCATTCTCACACCCGACCACCATCCTCGGCACCTTCCAATCGACCACGGCCCACGCCAACTTCAACCCAACATGCCACTCTGCCAACATGGTCGGATCCTCGACAATCGCCCTGGGCAAATGATCAATAATCACGGCCTTGATGAGCTCAAACGGAACAAACAGGCCCGGCAGCTTTGTGGGCGGACTCGATGTCAAATCAAGCACGTGCACTCCCGACTCGGTGATGAGCGTTGCGAGCGCATGTTCAGGCACCCTGGTCCCGGGGGCAATGGTCTCGGGATGGCACCGCGCCCACCCGAGCGGGACTTGGCTCGTCAGTGTGTTGCATTGCCCTTGCAAGTCCATGATGTCGTTCATGGCGTCCGGGTGCACGTATTGGTGCGAGACAGATTTCACGTGGCCCATGGTGCCGAGGGCCAGTGTGATGGGCAAGGTGAATTGGCGGACATGGCCGCCGGGCCCGGCGGGGGCCGTCGACACGTCGTAGGCGATTGCATCGCCCAGGTCGGACAGGGTGATGACAGCCCGCGGGTTGGTCGGAATCCAAGGAAGTGAGGAGAGAACGAGAAAGTCGGAGACGAGGCCAAACACGGGCGAATGTCGAATGACGTGGACGACGGGTGGGCGCGACGTGATGGATTTGGCTGAGCGCGGGTAGTCGAGGCGTACAATGGTGTGATCCGACAGCCCGCCGCCAACGTAGATGACGGCGCGCTCGCCCTCGAGTGACCAGACAAGTTTGAAAACGGGGCAAGCCATGTCGAATTCGGGGCCAGGCGATCCGTCGGGTTGATCCGACGGCACTTGAAAGACGCCCGTGGGCGTAGCACTTGAGCTGCCCAGTGTCCAAACAGCGATCCATCCATTGTCGTATCCCACACAAAACTGAGATCCGTCAGGGTGCCAGGCTGCTGATGTTGCGTGTGTGGGGCTTGTGTTGGCCGGCGTGAATGTGGGCCAATTCACACTTGTCGGCTTAAAGTGCACTTTGCGCGTTGGCAAGTCCCACACGACCAAGCTGCCGTCATAGTACACAATGAGCAGCAAGTTTGGCTGATACGGGTGCGTGCCAAGCGCCACCACAGGGACCATGGGCAGCGCCGCCTGCGACGAGATCAGGTACGACGACATCCACCGCTTGTCGATTGAAAACACGGCCGTGCGCCCGTTGGTGCATCCAATGTACAGCCAGGGCGAGCCGGGCGCACCAAGTTCGAGCGTCAGCGCTTGGCCCTCGTGAATGCGCGCGTGGTGGACGCACTCGCCAGTGGACAAATCAAAGACGATGATGCGGTTGACCGTGTCGATGCATGCAAGTGTGGCGGTGCCTGATTGAAGGACCATGGCTTTGGGCTCGGCGACCAAGCCGTCCATGGAAGTCTTCATGAGTATACCCTTGGAGGAAATGGGAGAGTTGCCACCCGAGCTTGATCGCGCTGATTTGGCAACACCCACCGGTGAGGTTGAATTGGAAGCCGGGACATCTGGGTGCGGTAAAGAGACGCAGGATTCGAGGTTGTCGCGGCCAAGGATATGGATGGTGCCCGATCGTGTGCCGACAGCAAGTATGCCAAGGACCGGGTCGTATGCAGAGCATGTTGTCGCGCCTGCGAGACCAGTGGACGAGAGTGGTGTAATGTTGAAATGCGGATGATTGGAGAAGAAGTGTTCAACCTCAGTCTCTTCGTCCACACGCGACACGGAGTTGGAGATGACTTTGGTGATACGTTTGAGGCCTTTCATGATGTGCTCGAGTCGATATTGGCTGTATCAGGTGCAGCTAGTACATTGCTTTGGGTTTCAAACCATGTTCTTCCCGTTGAATTCCGGCTTCGGTATATCGCGACAAGGGATCGATATCGACGCTGCGGACATACTTGTGTAGGTATGTACTCCCTTCGACCTTTGCTCGTAAATGCAAACATGCGCACGCATGCATGCAAGTTTCTGCGTCCAGGAAAACATTGCCGACTGCGCATTGACCGATATTCGAGTCTCATCTCACGACCTCCCCGTTGATGATATCCATAAGAGCAATCGCACAGAATCGTCGCGTCCGACTCTGCGCCACGCCCTGGCCACATGGACGCGTTTGGAGTCGCAATTTTGCATCTACGCCCACGTGAGGTGTTGCTATGGACGGATTGCTTGCTTGTGTTGGAGCGAGTATAAAGCGAACCCTGTCCATCCCGCCCACCCTCCTTCTGCTTGCTACTTTGTCTTACACGAATAACCAGCACGCCTTAATTGGTTGTAGTCCCCGATGCGGTTGGGCGACGACCCCAGACAGCGATGCAAGACTGCATACTCACTCCCGTGTAAAACACTCGGCCGGATCTTTCGGGGTTTGATGGCGGAGCACCAAAAAGGAGGACATGACACTTTCATGGGGTTCCCGTATTGGATTTTCTTGATTGAATTTCAACGGTCGGGAATCACCGCCTGCTGCTTTATTTTGACATCATTATGTACCTTTGCTGCCCCTGACTGGCAAGACACGCAGTCAAACGACGATGTATACATGACAGTTCAAGTTCTTTGAAATACCACCAAACATGATGCAATCCCCTCTGGAACAATCGCCCACGAGTGCGACGCCCACATCTCCGTCGCCGTCTGTAGCGCCCGGGACCCGCCCACCCATGCCGGCCCGCTCCCAGCTTGCTGTACCCGGCACACGACCATCACAATCATCGGCTCGATCATCTCCATCCACCTCGTCCAAACTTGCCAAATCCATGACCAAGCTCGGCACGGCTGTGTACGCCGACGGCATGCACGAGCTGGCAGATGCACACACGCTGGCTCTTGCATCGGGAACGCAGCTGGTTCATTGCTTGGTGCGGTTAACCGTCGCAATGAGCAGTGACGTGCATGAGGCTGACCAGACATGTCGGGATCACGGCGTCGACATTCACAGGCTACGCTCAAGGCCATTGAGGCAAAGGTGGGCACGGCGCACGACACGGTCACGGATGTACATGACACATTGACGGCCGTGTGCAAAGCTGGGCAGTTGAGGATGGCGGCGGTGGCGTTGAGGAGGGCCGTCGACAAGTGCGATTCGGCATCTGTTGTTCTTGTTGCTGGCAGTGATGGCGGTGGTGGACGGGCGTTGGAAGGGAGCAGCAGGTAAAGATGAAAACCTCTTGATTTCCTTGTATTTCATATGACGGTCAACGTTGTGTCGTTGGGGGAAAGAGAGACCAAGGAATGAAAAGGAGGGGAGAGAAGGAGAGTATGGACATGAGACAAGACGGAGGAGGTAGGGAGAAAGAAAGTTATGCACAGCGGCCAGGCCAGTCTGCTCGAGACAGCCCGCCGGTTAGGAGAAAGGGGAACAACAAACAACAAAGGGGAAGACAACGACTCGCCCGCGATGAGGCACGTCACACTCACCATCTCAATCACGACACTAACGAAATATGAACACTCCTTGCACGCTCTTGACCACCCAAAATGAAGGGGTGACAACAATCAACGGTCACCCTTGTGTAAAGTAAAGTCACGACTTAGAATCCCTGGCGGGGCTGGAAGAGCTGGTGCGTCTTGCCCAAATCCAAATTGGTTCCACGGCGCGCCGCGCTCGACTTGCGCCTGGCAGACCCGTTGTCGAGGGCCTTGCGCTGAGCAATCGTGTGCTCCAAGTCGCGGAAGTGGTCGTTGCGGCGCGTGTCGTGCATGAACTTGTGGGCGGCTTCCTTGCCCAGAATGTCTTGGATGGCGGCCATGAGGCGGCGCACCTCGGCCTCGTTTTCTTCGCGGGTTGGGCTGGCCGGGGGTGAGTCAGTGCCGCTATGAGGGAAGAGGGAGGGCACGTAGAACGCGTCGGGTTAGGTTAGTTCTCAGAGGTTCTGAGGAAATGGAATGGGATCCATCCAGCCATCGACGCGTGGACGGGACGAGCGGGACGAGACGAGAGACACGGGAGATGGCGTACTTGTGCTTGCGGTGGCGCTCAGCGGCAGTCAGTGAGGGTTTCCGGCGGCGGCCACCAACGTTGGTAGCAGGGGCGGCGGGAAGGTGCTCGAGATGGAACATGATGGGTCAATGATTTTGATATATCGGGGAATGATTTGGTGTCAAGTAGGTTGTAGCGATTGCAAGACGGGAGAGGATAGGGGTGGGCACCGGCTGGACTTTATACGTTGAACGTTGTCTTGGTCTGGGTAACGTTATTCAAAGGCAGTGGCGAGCGAAAACCGAAATGCAAGAGGGATTGTTCTTGGTTGAGTCAAGTGACCCGTCCTCGACAGCTGAGCCTCCCCCACTGACTTTCGTATCCGTCATTAGCATCCCTGCAATTAGGTACCACTGCAACCCATCATCCCACACAACAACGACACGATAATCCTCACGCACAAGATACCCAGGGATTTACGCAACCACCAATATCATTCTGATGGGACAGTCACGCCGCCGTCCCGCCAGCTCATCTTGCCATGTGTGTAAGTAGATCGTATGAGGCCGCCAGTCCGCCATGAGGCGCGACTTCGTTCATTCATGAAAGGAAGGTTTGGAAAATGGGAGACGCGTCCTCAGAGTGAGGCTCATCATGTCAGCTGATGCTTTTGGGTCATTCGTCGGCCATTTTGCACGGGTTTCCGCTATTTCAATGCCTGGCGCGCTGCTTTTCATGCCAAAAATTCCGAATGGTTTTTCACTTTGAGCGATTCCTCATGCGGACACCTTCATTGGTAAATAGTGGAGCTTGCGGTCCTTGCGTACCCAGATGTTGGCGCAGGGAATGCTCTTTTCCATATATTGGGCAGCGAATCGTTGATGATTCAAGAGGGATATGGCGAACGGAACTGAATAGGGAGGAAGTAGTAAATGTACAAGGACTGACAACGACCTGAAACAAAGTGCATGTCACAGCAAACCGCCAAGTTGTCCATATCAGCTTGACCCTTTACGCGACATGGCCGGCGCAGCTGTTTCCTGAAACGCCCTCAGTGCCCTTCATTCCCCGGCAAGCACCCAGTCGCCGCCAGCAATCTTCTCGCCTTGCTCGTCCGTCTCGAGGTACATGTAGTCGTGGATGCCACGCCAGAAATAGACCAAGAAAGTCTTGCCCGCCTGTTGTTGTTGCTGTTGCGCGTCGCCTGAAATGAACGGACCGGGCGCACCAGCGTGAGCTTGCTGGGCAATGACTGACATGACACACATCAGAAACATGTAGCATGGCAGAGGCGTCGAAGTGAGACATGATCGTTTGTGTGCCGGATGCCGCAAGATGAGACGTGCGCAAAGGAACGGACCTTGCTCGACCGTGCCGCGACCGCCAACAAGTGACTGCACGGCCTCCTTGGAGGGCAACACGAGATCGGGCGGGCCCATGGCCTCAAACACGTCCTGAGCCGGCGTGCCGGGGCGGCCCAGCGCTTGTAGGAGCGTGGTCATGGCCGTGTGTTTTTCATTGCCGAACGAGTCGACGGCAGGGTTCCAGTCGGGAGCACCGGCGAAGCGCGAAGGTGCGGCGCGTAAGGTTTTGAACGTGATGGACGCGGATTGGACATCCGAGGCAGAGGGTGCGGCAGACATTGTGTCGGTGGGGAGATAATTGGATTTGTTACCTATGTGTGTGCAGATTACATGGATCATGGATTGACAAAGGCCGAGGGACTGAGTCAAGACTCAAGAGAGAAGAGGGAAGAGCGGCCATGGGAACACAGTGCCTTTTATGCTCATCGTCCTCGGTTCGCACGGCATGCCTGATCCTGCCGGCTGTGCCACCGGCCTTGGCACCCAGGTCGGAACGACACTGCGTGAACGTTTCGTAGACCGAGTGCCGAACGAGAGAAGAACTCTTCTCGAAGCCGCATGCACGTGACGTGGCTTGGTCCGTCCCCAACTCCTGTGTCGCACGCGCCTGATGCTCATGGCGCTCATCGACTATACCTTATCGCTTTCGCTCTTCAAAGTAGTCAAGGATAATGTCATGCACATGTAAGCACACACCGCACTTGCAACAATCTGTTCGCCGGCCATCATGTACGATGCCATGTATCAAGTTAAATACGACCTGCCGCCCGCCTTGACAGACAGAATCCAACAACTGACTCCCGTGACTGTCGCTCTTGTTCTCTCCCGTCAACATCTTTGCTCCCAGCATCACTGCCAAATGACCATGTCACCAAGTACCACGCTCGCACCTTCGGCCTTCCCCGCCGCATTTGCCTCCCGCCGCCCATTGCTACCATCTCGCGCATCGAAAAGTTTTCCTCGGCACACCGCCTCCATTCACCACACCTGACGGACGAGGAAAATGCGCAAATCTTTGGCAAGTGTAACCACGTCAATTTCCACGGACACAATTACACATGTATGTCCTTGCCTCTCCTCATCCACACGCGTGTGTCGGGTATGCTGTCCGAGGGGAGCTTCGGAATTTTGTTGACCAGCTCTGGCATTTGCAGTGCAAGTCGATGTAAGAGGACCCATTGACCCACGCACTGGAATGGTCGTCAACATCACCGACCTCAAGAAATGCATTCAAGATTCAGTCATGTCGCTCGTCGACCACCGCAATTTGGACTTGGACGTGCCGTACTTTGCGCAAGGGATTCCGAGGTGCGTCGTTACTCTCCTCTGCCTTCAGCTCCACTTCGCCTCTCGCCACGGAGCTCACGCTCTGCCCGGACGTGTGTGAGTAGCACGACCGAAAATCTTGCCGTCTTTGTGTACCGGACCCTCGCCAAGCACTACCGAAATACGTTGGTGCCACTGGCGATGGATTGAACCGACCACGGCTTGTCAAGGTGACGCTATGGGAGACGGACAAGAACATTGTCGAGTATTCTGAGGATTGGGGATCCAGCCGTAGCAGGAGGTGCTGTCGATAATGGGGTTCCAAATGGGAACGGCGAGCTGACACAGTAGCCTTAACCTTGATTCCGTTTTCCCAACATGTACCTACTTTCAATTGATACACGCAACTGACTTTTCATCGACTGTCTGGTGCAACTTGTCACAACGGTCCTATCGCTGAACCTGCAGCAGCCCAATCTCCATGAGGACTTGCACCTTGGCCATGAGCTGTGGATTCCTTGATGCCTGATCCATGAATCTACACGAAGAAGCCGTTCCTCTTTCCCAGTCAAAACGATTGCAACCAATGGGAAGACTACGACGTGAGAAGGAAACGTACAGCCCCAGCTCAACACCGCCTCCACCGCGTCGCATCCCATCCAAGAACCGTTGAATTTGCGGATCCATGAGTGCTTCGCGCACTCGGGCATCGCTTTGCAAGCGCTCAACAAGTGCGCGTTCGTGAGGGGGCAAGTCGCTGTGCTGGCTGGTGCCGGGCGGCGACGTCGACTGGATGGTCTTTTTTGTGGCAATGGGCGTCAGCTCAGCCTTGCTCGGGCCTGCGGGTTTGAACTTTGCATTTGCTGGCACCTCGTCGTCGTCCAACTCTTCAATCTTTGGCCGACTCGACGCTTTCTGCTGCTGTTTTTCGTCCGGTGCGGAAGACCCCGATGCAGATGATGATGCTGGGGCATTCTTCTCCAACTCGTTGCCCATCAATCCTGTCACGCGCTGCATTCCCTTCCAATACTTATCCGCCCGAGGATTGGTCCTGGGATCATATTTTTTTGTGCTGCCACGGGATCTTTTTCGACAAGTGCCAAAAACTCGGCAAATCCGGGGTCGTCAAAGATGGAGCGTAGGTGTGCGTCCGAGTCGATGGTGCCGAGCAGCGAGGGGTGACATAGACTGTGAACCGAGAAAAGAGAAACCTCAGCAGGTGGGAAAAAGTCGAAGTATCAACCAGAGTGAATTCGACGTACGGTTGGGATCCATTTGGCCCTTTGCTGCTTCCTTCAATGCCTCCTGCACATCGGAAAACACGATGGGTCGCCTTTCCTTGATCGCGCTTTGGCACCTCCAGTACCGGCACAGCGAATCCCTCTCTCCCGGTACGCCGCTTTTTTCCCACTGCTACCGCTGTCTACTGTTCAAAAACCCACGCTTCATGCCCGCCAATCCACCAGAGCTCACCGCCTTCGCTTTCGGCTTGTCTGTCACCGCAGCAGCGGCCGCAGCGCAGGCCGTGGCCGATCCGCCAACGTGGTCGCATCCACATTTCGGTTGGCCTTGCGTTGGCGCTCGCGCTCGAGCCGGGCGTGCACTGCGTGCTTGAGCTGTGTGGCCGATGCACGCTTGGATGCGAGCTCGCAGACGCGTCCTCAAGGGGCGGCGGCAGGTCGTCGTGTGACTCGTCGCCTTCGTCGTCTTCGGCGGACACGCGTTGGGATCAGAGGCCACGCTAAAGGTGCTTTTGGACGTGGAAGGAGGCTCAGGCACTGGTGGGGCCACGCCAGTCAAAGAACGGGCTGGGTTGGACGCTGGCGAGGAGAGTGGGAAACAGAACGTGAGCGAGAAGTGATCAACATTGGCGAGTTCAGCCGACGAAAGCTGCCGCCCGCCGGCAGCGCAACACAGCGTACTGGTTAGCATGGTATTGTATTGGCAAGTTGCTTCAAGTCTGCATGTGCCGTGATCTTGCGTACATCCCGTTTTGAACTAAGGAACATGAAGATGATGCGCATTATGGCCAATTGATCTGGCCAACACATTTCATGTGGTCTGGCCGATCCTCTTGCAAAACGTTTTGCGTAAATAGATGGCAATCCAGGAGAAAAGAGGAAATGATTCAGGAAGTAACATTTATCGTCTTGGTATGTACAATTACAAAAAAGGTCTTCAGCTTCACGTCTCCCGAATCAACGGATGCCCCAACAAGCCCGCTGCCGTCGCCCGCCGTCTTGGATCCCACTCCAAACACTTTTCCACCAAATCCAAACACAGCGGATCCACCTGCCGACCTGGCACAATTGTGAAAGAAGCGGATGATGGTTTGGAATCATGGGAAACAGCGGCTCCAAGAACTTGTACTTCAAGTACCTGGGCGTCCGTGCCCATGACGTACCCGTGCGTTGATGAGGGGACGAGGGCGGCGATACGGAAGCGGCCGAGGACGCCGGCGGTGTCGTGTGCGGGCCATTTGTGGCGGCGGCGGCGGCGGCGGGCATGTGCGAAGATATGTGCCGCACGGAATGAACAGGCGACGGATGGGCAGTGGTGACCGGTGTTGCTGCCGTGCTTGGACTGGCCGACGTCGCCGCCGATGAGGGAATGGTCATGGACCATACGAGCGGCGAAGGTGAAGGCATCGATGTGCTTGTTTGCGATGTGGGCAATGGAGGGATCGGGCTCGTCGGGGACGGCGGAAACACGGTCGCACTCGCCCGGCGTGGGGCCGGAACCTCCTCCGGTGCAGTCGCTGCGGCGGTTGACGCACCCGGCGCCACATGGTCCACAGGTCCGTTGAACGGATTTGTCAGCTCGTCCAGAGGCGTCACCAGCCCCTCTGGTGGAGCACTTTCCACGACCACTGCATCGCGCGCCGCGTATCGGTATTGCGGGCCGCCAAACATGGACTGTCGGTTACCCAGCAACGCGCCAAACCCGCCTTCAATGGTTTGGCCTTGGTTGGGCACCATGAGATTGACTGGTCCGCTGATAGAGACCGGTGCCGAAGTCGGATTGGCTGGCGACGAGGCCGTGGTGGATGTCGACAGTGAAGCCGAAGCGAGGGGTGGGGATGTCGCAAGCGAGGGATCGCGCGGGCCGTAGCTTGAGATGAAGTCGAGGAGTCGACGAAGACGAGATTGTGTGGAGTTGGAGGGATGTTGATGCGCGCGTAATTGCCCTGAGTCATCTCAGTTGGTCAATGGGGACAGACAAGGGGACGAGCTGGCACGCTCCGTGAATAAACTCGTACCAGGATGAAATACAACGACCACACGTTATCCACCTCAGTAAACGGTGGTTTTGCCAGCAGCATTTCGTAAATGACACACCCGAGCGACCAAATGTCTTGCGCGCCGCGAATTTCCATGGTTTGGTTTCCGCCCACGATTTCGGGGGCCATGTACGACGGTGTGCCCACGACGCGTGCGTCGTGGATCTTTCGGCAGCACATGCCGTGAATCTTTGATGACGAGAAATCGGTAATCTTGAGCGTATCGCGGACGAGCATGATATTGGCCGGTTTCTAAATGCGTGAGAATTTGGATGAGTACAACACAGCAGTAAAGGTGGACCCACAGACGCATGTACGCACCACATCGCGGTGAACTATACCATGGCTGGCCAAAAAGTCGAGAGCACTCACCAACTGCCGAATCCAGCGCCGTAACCGGTCGAGGTCGTGCAGTGGGCCGTTGGATTTGATCCAATCCGACAGGGTGCCCCCGTCACAATACTCCATAAACAGAAAGCAGCTATTAGACGGTCAGAGTTAGTACCGAGCAAGCAAGAGCAAAATTAAAAGGACCCGTCGCACTCTTCGTCGAAAATGTGCGACCCGAAATACGTGAGCACGTTTGGGTGATCGGCGAGCGACATGGCGGCAATGAGCTTGCCAAAGTTTTTGCGGTTGAGGTGCGGATTGGCCGATGGCAAGTGCAGATGCTTGACAGCAATAGTCACCGCGTGCGCCGGTGGTGGCGGCTTGATTGTCCCTCGATACACCAAACCTACAGGCCAAAATGTAAGCAGGTCCGCTGCCAACGCAAGAACCAACAGAACACAGAAAGCCAATCGTACCCATGGCACCTTGCCCAATCAACTCGTCCAAATGATATGTCAAGTTATCGCCCAAATCCGTCTCCTCGTCCTCTCCATCCCCATACTCTTCATCCTCATACTCATATCTCCTCATCCTGCTCGCTATCTGAAAGCGCCGACATCTGCGACTCGACCAGCCCGGCCCCCTGCCTAACTCGCGGTCCAAGTCACTCATGGACGATGCCCGCCGCGACCCAGCCAACCAATTATCCCGCTCGTCGACGGGACTAAAGCGCTCGAAAAACCCATACGTTCTCGGCAAATGCGCGCGCAACCAACTGGTTGTTGCCGATTCCTGACCTCCCGAAGTGACAGACCCACCAGGCGATGGAGGTAATGGTGGAATGGATGACGAAGAGGATGTGGGTGATTCCAAAAGCGACCCGCCGCTTGGACGCCGTTTTTTTGGCGCGCCGCCGCCACCCACTGTGAGCATGGACGGTGATCCGCCCGCCTTGCTTGGCGACGGCGACCGTGTGCGCGACCTTGATCGCCGACTACTTGCCGCACCCGACGTGGCCGCAACTTCAGGCCGCGATGACGAATTTGACCTGCGGGACCGCGTCGACCGCGTGGGACTCTTTGGCCCCACCTCGCCGGTCCCAGACACATCCAAGGCGTCGCTAGAATCCTGCTGCTTGTAAATGTACCGCGACTTGAGGTCGCTCGCGCCGGCTTGCAAGAGCAGTCGCCGGTACCGCAGCTGGCCTGCGCGCCGCCGCTCGTTCGGATGGTACATGTGCAGGATAGTTTGAGCATGGCCGCAGTGAAGATGATGGACATGCGGTCGCGCTCGGCCTTGCGTTCGGGGCGTTCGGCCGCACCCGAGGCGGAGCGCGTGGATTCTTCGTCGAGAAGACGCAGTTTTTGGAGGAGGACGCCTGACATGGCTGCGTCAATGGTGGGAATGTTGAGCTTGGGTGCCGAGAATGTCTTGCGAATGCGTGGTATGCCTATGGACGCGGAAAGCCAGGCAGGCAGAGTCTGGGAGTAAGGGAATTCGATTCACATTAAGTTACTGGCGTATTGCGGAAAGTATTCGGCTCAGTTTACATTGTCAGCAGGAGGTGGATTTGTTGATCCGGCAAGCTCCCATCCGCATCCGCATTTGGGGGAAGCGGACATGTTTGCTTTGCACCCGTGGCGTTCTGGAAGCCACCTTCTTGCCTTCATGGTATGGCATGGGCATGTCGACCGCCGATCCACCGATCCTAACTTGACGCACCACTCACGCCCGCTCCCAACTTCGGTTAGGCCAGAGCGGAGCCAAGAGTTTGTTCGTTTATATACGTGATGTACGGTATATATTTTCCGCTGACCAGCTCGGAAACTGAGCGATGCCCACCCTTACTGCCGATTGGTGCCAGGCGCCGGCCGCAGCATAGCTTATAGCCATGCAACTCTCGCATGGTGGTCCTTACCCAGCTCAGGCATCGGCCGTGGCCTGGGCGGTCCACGAAGTAGAGTTAGTCAATGGAAATGGGTAAAAAAAAAGACAAGAACTGAAGTGGAATGCATTTAGGAACGGATCAAGACAAG
Organism: Catenaria anguillulae PL171; assembly: GCA_002102555.1. Classification (NCBI taxonomy): domain Eukaryota; kingdom Fungi; phylum Blastocladiomycota; class Blastocladiomycetes; order Blastocladiales; family Catenariaceae; genus Catenaria; species Catenaria anguillulae. The sequence continues at coordinate 386,823 of MCFL01000012.1, forward strand.
AAACAAACAAAGAGATGACATCGAAATCACACATCAAACATATACACACACACGCACACCCGTGAGGCAACGCCAGCAAAGGCAAAACGGGTACTGAGCGAGCGTGTGAATGGATTGGCAAAAAAGGAAACACAGGAATCAAATCGACATCGATCAAGGGTGCGAAGGGAATCTCGACAAGGACTGGGCAGTAGTGATAGGTTTTCAGGGGGGGGGGGGTGTATCGATCGAAAGGATGGTACGAGCCTGGACGCGAAGGCAAAGGAACACATGGGGCAAGGGGTGGGGCGGGGGATAGGGATCAATCAATCATATACACAATGCTTAACAATTCTCTGGCATCTACCACCCGCCGGCGGATCGACCATATCGATCGCGACTGCGGTGCTCACCGCTGGACTGTGCCGCTGCCGTATACTCCTGATTCCTGCTCCTCATCTGCTGCTGTTGCTGTTGCTGTTGCTGTTGCTGGCCAGAGTACCCGGCACTCGCCGCCCACGCCGTGGACGCCAGAGGCGGTGGCGACATACCCCTCACGACCGTGCCCGTCCCGGGCGCAGACTCGTTGGATCCATGCGGACTTGGAAGTGCCGACGACGCGGACGCGGACGCCGTTGCTGAACCTGAGGCGGCCATGTGATACGCGGGCGGCGGAGGCGGTGGTGGCGGCGACATGTACCCGTGAGTGTACCCGTGGCCACCGCCCTGGCTCGACGATGGCGATGCGGGGCTCATGGGCGCCTGCAGCGACGACGGCTCATACTGCGCGTGCGTCTGGGGCGGCTGGTACCTCGGGTACACGCGCATCGACGGCTTGCGCGGCCGCCGGCGCCGATACGGCGAGTCCACCACTTCTGCTTGGCCCCACGGCAGCGCGTCAATCAAGGCCGACGTCGTTGTGCTGTTGGTTGTTGAAGCCGTCGACGCGGCCGATGGTGGGCGCATGGGTGGCAGGGTCGTTGGTGTTGGCGGCGCGTCGTACTGCAAGTGCTGCGGGAATGGCAGTGGTGCCGTGGTCCAGACCGTCAGCGGGGCAAACCGAAGCTGGTGCATGGTGGACGCGGGCGCGCCGAGCGTGGTGGTGTCGTCAAACACGGGCATGGCCGCGGGCGAGCCAAACTCGTGCTCGTCATCTTGGAGGGGGTCGTGTGCCGAGGTGGGAGCGGCGAGTGGTGAGGGGGTGATTACCGACTCGGTATCCGACGCGACGAGCGTCGGCACAACGTGGCGCTCAAACAAGGCATTGATGTTTGGCCCTGGAGCGCTTGGCAAAGGGGCTGCGGCAAACAAGTCCGAGGGCGGAGGAATCACGTCATCCGAGCGCGTGGGTGACAATGATGGGTAGGGCGCGACCGACCGCGGGTGGCGTCACGGGCAACTTGTGGTCCTCGGCATCGGAAACGTCGTTGACGACACGTGTTGGGGAAATCATTTAAAACGCCCATTGGTGGTGACAGACCAGACACCTCACCCTCTTCAAGGTTGCGCACTTGGATCACGCGCTGGCCGTACCGCACATTGTACGCGTCATCATCGTTGAGGTCGTCCGAGCCATGGTCTTCTTGGTCGGAATCGTCATCTTGGTGCGGGTTGGCGGGCGGAGGCGCGAATGCCGATCCGGAAGCGACGACGTGTCGTCATCCTCGTCCTCGTCCGTCAAGAGCCGATCCTCGGGCTGCGGCATTGGCGACTGGAATGCAGACATGGGCAGAGAGCTGGCGGGGAGAGCGGCAGACGCGACAATGGCGTGGTCATCATCATCTTCATCGAGAACTGCATCTGCGGCCGTGAGCATGGCTTGCAGCTCATCTTCGGGAACGGCCGACAAGAATGCAAACAAGTCTGGGTCGGGAACGGCCGATGCTGTCGGCTGAAGAGCAGGGTACAAATCGGCGGCTGTCGACAAGAGCGCGTCGACCAATGCTTGATCGGCGGCCGAGGGCTCGGACAAGTGTTGCGTGGGCACCGAGCCGGACGAAAACATGTCAGCAATCAACTGGTCGACATTGGTTGCAGCTGCACACCCTGTGCCAGAGGCAGAACTCGTAGCTGCAGGGGTCGAGGCCAGCGGTGGCGACGTTGGCGTGCCGAGCGGCGTTGACCGTGGTGAGTGGAGGAAGGCGTCGACATGACAGATGTGGACATGGCTCCTTTGTGTTGGTGTTGAGTTTGAGCAAGTTCGAGACTATGCTGGGCAGGCAAGACTGCGGCGGCAACATGAGTGGGGTGCACAGACGGCAACAGCAGTGAGTCATCGAGGTCACAAAGCAATGCAGGATCGAAATGGAGTGCATCAAGAGCGTCATGATTGGCAGAAGCGGAAAGCAAGGGCGAGGGAGAGAGTGGGCAAGACGAAGATGGGGACGAACAAGAAAAGGAACGTTGTACCGACCCAAGTCCAAGTGCATTGGTAGCAACACCGTCACGACAATGACGACGACCGTCCGCCTCAAGTTGGAGCTCAAGGGAATTGGCGTCGCCACTGCAGTGACCATGAAGGCCATCAATAGCAAGCAGCAGCAGCAGTGCATTCGGTGGTGCATCACCGGCAACAACAGCAGGAGCATCATCGGCATCCACGTCCATGCCATGCTCATCGTCATCCACGTCAATGTCAACGTCATCATCATCATTGCCGACTGCATCATGATCCACATCAAGATCCTTGGAGGCGTCGGTCGCCGTGGCGACGACCATCGCGGTGCGTGCAAAAGCACCAATCGAGGAGGATGACATGGGCAATGTCAAGGGCGCATGGCGGCCATCAGGCGACGACGGCGTGCCGAACGAGTTCGTCATCATTGGCGATCCGGGCATTTGCACGGACTCGGGCAACGACAAATGCACACCTTGGCCTTGCATTGCACAACTTGCTGAACACTGGGACGACCAGCGGCAGCGACGGAGCCAGCGTCTTGAGCAGCAACAACATCTTGATGATGAGGAGACATGATCATGCTTGGGTGGTCTTGGTGGTCAAGTTCTTGTTGGGAGGGAGGAGGCAAAGTCAACGGGCAAGAGGCTGAGCCCTGGGAACTGGAACCGGACAGAGAACAGCAGCGAGGGCCGAGCAAGGGGTGGCCAAAGGGGGAGCAGTCGCAGGGATAGGGTACCTTAAACTGTGACTTTGGCTGGGCGGCTGTAGAGGCGGGCTCGGAGCGGCAATCAAGGTCGGGTTGGTATTGGTAGCAGAAGAGGTAGCAGCGAGAAGGGCAGAGGCAAAACACTTGAAGTCGAACGTGAGAAGGAATCGAGAGGCGAAAAGTGCTTTGGGGCAGCGGGCATGGTTTCCGGTTGGAGTTGCGTGCGATGTGGATGGGATAGGCCTTTCTTGGTCTTGGTTGGTTGTGGTCGAGGTCACACGCGCAGTCGTTACTTATTCAAACAAGTGCGCAAGTGAAGAGGAGCAAGCAATGACAGACTCAAGGAAGGAGGTGTGGAGGTTGGTGAATACCGACAATGATGTGGTTCGATGATAAGCTGGTGTGACTGGAAGGGGGAGCAGCAGACAGTGTGTCGGGTAGGGGGGGGGGTTGCTGGGGATTTATTGGTTGTGGAGTGGTGGGTGGGAACGAGGACGGGTAAAGAGAATGTATGTGGAGAAGGCGAGCGAGGCGAGTACACGCATGCGACGGCAGGGCGGGTGGTGATTGGGTGGGCTCAAAACTTTTGGTGGGACAAATGCGACCGGAGAACTCCGTGAAATTCAGGGGAATCCCGAAGCGGTGGCTGATGAACGCGTTCCGTGTGACAAGCGAATTAACGCGTCGGATCGCCGAATCGTGGTCCTGCTCGGGATTTCCGATCGGCGGACCAACGACAACGACCACTTCGGATCGGACTTTGGCCTGGTCGCCAACAACTCTGACTGACCCACCAGTGACAGCAGAAAGTAGTCCATCGTTGACGATTGTACCTCACGGCACATGTACCTATGCAATTTTCTAACTCTGCCTGAAGACGCAACGCCCTCCCGGACCTCCGACTATCTCTTGTCCGATTTGCTCACCGTGACGAGTTGAACTCCCCAACTGCTGCCATCGCTGTTCGTTTACAGACCAGGCTACACTTGGCTTCCACGAGTCCATACCACCATCATGCTTGCCAACCTCGCCTCCCGCCTCGTGGCTCGCACCGCCCGTCGTGCGGCCACCTTTTCCACCTCGTCGATTGCCTCCTCGGACAAGCTCTTTGTGGTATGGATGGCCAAGTATCTGCCATTTTCGACCTCACCAACAACTGACGACACACTTTCGATCGATATTGACGACAATCATTCGTATAGCACCGCAACACACCCGAAAACAACACTGATGTTCCCTTCAAGTTCACCCCGGAAAACCTCAAGCGCGCCGAGGAAATCATCGCAAAGTACCCGCCCCAGTACAAGAAAGGCGCCATCATGCCCCTTCTCGACTTGGGCCAGCGCCAGCACGGCTTCACGTCCATCTCGGTCATGAATGAGGTTGCTCGGTTGCTCGAGTCCCCGCCCATGCGTGTGTACGAGGTGGCCACTTTTTACACCATGTTCAACCGGTACATGCTTGCTTCTCTCTAGTTCACCCCTCTATTTTATAACTTCTCACTGGGTTTATCCGTATCACCATTCCCTCTCACGATCCGCATCCGCACTCCAAACCCCAAAATTCCCTCTCTCTCCCTCTCCTAAATCAGCGACCCGATCGGCAAGCACTTCATCCAAGTGTGCACCACTACTCCTTGTGAACTTTGCGGTGCCTCAACCATCGTGAAAACCATTGAGCAACACCTCGGCATCAAGCTCGGCCAAACCACCAACGACAAGCTCTTTACGCTGGTCGAGGTGGAGTGCGCAGGCGCGTGCGTCAATGCCCCCGTCATGGCCATCAACGACGACTATACGAGGACTTGACGCCCGAGTCGACAAAGAAGATTTTGGATACCATCAAGGCTGGTGGTGTGCCCAAGGCCGGCCCGCAGAGTGCCAGGAAAGGATGCGAGCCGCATGGCGGCGCCACGACGTTGCTGGAGGAGCCGACCGGGCCCGGGGTTTGGCCTCCAGGCTGCCTTGCAATAATCGCGTAAGAGGGACGGCTGGTTTCCGGTTTTTGCCGCGTTGCTTTTCGTTTGTTTTCCCCCCCTTGTTTCTTGGTTCATCTACCCACAGTATACACGTTTCATAACAGGAACTCTTTGTGCTCTCCGAGGCGTTTAGTGTAGCCCTCGGTTCGGTCGTCAGCCCAGGAGCCTGGACGCTGTGCTGGAACCTGCGGCTGACAAGATTGATATATTGTTGTTGATCCATCTCCTTACGCGCAACGTGTTCCACCACCAGCCAAACATATGAGAGCAGGCAATCAACGACAAAGCTTGAGCAACCAACAATGAAGGTGCAATTGAATCGATTCCATGTGCATCCTCGCCTGGTCCGCTTAATTGACCTCATGACGCATCCCACTCACAGCGCGTCCACTTGATCGACGCCAAAACGCTCGGCGGGCTCCACCGGTCGCCCTCGACCGAAAACCTCAAACCCAAAGACATTGCGACGGGATCCACTTCACCCCTTGTCGCGTGGCAGCCGATTCCAAACGGCGGACCGCAATACCTCGCCGCCGTCGCGCACTCGAGCTACGCACTGCGTATCCACGATCGGCACGGCCAGCTCGTCGATGTCATCAACCTGACGGCCGCGTGCACAGCGCTCGCATGGTCCCCGACGGGACGTACTTGGCGGTCGGGCAGGGCGGCCAGGGCGGGCTCGTGCTTTGGCATGCTGGGACAAAGGCAGACAAGGTTGTCGAAGCAAGCGGCATTCGCGGGTCACATGTGTGGCGTGGTCCAAGTCTGGCACCATGGTTGCTGCAGGCACGGGCAAGGGCAATCTGCTCTTGTACACGCCCGGTACAAGCAAGGCGCTTCCGATTGTCGGCAAACACGACCGCGCCATCACGGCAATGGCGTGGACCAAGAACGATCAGCTTGTGTGCATTTCAGACGACAAGTCCATATCCATTTCTTCGGCAGAAGGCGATGCCGTGCATGTTGCGCCGCTCAAGGCACAGCCAAAGCATCTAAGGTTGGTTGTCATGCACATGGATGCTCCAAAGGCGGCCAATGGTGCGACTACGAAACCACATTTGGTTGCAGTGACCACATTGGATCAAGGCAAGTCGCTGTACTTGCATTCGGTCACGGCGCCCGCGGCGACGCCACCGATCGAGTTGGCCATGCAGCCAAAATATGGGCCTGTGATTGCATATGCACCATTGGTGGCAAACGAAATCCCGACCAAGGGTGGGAAAGGCGGCGGGTCGGCGGGATCGCTCAACATCATTGGCACAGCGGCGGACCGGCACGCGCTCTGGCCGTAGCATGTGCTCAGGGATACGTCCTTGTCATTTCTCTGCTCCCCGAGTCGCTTGGTCAAGAAGTCGCGGGTCTGCGCGCATTCAAGTCTGGGTTTACGGCCGTCGCAATGCATCCCGAGGATGCGTCCATGGGACTGTCATAGCAATGGCATGCGATACGCTCGTCAAGACGGTCGATGTTGCCCAGAGCCCGGATTTGCGGGACATTATGGCGACATTAGCGTGGGAGATGAACGAGACCGGTGGCAAACCGGGAGGTGGGGATTTGGCAGCAACATCGACAAGTGCCGTAGTGGATCGGTTGGTGTGGTCACCCGATAGGAGGTTTTTGACGGCATGTCAAGGGTACGAACAATAGCAGGAACCTTGCTTGTCTAGTGTTTAGTCACAAGTCACGCACGACTGACCTCACATTGCGTGGAAATGTGCAGTGGGAACGTGCTGTCATTTGTGTCGTCGGCTACATCCTTGTCAACGAGCAATGGCGACGTTGTAGTACGTTAGATCGCCTTTATCCTTTCAGCGAAGCGTCAGTTCTCAATGTTCATTCCTGTATCTGTAGGCAACTGTTACTGGGCTTACAGAAGTCGCCGTTGGCGACAGCAGCTCACAGTTGCAGGTGAGCCCCAGCAAATGGTTCTCAGCAAGACTCATGTATGCACCTTTTCTTTCTTTGCCTTGGTGTGCCTTGGACCCGTTTTCCTTCTATCTCACGCCACGACAATGTCCCTAGCTCGCAATTGGATACAATTCCACCTCCGTGGCCATTTACAGCCTCGCCACCTTGACACTCATCAAATCCTTCACAGCCTCTGGCCCATCATCTCTTTGGACATGCACCCACAGTAATTTATGTGTGCACCGCCAAGGACCTCCAAGTCGTGTCACTCACAGCTCCCAACTCGCCCAAAGACCCGCCCACGTCCCTTCCTCGCCCGTCTTTATTCACTGCCAAGCACCCGCAATTGCTGTTTGCAACCTACAGCACACAGGTTTCCATTTACGCCCCGCCCAGCACAAAGTGCATGGACTATGCAATCGGCCACCCAATCTCGCAACTCATTGCCAGCCCAGCCGCACCGTGGATAGTCGTCGACACAGGCTCGGCCGAGGGTGCCCAGTTTGTCAATGTGTCAGCCGACCAAAGCATTCCGGTTCCCAAGGGCGTGGGCAATCAATTCATGTTTGACTCGGAGATACCCGCACTGTTTTATGCGTGGCACGACGACAATGGTGGCGGCGCTAATGGCGGAGGTGGAGCGTCCGAGTCGTTGCTGACGACGCTAGCCTACGTCCCACACACGCTCACGGGTCCGCCGGGCGTCGTTCAAGTGTGCTCCGTCCGATTCCGTCCGGGTGGGTCCCCGTGCAGGTATCGCGCGGGACAGTTGCGTGTATGACGACACGGCATCAGGTGCGGGGTCCAAGCTATTGACGTTTTCCGCGCGCGACGGTTCCTTGATTGCAAACTACTATGCGGGCGAAACGGCAAAGGTACTCCAAGGCGTGACCAAGCTGCGCCCGCCGGGTCGTGGCGCGCAACTGCAGACATGGCGCGCAGGCAAGTCATGCAGCTGGTGGACGCCGCGCTCGGGTGCTTGGATCTCGGTACAGCGGCCGACGTGCTTGACTTGATTGGCGACACGCCCGCGGCCATGTACCTCCGGTCGTGTGCGCGGGATGTGGAGGCCAATGTGCTCCGAGGTCATGTGCTCGTGTACCTTGGCGAAGTCACGGGCGCACAGGAAATGTACTTGGCGAGCCGGATGCCCAGGCTGGCGCTCGACTTGAGGCGCGATTTGTGCCAGTGGGAGCAGGCGCTGGCGCTGGCGAGCAAGGTGGCGCCCGCCGAGGAGCATGCCGTGTCGAGGGCATATGCTGCGAGTTTGGAGGCGGACGCAAGGTATGCGGATGCGCTCGTCATGTATCAACGAGCCAGGGAAGGCGTGCAGCCTGGATCGAGCAAGGAGAGAGAGTGCCTATTTGGAATTGCGAGGATGAAGTTGAGGGTCGGGGACTTGAAGGCGATTCGGATGGTTCTAGAGATGAATGATTTGGGATTGATGGCAGAGTGTGGGCAAATTTTGGAGGAGCTTCGCGAGTTTGGTGAGGCCGGCGGGTTGTTTGAAGGAGCAGGACGGTGGGAACGAGCCGCCAGCAACTACATCAAGGGTACGCTGCTGAAGCTGCATCAGTGGGGCCGGCCGTGCTTGGCGAATTGACCCGATTGTTTGCGTTTGTTTCATTCAAAGCAAAAAATGTCAAGAAGCTCGAATCCATCATGCCCAAAGTATCTTCACCAGCCCTACTCTCAGAGTATGGCACCTTGCTCGAGTCTATCAACCAGCAAGACGCCGCCCTTGCTGCCTACACCCAGGCGCGCGACGCTCCTAACGCTGTTCGCCTTCTCCTCGGTCTTTCGCGTATCGATGAAGCTGTTGCCCTTGTCCGCTCAACGCGCTCACGCGATGCTGCCCGGCTCGTTGCCGACTTTTTCGTGCGGATGGGCGACACAAAGGCAGTGATTGAGTTTTACGTCCTGGCCGACATGCGAATTGAAGCGCAGCAGCGTGCTCGCGACGCTGGCATTCTCAACGTGTACATGGACTTGCTGGGCAGTGACGCGACAACGGAAGACTGGATGGCGGCGGCTGTGTACTACGAGCAGCGCCGGGACGGTGTCAAGGCGGGCGAATACTACATGCGTGCTGGTCATTTTGAGGCGGCAGTCGCTCATCTGCTGCGTTCAGCGTCGTCGGACGGAATGTCGAGCGACCAGCAGCGAGCAGCGCTGGATTTGGCAATAGAGTGTGTGGGCAAGGCCAAGAGTGATGCATTAACGCACGAGGTTGTGGCACACCTCATGTCGGGTGGTACGGCCGCGAGGGATCCAAGGACCATCTTTAGGCTGTACATGAGCCTGGGACAGGTACGGGAAGCGGCAAGAACGGCTGTTGTGATTTCCCGAGACGAGTGGGCAGCAGGCAATTATCGACCGGCAAGGGACGTCTTGTGGGAAACGACAAACGAGCTCCGCAAGAACAAGTATCATGTTCCGGCCCAGATGAGGCACATGTTGATGCTTTTGCACAGCTATGTGTTGGTCAAGGTGCAGTTTGGCACATTTTGTTTTAACATCGACGATGTTTGACCTATCGTACTTGCATTTTTCAGATTCTCATTCGAAATGACGACCATTTGGGCGGTGCGAGGATGTTGACACGTGTTTCAAAAAGCATCTCGAGGTTCCCAGCTCGTACGGCTTTCGCGAAATAGGTCAACTTGTTTGGTTGGAACCATGCTGATGATTTGCTTCACACGTGCAGATGTCGTTCCAATCCTTACATCGACCGTGCTCGAATGCCTCCGTGTCGGTCGCAAGGCAAGTGCGGCCGAGTTTGCCGCCATGTTGATGCGACCAGAAAACCGCTCACGCGTTGACGCCAAGTACAAGAAAAAGATTGAATCGCTCGTCCGGTACGCCCGCTTGTTCCATTTACAATTGCTCGAGTGGTTGCGATAAGCTTACTCTGTTTTCATCCTGATCGGCCGGTAGAAAACAGCAAGAAGACGACAAGGATCCACCCGAGGACCAGTCGCCATGTCCATACTGCAGTGCATCATTGTCTGTCACTGAGCTTGACTGCCCATCATGCCGTAACACCCTCCCATTTTGTGTTGCATCGGTACTTCATGTCAACTTTCATGCTTGATGAAGCATGTTCCTGAGCTCACACCTCTCGTTCCTTTGACAGGGCTGCCACTTGACCTCAGGCGATTGGTCTCAATGCCCGCAATGCAAAGCACCTGGTCTCCTTACGGCTATGCGAAACATCGCAAGTTCAAAGTCACCAGAATGCCCAATGTGCGCGGCTCCTTGGTCAGTCGATGGTCTTTCGCCAGTCCACGACACTGTCGCGGCGCTTGCAGCGTGGACTGGCGATGGCAACGCCGAAACAGAACCGACTTCACAGCAGCAGGGCCCAGAATGACGCCGACAATGTCTTGGATTGTTCTCTTCTAAATGCATTTTATCACTGCTCAACGCCAAAAGCACATTTGCGGCTTGTTGCTATACACACCTTTATCTCCCTAGTAGCCCGCGGGGATGTCTTGAGTCGTAAATCGAGTCATGCAGCTGAGCGTTGACCACCGAATTCCAGTCATCGATCAAAATCAACTTGGCTGAGTGCATTTGACGAAGAAGATTTATGAAGCAGAGGAACATGAAAGCACAGCCATCTTGTCTCACCAATCTGGTTCTCGCGTTTCACTGGCTAATTGCTACCCTGTTCCAACACTTGCGACCTGGTATTAGTGTTGTACCGTTCACAGCGCCGATGACCTGGCTTTCTCCCCGAATGAATGTCCATGAGATGACTCTTCACCCTTAGACTCATTTCAGGGTCCGCGCATTCAAATAATTCTCACAGCCCCGCCCGTCTCAATAACTTCATGGTTGTCGTTGCAACATCAATCTCCATGTTTCTCCCCCTCGGCATCGTCTGAAGCAACGGTCTCATCATGGGCTCCGGCACATCGAAATACGCCAATTGCCAACTCACGTCCTACCTGGCCAACCCTTTGGTCGTCTTTGGACCGGAGCACGTCCATTACGGAACCGAGCCCATCCAGTACGAAATCGGCAACTTTATCCGCACACGAACCGGTCAGGTCATTTACGACATTGACCGACACATCAACGGGACCGACTGGTATATTGCCATATCGGATGTATCCGGTCATGCAACTTGCACCCTGAAGGTGCAAATGGGAGGGCTGTTTTCCGAAACCTTTCCCGTTTTCCATGGAACTGGCGAGACCAAGGAGCGTGCCATGAAAGTGACCGGGTCCAAGGGCACCAACAAGTACAAGATGGAGATCAAGCTGGCCTCCGGCGATGTTTTGGTTGCGAAAGTCGAAGCGTTTGCCAGCACTGGCGGAGTTGTGCACGTGTTCTCGGGTCACCCGAAAGACGGCGGATTTCTCATTGCACAGTCAAGTTTGGGAGCATCGATGAAGACAACTATTGCCCCTGGTGTCGATGTGCCTGCAGTGGCCATGATTTGCGTTTTGGCACACGAGATTATCGCAGCTGCTCGCCGAATGAATGCTCGCTCGACCCGAGTGGTTCGGGTGCGGCATTAGAGCAGTTTACCATGGGTGGGTTGAAATACATCGTGGGAATTGTTTATCACTGATCTTTAACTACAATGAACATGACTTGTTCTTGTCAATCTGTCTCTCGCTGTGCTCTCCTTTGATGAATCACGACACATGAGCCCCTTTGACTGTCTCACGCAAGAACGCTCCTTGACTCAACGATCACGGTCCACCGCCGCCATGCTTCACCTGCGCGCCCATCAGTCCATCGAATGCTTCAATAGGCATGCTTTTCAATCGTAAAAGAGTTTTGGGACAAGCAACCTGGCAAAAATGAACCTTCATTCCATGAAACGCTGAGATAAGACCACCGGCAACCCTTGCACCTCATTGCTGTCCGTTCCCACGTTCCTTGTACAGTCACTGTAGCACCACCTCCCTGTCCTACTTCGCCAAATTCAACAACAAATCCCAAGCACTTGCTACCATGGGTAACTCCATCTCCAAATCCAAGTTTGCCAAGCAGCCCATCACCGACTACTTTGCCACCCACCCGCTCGTCATCATTGACCCAATGCACGTCTCGCCCCGGCGGGTGGACCAATCCGTCTCGAAATCACAAACACAGTGCGTGATGCCTCGACAGGTCGCGCCGTGTACGAAATCGACCATGAATACGGCTTGACAACCTGGCACACGGCCATTCGCAACCCAAACACGGGCGAATGGCTGTGCGTGGCCAAAGCCAAGCGTTCGCTGCTCCGGGGCATTGACTTGTATGCGTTCACGGGCCCGAATTTGGCCGACAGGCAGTACGATTACCAAGTCATGGATATTGTGGCGGCCAATGGAGGTGGCATAATGCCGGTGACCAAGCTTGCGGTCAAGACAACAACGGGCTACGACCTGCTGGTCAAGACGACGTACTATGACCGGGAAGACGTCATGGCGGAAATCTCGTGGCGCATCCCGAGTTGGGCGGGTTGGTGATTGCGAGGGCCAGCATGGCGGTTGGGCTCGAACGCCGAGGCCGAGGTGCGGCAGGGGTCGATGTGTGCGCGGTTGCACTGTTGTTGCACATGGCCAACCAGGTTGTCCTTCGGGTCTTTGAAGCAAGGAACAAGGGTGGATACCATGGTTAAAGGTCGCGAGGCCACAGTCAATCGCCGGCGTTTTCGGCGGTGGGCGTTGGGTGCGCAGCTGAGGAGTGTAACGGCGTGGAAAGCAAGAGTTAAGAAGGAAAAGGTTGGGCCACCGTACAGAGTGGGGTGACTGATGCGGCCCGGAAAAAAAAAGAGAAGACAAAAACTCGTATACATTATAGAGGAATCCATCAATACACACAACGCTCACTCCAAAATCCAAAAAAGTACGATATAGGATTCAAAAAAACCTTGAGAGATCTGGCGTAGCATACCTGGCCGCCCCACCCCTTCCCCAGTCGCTCCTCTCCACAGTCCTTGATAAACCAGGAGCAAGTCGATGCTGGGCACAACGAGCAACGGAACCATGCTTGGCCGACCGTGTGCCACTGGAATGGATACCTTGTTTGTGTGAGTGCGCGCCACAGCAATTCGCCTGCTTCAAGTGTCAGCGGGTCGCCAAACATGATGGCCGATCGGCATGCAATGGAATGAAGCATGTGCAAAACGGGCGGTGGCGGTGTGGATGTTTGAATCAGAGTCGATTCGTGTGGTTCGGCAAGGAGGGCGAAAATGAGATCAGTAATGCTGGATGGGTCACGAGCAAGGCGGGATGTGACAAGTGTTGGAATCGCGCGAACAAAAATCGAGGATGGAGCTGGACAAGTCTCGTCCGCCTGTGCTTGGACCTCCTCTTCTTCAGCCCAAATACCCCACCGCATCAACCATTCGCGCCGCTCTCGAAACACCCTCGCCACGTGCACTGGCACATCCCCCATGACCAGCACCTCGGCTAAAGGTGTCATGGCCAATCCACCATGCTCATTAATCTCGCGGTCCGCCTGTGCAAGCAGCTCTTCCAATCGAACACGCTCGTCGGCAGCATGTTGGTCAACAGCAATCAGAGCGTGGCGCGATCGGCCATGGTGACCGAGACCAGAATGAATTTGCTGTCGACTTGGGCAATCACGCGGGAGCGAAAGGGTCGGCAATGTCGGAGCGTGAGAGAGGCATATCTCGTGGGCGGGTCGAGTGTCCGAGAATGGAGAGCGGGTGGCTACTTGACGCGCGACGCGGAAAAAGCGCGAGGACAAAGTGGATGTGTGTTGGGACGAGGCATGTGAGACGACAGATTCAATCGCAAGGCGAGTCGCCTGAAGACTGGAAGCAGTGGTCGACGCTGCCGAGGTCTTTGACACTGTGGAAGATGCCGTGGAGCCGTCTCGTGATGGTGTCGACCGTGGACGGGATTCTCGCGAGCGAGGCGAGTACAAAGAGTGGGATGCGCTCGCTGATGATGCGGAAGAGTCGTGTCGGGCAGGCGATGTCGCAAACACCGAGTTTCCAGTTCGAGGATCAATGAAAACGGATGCGAGCTGGGTGAACCCGGGCGGTGGTCCGTCGTCCAAGCGACCTCCGCTTGCGCTTCGGCCAAGTCTGCGAATGGATGAGCGAGATCGGCCGGCAGATTCGCAGATGGTTCCGGAAGACTGAGCCTTTCGAAGCGGAAGGCGAGGTGGTTGAAAGAATGTCGTGCTACACGAGTGTGGACGAGAGGAGGTATCTGACAAGGTGAAAGAATGTGGGTATGCGGTCAAGGGAGAAGTTGAAGGGCGGCTTGCTGCCATTGATGGAGCCGAGTTTGGCGGAGATGGGTTGAGTTGAGTGTCGAGTGAAGAGGAAATGATGAGCCGAAGGCGAGTCTAACAGAGTACGAAGCAAAATGGTCATTGAATGAATGGGAAATGCCAGACGGCGAGATGAAATGCTGTGCGTACGATATCAAGTGAAATCTCGCGTGAGCAACGAATGAGGCAGATGAAGCCAAAATCGACTGCCTGGAAGCGAGATTCGAGAAGCCTGACAAGAATGGTATGAAGTGGAGCGTCCAAGCACGGTTCTCGGTTGACGAAGGCCAATCCTTGTGGGAATCGGGTATTGAACCACCATCCCGAGATGGCAATGGGTGAAAAGGGGTTGGAAATGGTTGTAGCGAAGGAATGACACTTGTCCTGATGAATTGTAGTGACTGGAATCGGTCAGCTGTTGATACGGAACTCACCAATGGCTTTGATACGTACAGGAGGAACCGCAGACGCCCCTGACAAGTGTCGTAGGGTGTCGATTGATGTTGGACAAGGTGGGACAGTAACCACTAGCTTTTGAGTCCGGCAATCATGCAGCGAGAAGGCGACAGTTGGATAGGCGACGGCAATGCGCTCGATGAATGAGCGCGCTTGCTGAAGAATATCGCGAGGTTGCCACATGTTGCGACGAACTGGCACATTGAAGAACATGTCGGAGCAATGACGGTCGTGCCAGACGGGCCTGGCTGCTCAGTTGCTGAGAAGGACAATGGGTGATTCATTGGTTCTGGCACGGCAGGACGACTGGCTAATGGGAATGATGTTGCAAAGGTTCGGCGACTACGCACACTTGACGATTCATGCTTGGACGAGACTTGGACCAGAGCGACAGTTGTCAGCGCTGCAAATGCCTGTCCGCGGTAACCGTGGTATCGGGGATACGATGGCGGTCTCGCGGCAGCAGAATCGACCTGGTGGGCAGGCGGCGACTTTGACGAGTGAGAGGACATGCCCAGAAGCGGCAGGTCGGCAGGCAAGATGCCGATGCCATTGTCGGTGACGGACAGCCACAGAGCTGCCGGGTGGAGGGCGGCTTGGATGATGGTGGCGCCAGCATCGAGTGAGTTGTAGACGAGCTGGGCCAGCACTTGATCCACGGATGAGAGCACCACCGTGGCCCACACTTGGGCCGCCACCTTTTCGTCCAGTCGGCGTATTCGCTGGTGCCCATGAGCCTGGGCCTGCGGGGGCGGTGCTGAATGATGGGCGGACGCCATTGGCCGGATGTTTTACTGCGGATTGCGTTTGATTGGATCAATCGGGATCATTGAGAACTTTGAATGTGATGGTAAAAAAAATGAACAAGTTTTGACGTGAATGCATCCTCACCCGAGTCAATCCATCGATCGATGTAACATAATATGTTTTAATACATCATGGATCCGCCATCATCATCATCACCCTCCCCATCAAGCCTCGCCGTTGTCCAGCAGCAACTGGCCGCCGCCCTCGACACGCCGTTCCTGCGTGCCGCGTCGGCCGCCGATCGGGACGCCCAGCGCCGCCTCGCCGCCTCGCTCCTCGCACTGGATCAATGGCTCGGGCCCAACGGCACTGTCCCGGACCCGACAGACCTCGGCCGCGCCCTGCAAGATGCAGAGTTTGAGGCGTACGACCACTTGCTCGACAGGCAGACTCGCTCGTCAAGCACATTGACACGGTCGCCGATAATGTGCAATCCATTCGCTCGACCGTTGACACCATGGCCGCCGACCTCGAGGCTGCCCGTGGTCCCACGGCTCAGTTTGTACGTGTTGCCGCCGAGCAGCAAGCTGTGATCGATTCCGTGAGCGCAGAGCAGGCACAGGTTACTGCCTTTCTCGCCGAGTACACATTGACGCCTTCCGAGACAGCACTGCTCTCGTCGCCCTCATCCGACCTGAACCCCGAGTTCTTTGCTGCGTTCGACCGGGCGGCAAAGATTGAGCAAATGACCAAATCCTCGCTCGATTATCCCAACTCGCCGCTCAGCAGGGACATTGTGTCGACCATGTCCAGCCTGCTGGAGACCGCCCACGATCGGCTGTACGCCTGGCTGCAGTCTCGCCTTTCGCTGTTCATGACGTTGTCGCCGGACATTCCCATTTCCATGTCCATGGCTGTTACGCGGTTGGCGCGTGGTCGACCAGTGCTGTTGGATTCCATTTTGGACGATGCCGCCACGCACCGCCGGACGGCCATTTCCCGGTGGTTTGCAGACTCGATGGTGTCCTTGTCGAGCTCCAACATGGCCATTGGCGCCCCCTCGTCATCATCTTCCACGGGGAGTGGCGGGCTCGGATCGACTTCTCCGCGGAATGCAGGGTCGCGGCGCGGTTCGCTTGCTGGCGGATCGACATCGCTGGCCGCAGACGACGCCGAGCGTCAGGTCGCCGATGTCTATGCGTGGGTGCATCAAGTGATTGCTGCCGAATTTGCGCTTTGGTTGATGGAGGTCGGGCCCGATGGGGCGATTCCGCGGTCCAAGGCTGTAGGGCTTGTAGACGTGGCCATTGAGAGTGTGTGCAGGTCTGTGTTTGGGAGGGTGGAAACCATTGTTGCAAAAGCGTCGATTGCGGGCACAACGGCCATGGCAGGCGGTGTGGGTGGCGTATCGGGAATGCTGGGAGCAGACGTGGTGGCCCCATACCGCGTTTACCATGTGTTGGGCGTGAATCGACAAGTTCTCCTCAAGTCTTTACCCGCAACGTCATCGATTGTCAACACCACGCAAGAGTACGCACTTGATTGTTTCCATGTGCTTGGCCTTGACCGGTTCTGATTCGTGCCTGATGTCCTGCCAGACTCCAAGCGTTTGCCCTTCGTCAATTCCGTGACGCGCTCGACAACCAAGGCCAACTGCTTCGCACATCCTACGATCCAATCGACACCTCGACCCTCGTACCGACATCGAACGTGTCACGTACCGCAGCGGCACTTCAAGCTGTTGCAAGCACCCGTGCCCGATACATTCGCCGAACCAGCACTGCCCCCACCTCGCCCAAACTCGATCCTGCCACTGAGGACTATGAGGACGACACGGATGTGAGCGATGGCCGGATTCGGTCCAACACCCGCCCTACGGCGTCCACGGAACGCATGGAGCTTCGAGCCATTCTGGACATGCTTATCGACCCCTGTGTCCAGTCGTGTGTCGTTGCCGCAAGTAGCTCAACCATTTCGCGTGCAGCCGGCGCCGTGTTTGCCATTAATTGTTTGCGTGTGCTCAAGGAGGCAGTCAAGGATTTGTCAGCGGACAAGGCAGCAGCGCTCGAGAGCCAGATTGAGATTTATCTCGATTCTCTTGTTACGGAATATGTATGGGCTCCACACTTGACTTTGCTTGCGCATTTGTCTTTTGTTGTTTCTCACCTTGCTCGTTTCCAGTATTCCGCGTTCATTTCGCACACGGGCCTGCGCACCATTTTCGACGCCCTCGACCACGACGCCAACAAGGCCCTCAACATAGACCCATCCGAACTTCAATCCGCATTGCTGCGGTTGGATGCAGTGCTCATGACGGGCGCGCCGCACTTGGACTTGTCGCACGATCTTGCGCGACTGTCGACCTCGGCGCTCGCCAAGCGTGTGGTTACTCTGGGAACGGCCTTATTTACACAGTCGTATGCAAAGTTGCACGCCGAGGTGGCCAAGGATGAGCGGGGTGTGTTTGCTGGTGTGGTGATGAGGAGTGTGACCGAGGTCGAGTCGTTGTTGAGGGTGTGACTGATCCTTGTCACTCCCTCGCTCAGTCGCTGTCTTGTGTGGTGCCATATATCAGAAAGCAACGAGGTTCATTTTGCGTGACAGTTTCATTGCATATGTACACCAAAGCAAAAGCCGTGTCTCAGGTGGCCGAACTAAGCGTGTCACTGCGCTCTCCCCGACACGAAACCGTTGGCCTCGTCTCCTTCGTAGATCCACCATTCCCGAGCGGTGCTGGGCGCCAAGATTTAAAGCACAGGTCGACTGTTGCGCATCAATCGCAAACACACTCGCGAAGCGCGTTCATCCATTTGATGCAGGAGAGAGGGAAGAGGTGTGGGGAGAGCACTCGGCGGAGAAGGAGCATGATGAGTGGCAGGCAAGGGTAAGGATCGTGAAGGAGGCATTGGAAGCGGTGAGGTCTGAGGCCACAAGGCTGCGGAAGGAGCTTGGGTTTGGTCCTGATGATGTTGATTCTGGATGTAGTTATCTCTCACTCTTCGTTCACTCTTGACAACCCTTGTCGTTGATTTCGAAACATTGCCGACTCCCGACTATGCTTTCACCATAGTTTCCTTTCGACATGTATCCTCAGTGTATCGTAAGGCATTATGTCAACCCATGCGCCTCAATGAATATCGTGAGACACTGCCATGACCTGCCTGCTTGATCAGGGTCTGACTCTAGATTCAACGAATTTCACACCCAATGTTTTTGTATTTGTATTCATTTTGTACTTTTTTTTTTGTCCGATATGTCAGAGTGAAACCAAGTACAACACAACAAACAAAACATTCGATGCTGAAAGCAACTTACCGACGACTGATGAACTTGACAAACTCACTCAAATCCACCACATAACTCGCGACGTGCGAATCGTCCTCCATCGCGGGGCAACTCGCAAACACATCGAGTGCCTTGATAGCCAACCGAGTGGCCACATCGTCCTTGGGCACAGACACTACAAACTTATCGCCAACCTCGTGCTTGGAGCTGCTAAACACAAACCCAGACGCCGACCCGGCCGCCTGCACCTTGTACTTGTTGGCCAAATCGAGTGCAATCACTTGCAACATGTGCTCGACCATGCCGGGGACATGTGCAACTGAGAGCGACGCTGCCTCATCAGTGTCGTGGAAGGCAAGGTGGACGTGGTGTTGGAGGTGCGCGAGCCGTGGCGACTTGTAATCGGTCACCACGGTCGTGATGCGCGCGTGACCAATCTGGTACTCGTCGCCCGCGTGCGCGTGGGCCATGCCGGGTTGCAAGCCTGGGAGCAGCGGCTGGAGCGACGGCCGGCGGCGCTTGGACTTGAGCGCGTCGTCGGCGTCGGATGACCGGCGCGCGCACGTGCCTGTGGCGCACTCGTAGCGCGGCGGCGGTGGCGGGAGACGTGAAGGGTCAACCGCGTCAAGTGCCTCGTCTTGGTCTTGGGCAGCGTCGTGTTGGCTGTCGGCCGGATGGGTTTCCGGGAGCAAGTCGTTGGTCGTGAGATCGTCGAGATTGTTGAGTGCGTCTTGGATCGAAGAGTGGGGCGAGTTGGGCAGGATCGAGGCCAAGGACCGGACTGTGGATGCCGCCGAGGACGACGGCGTGGTGTCGAATGCGTCGCCGCCGACAAGGTACGAGGATGCCATTGATTCCTCTTCTTGGGACTGGCGGTTGGTGCGGACACGAAGCGCAAGTGGGTGGCTAGGACGGCCGGCCAGCGAGTCCCACTCGTCCACGGCCAAGTTGACGGCGCGAACAGACGATTTGAGGGTGCGAACACGACGCGTTGCTGCATCTGACAGCGAGCTCGAACCAACAGCAACAGTTGCTGGGAACTTGAGCAGGGACTTGTATGCATCCAAGAGTGCGGGCTCGGAGCGGATCTTTGCAAGCTTGGCCACCACGAAGATGGAGTTTCGAGGAGCTGGGATCGAGCGCGGCGCGAAGACTACGCCAGTACTACCGTGGGTGCCCATACCTTGCCATTGGGCGGCGACAGCAGCAATTCGTTCGGAGCGGCGGCGTTCTTGGTCAAGGTCGACAGCGTCCACCATGGTGGCCGGCGTGACTGGTGAGGTTGAAAGATCGTTGGCGGCAGGCGCCGAGTAGGCGGGAAGGGAGACGGCAGATGGCATCTTGAAGTAGGTATAGGGGCTTTGGATCACGGGGTGAAGTCGAGGGTTGATGATCTGATACAGGGTAACTAACTGTGGGTTGAGAGGAGGCGAGCGGGATTGATGCAGTCTTATACCATCGACATTGACATTGACGTGGATGTCGAGGGTATCATAGTATCCATCGATACCATCTCTCCCTCATTTTCGGGTGCTCTGCCGGCAATCATCCGACCATTGGTCAAGCTGCGAAGTCAATCGAATGTGACCGATTGTTAATAGCCACATTGGCAACACCAAAAATACAAGGGCAAGGGGGCTGCGCCGCGAGGAGTGCGTGCAAACGTGCGCACATGACGTGGAAAAGAACAGGCGGCCGGGTCCATCGGGCCAACCTTCGGGAGTCCCTAGATTTACGGTCATTGTTGCTTGCTGCATGGATTGCGCTGCCTGTTTTGGATTTAGGACGCAGGAAGTGAGGGCACCGCTGAGGTGAGCCGCCGTTGGATTGCCCGGAGTGCGTCAAGTCAAGTTCATCGTTGTTGAGTGGTGCGCTGGCCACATCAAGCTTTCGGCGCGGCGTGCGAGAGAAGGTGTGAAAAAACGGGCGAAAGCCACAGCACAAACATCACTGCACATGGACTAGCCGCGCGAGACGACAGTGACTCAACCAGCTGTTCCCATCCAGATCTAGAGGCAGTCGACAGACTCAGTGAGTCAATCATGTCGATGCGTCTTGTCCAGTCGGTTGATGCACAAGCAGCAGAGCGAGCGATGAGTCTGTGGGCATGACGACAGCTGCAGAGTACTGTCTGCCGTGACGCTTCAAGCGGCTGCCCGGCACTCAACCATGCATGTGGCCGTGGCGGAAATGTGCTCGCGGCCGAATGGCAGCACTGCCCATGGATTGATTAGGTTTTGGCTTTTGGCATTTCCTGATCAGAATGGAGCTAACGATGGAGCTAAGGGTGCAAGATGCTTGCTGCTGGCTCTCGCATGACTCCTGATCTATGTCTCTGCGAATGACAGCGACGACTTCCCGTCGTTCCAGTTGCCAGTTGTGGTCGTGATGCGTTCCTCGCCACAACCAGGTTCCCGTTCCTGATTTGCCGCATGCAAACTGGCTTGGTGACGGCGGCGATAAAAGTGCTGGTCATCCTCTGTCCAACCAAGACTTGTCCGCACATCCATATCCATGTAGTACTGTGACCCTATCCGCTCGCCAAGTCAACCAACCAAAGGCATCCATCACTATGGGCTCTGGTCTGTCCAAGTACGAGTCATACCAGCTCACAAGCTACGCAGGCAACCCGCTCGCCATTATCGACCACGCATTTGTGCACCCCGGCCCGGACCCGCTGCAAGTGACCATTGACCCGGAAGCCAGTTTCTCGGGGCACGACTTTACCATCACCGATGCCGCCACCAACACAATCCTGTACCACGCCGAGGGCCGTGCCGTGTCCGCATCGGGCAAAATCACGCTGCTCGACCCGCAAGGGTATGCAATCTGCAACATGAAGGCCGACGCCTGGTCGTCCAACTTGGGAAAGTACACAGTGTTTCGCGGAGCGAGTTCGGGCCAGGGCGAAAACGAGGGCGTCGCCATGACGCTCAAGGCCAGGGAAAACGCAACAAATTTTGAGCTGGAGGTCAAGACGGGCACGGGCGATGTGCTGTATGTCAAGACGTCGACGACGAATCATGCCATTTATGTGTTTAGCGGGCATCCAAAGGCTGGCCGGTATTTGGTGGCGAGGTCGGGGATCAAGTGGTCACGCAAGATGCGGGCCGAGGTGGCGCCGGGCGTGGATGCTCTGGCAGTCGTGTGCTTGTTGATCTTGGCGGATGCAGTGAGGGAGGATATCAAGGCGAGGGAGAGGCGGAGGAGGAAGAATCATCATCACTCTTGATACGTGTAGCTTCACTAGATACAACTCCGAAGTTTATGAAAACAACAAACAAGACAGGGTGTGTTTATATGTATGTAAAAAAAATCTAAACAGGATGAAGATGCTCACCAACACCGGCCTTCATCTGCCCATCCTCTCCTTTGCAATCACCCCAACAAGCACCACACACGCCAAGGTCGACCCGACCGCAACTGCCTGCACCAACCCAGGCACCGTCGCGCCAATCCAATCCACGACCCTCTCTCTCCACGGCGCCCTGGGCACGGGAATCGTCCGCCACCCCAAATCCTTTTCCAACCTGGCCAACTTGCCCCTGGTCGTTGGCGGATACCGCGCACGGTCGTCCTTTCGCCTCGCCAACGCATTGCGCGGGGCAAACACTTGAGGCTGCGCAATCGAAAACAAATCAAACAATGCCCTGGCCGCCGGCGCGCCCGCCGCCAACGTCCTGGCCACATGTTCGTTGACGCGAAACGGACTCAAAGTGTTGTTAATCACGACGCACCGCGCAAACTGTGGGGCAAACTTGTCGCGCTTGCGCGTGAAATGATACAACACGCCAAACGGCTGGCGCACGCGCACAAACGCCAGCATTTCGCGCTTACTCAGCGCCAGTACGGGCAAGATGGGCCCCTGGCCCGGCTCGGTGAGCAGCGGCGACCCAGAGTCGCACACGACCACGGTCGGATGGACCACGAGCGAGTCGTCGTACCATCGGCCACCAGCGACCACGCCGCCGCGGGGTGGACGGTGTGGTTTGCGGACGCGCGGCGTGGGTCGCGACGCGTCGTGGGCGGGCGCCGGCGCGTGCGTGTGCGTGTGCGCGTGTGCAAGGTGGGCGCTGAGCAATGGCGAATGGAATGCCGTGTCGTCATCCATGTCGGGATCACCCAGGTCATGGGCGCCATTGAGATCGTCATCCGCAACCGCCGTGGCGACCGTCATGGACGATTCGCCGGCGCCGTCCACCTCGAGCCGTGAGTGCGCAACCAAGTCCGTATGCTCAATCAAGAGCGCCTTGACCTGATCGAGGACCAGTGGGTCGGGCAGCCGCGAGTACTCGTCCTTGAAGAAGGGGTTGGTCACAAACATGTCGTCAATGGCCTTGCACAGCTCCTCGACCATCCTGGCTTTGAGCTTGGGCAGCGTGATCACATACGACGGCTTGTACGGCCACATGCCCGCCGATGTGAATGCCGCCTCCACAATGCGCTTGGCAGCCAACGGAACAATGTCTGGATCGTCGACGATGCAGGGGGATTTCAGCACGGGATCGTGTTTGGAGGCAATACCCATACTACCTGCCTTGAGGCACGGTTCCGGGTTCCAAATGTCGGCACTCCACACGAAATCCACGAGTGGGGATACGTAAAAGATCGAATCTTGATGCCGTGCCATTGTCGTCGAGCGTCAGCGGCAGCAACTGGCGCAGCAAGGCATGCAGGGCGGGCGAGCGTGGGTTTGGGCACAGCAAGACGGCGTTGCCTGCGGCAAGTGCGGCGGCCAGCGGACAAGTGCGTGCATGAGTGGGTATTCGCAGGACGAAAGCACTTGTACAATACCGCGCGGGGCCGCGAGGGTGGCGATTGTTGGCGAGTAGACTGATAGGTACAACAGGTCAAGAGGTGGGGTGAGAGTTGAGTTGTCCATACACGCCATAAGAAAAAAAAAAAAAAGGGGCGTACAGAATCCAGTTTCGAGATGCTGCTTACCAACCCACTGGTCCATTTCGTCCATCATCATGGCCACTTGGGTCTCTGCCGTTTTGATCTCAAACAAGGCCTCGCGCGAACAATGGCCATCGAGAATCAGGGCCTCCATCCAGCGATCGCGATGAATGCTAATGGCATGACCAACTGCCCGAACTTGCGACTTGCGCCATGCCAGCGAGCCAATACGGCCTTCGACGTATGCGGCCTTCAACACTTGTGCGGCCTCTTGCGCGGCGGCCTCGTCGAGCGTCGGGCCAGCGTTGGCAATGGTGGCCGAGGCAGGGAGATTGTGTGCGGCGCCGCCACCCCCGCCAGAAAAGAAC
Organism: Catenaria anguillulae PL171; assembly: GCA_002102555.1. Classification (NCBI taxonomy): domain Eukaryota; kingdom Fungi; phylum Blastocladiomycota; class Blastocladiomycetes; order Blastocladiales; family Catenariaceae; genus Catenaria; species Catenaria anguillulae. Next base: position 410,801 of record MCFL01000012.1, read on the forward strand.
GAGTCCCGGACCACGTGAGGGTTATTGGTATCGTCGTCGTCGTCCGAGACAATGAGCGGCGAGGCGCCAATGTAGTGCATGTGCGAGCGATGGTGCGAGGCGGTCGAGTGGACAGAATGGGCCGATCCGAGACCTGGGGTCACGGTGCGATGCTGCTGCTTGCCACCGGATTGAGGCGTGGGCAAGCCCGAATGGGTGGGCAATGGAGGTGCGTGGGCGTGACTTTGGCCGTGGACATGGCTATTTGGCGGGCGGGGCGTGGGCGTGGGTGTATTGCGGACGAGCGAGTTGTTGTCGTCATGTTGGTTGTCGTTGTCGTCATTGGTAGTGAAAGTCAAGGTATCGGGTGCCAGAGGAGGCAGGTAATCCAAATCGATTTCACTGGAAGCGGCAGACGACGATATGCCGCCGCTGCTGGAGGCGGCCGGGGGCGGGTAGGACCGCGGATTGAGGCCCATGACGAGCGGCAGGTCGGCCGAGTCGAGGACGTCGTCGTTGTTGAAGTGAAAGTCGGGCATCAAGAGCGAGGCACGGCGGGGCGGCGGGAGGTGGTCGATGGGGAAGTCGGCAAAGGAATCGACAAGGGTGGCCGATGAGGAGAATGGCGAGGCCGAGGGAGGGGCAGACGTCGAGTTGTGGTTGGTGCTGGTGGAGGCCGGGCGCAGCCGAGGAATGTCTGCCGGTTTCGAGTGGGCGGTGGGGGGTAGTGCAGGTGCCCAGGTAGTCGAAGAAGGCGGCGACTGGGACCGATACCGTGAAGCCTTGGTCGTTGTCTGGCGGGATGAGGGGGAGGGCTGCTGAGCGGCCGACAACATGCTCGCAAATGGACGGGACGGGACGGGATGGAATGGAATGGAAAGATTCAAGAGTGGAGAATCAGTCAAATCAATTGCATCGAGTGATGAGTTGCATTATTCATACAGTCCATGACAATTTAAGCTATAAAGAAATGTATAGAAATGTGTATAGCAACTATTTGTTTGAGGTTGCAGAGTCACATATTGTTAACATTGCCGCCACGCCACTGAGGATAACCCGCCAAATCGTCAAGTGCCCACATGTCTCGCGTTGGTTGGGTGGTGCCATGCCACCGTACCGGTGCCCAGATCGTAACGAGACTCAAGTTGGATCAGCCAAACAGACTGCACTTCTTGAAGGCATCGCCCACCTCACTGCGCCGGTATGGCCGCGTCGCCAGCGCCGTCAACACATTCTCTGGCTGCTCCCGCCACACCACATGGTCCAACCCGCGCTCGTCCAGTCTGGCGGCGAGTGCTTGCAGCTGCGACTCGTTTTTGAGCTGGTAAACAACCTTGGTCATGCTGGCCAAGTTGGCGGGCGCAGTGTAGGCGAGCGTGCTTGGGTGGTCCTTGAAAGTCCACAGCGCACTAGTGGCTGCATGGGCCCCCTGGGCAATCACGCTGCCAGTGGCCACGAGTTGGGCGGTTTGAGCAGGTCGCGCCGGACCACGATGAACATGGTGAGTGGCTCCACAATGGGAAGGACTGCTGCTGTAGCTGCTGTCGCTGCTGTCGGGGAAGCCATGGTGAATCAGAGGAAGGAACGCCAGATTTACAATTAAAAGTATCACACAAATACATAGTCCCCCATCGTCTACAGCCCGTCTCCACAGACACACGCCACTCAGAAGGCAGACGGATCGACGGCCTTTCATGCCTTTTCCAACTACGCCGATCGCTCCACATTCCTTTCTTTGAATGGTCGCATCTACATATTACGTCGGATGGCAACCAGCCACGTTGAATCTTCCATGCAAAAAGCAAAATTCACCCCGGGCATTCCAGTCCTGATCTCGTGATTGATCGCCTTCCTCCCTTTACCGATTCGATTCACCGTCAGCCCTGGCCTGCATCTGCAATCTGCCATGTCCACATCTTCCTATCAACAGCCGTTCGGTCAGTCACTCCTTCTACTTTCTCCTGCATTCAGCACTTTCTCTTCTCAATCTCCTCAATCACTCGCTGGCTCACTCTGATCCCTCCCGAAAAGTAACAGACTCCCGCCCAAAGTTCCAGCGCCGCCCCGGCGGCCAAGGACCCAACGGCTCGCTCGGGTACGCCCGTGCCCACCGCCAAGCACTTGACCCGCTCGTGGAAGAGGCCGCAAACTCGCCTCGCTCATCACCGTTGCCGGCGACAAACCCAACAGGCCCTCAACCTCATCAAGGACCTTGCCCTCGTCATTGTCCGCGACTGGCACCGCCTCTCCGAGACCATCATCACCACCTTTGTCGGGTGCTGTGCCGAGTTTGCCCACAAGCCCCATGTGTACGCTTGCCTGCTGAGTTCGGTCGCCGTGCACGACCGCACGTGGCCGTGGCGCTGGTAGATGCACTTAAAGTCCACTACGAGGCCGCCCTGCAAGCCGATCGCGTCGCACACTTGCGGTCCATGGCTCGCGTCATGGGCATGGCGGCCGATTTGGGTGTGCTTGCTCCGGCATCGCTCGTTGACTCGCTGCTGCTGCCGCTCGCGTCACTCTTGTCCGACGGCACGCTCGACAACCGTCGGGACGTGTACGTGACGGTGATCACGGCCGCCGTCATGTTTGCGCCCACGGCACTTGCTCCATACCGTGCCGTGCTCCTTGGGCCCGTGGTCGCTTACGCTCAGCAACGTGCCGCAGACCCGACCGCGTGGCTGTGCTGCACGCCGTGCGCCCGCTCGACCCGGCCGTGGCACTTCAAGACACTATCGACCAGCAAGATTGGCTTGTCGATTATGTGACGAGCGTCGTCAACTTGTTTCCACTCGATGGCCTGGTGCCCGCCACGCCCGTCCGCTTGCCGCCTGGATCCGCGACTTTGCCTATCCGCCGCCTTCTTCGTCCACCACATCCTCGGGACCTACCGCCGAAACGGCGCCGCGCCACGACCCCTTGCCGCTCCCACAACTCGACTTGGCGTCCGTCGCACCCACTCGTGCGCTCTCGCACTTTGACGCGCCGCCCTTGACGTCGTTCCGGATCCTCCCCGACACCATGACCACTTGCCCGGATTCCCCGCCAACCACACCTACACCACGACCGAATTCATCCCGGCCGTCCCGCACTCTGGGTCCATTGAGCGACTCGTGTGCACCGACATGGTCAACGACTTGCTCATCAACATCCAATTCAACCACAAGGCCGGCGTCCGCACACTGCTCGACCTCAAGCTCATGTTTGCCGCGGGCACCTTTGTGCTCGACGCAGACGAGGCCCTAGTTGTGGGCGACAACCAAGGCGTGCACCCGACGCGCCCAGAGTTCCAGTACGAGCAACTGGTCATGGAGCTTGTGCTCACGAGCTTGATCCGGTTGCCTGCCCCGCAAGCACGGCCCGTGTTTTACACGGACGTGATCATGGGCCTGTGCCGCGTGACACCCAAGCCGGCGGCACAAGCCTCGGCAAGTGCTTGCACGCGCTGTTTGGCCGGCTCGAGCACACCGATGTGGATTGCCTTGTGCGGCTGGTTGACTTGTTTTCGCATCACGTTAGCAACTTTTCGTTCGGGTGGCGGTGGCCAGAGTGGGCGTTTGTGCTGCGCGATTCGCCGTTTGCCGTCCAGTTGGTCGCCGACCAAGGCGGTGATGCACATGTTTTGGGTAAGCGCCGCGGGTTTTTGCACGCGGTCCTCGAGCGCATCACGCGCTTGGCCTATTTCGGGCGCATCAAGCAAGTGTTGCCGGCCGAGTATCACGCAACCTACAACAAGATGGAACCGCAAGTGCTGGGCGAGTACGCGACGCCAGAGTTGGCAGACATGGCTGCCGCCTTCACACCTTGTTGCAGTCGCGTGCGGCGCACGACCAAGTCATGGCATTGGCCACCACCCAGCTCGGCGGCATGACGGACGCAGGCATGGATCCGTCAACGGCCATTCCGCTTGTTCGTCGCGCGTTTGTCACGGCGCTGCTCACGTATGGCGAGACCATGAGTCACAAGGTCAATGTGCTTGAACGCTATGTGCCCGTGCTCAAGGACCTGGCACCCGCACAAGATGCAAGTGCAAGGGTCGATTTGGTCGATGTGGTACACCGCGTGTTTCGCCGAAACAGGCAGTGCTTGTTGATTATCCTCGACAAGTTGTTGCAGCACAGGCTGGTGGTGCCCGAGCAGGGCATGCAGTGGTTGGCACAGGCCGGGCAAGTTTACGAGGAGCGCCGCGCCAGAGCAGAGGCACGCAGAGTGGAGCGTGCGAAAAAGGCTGTCAGCGAGGACATGGATGTTGTGCCTGCGCAAGGCGCCGACGCCGACGTCGACGCCCAGGCGGCGCCGGTGGATGGTGAAGGCACGGCAGCCGCGGCGGATTTCGACGAGGACGAGGATTTCGATGAGGACGAGCTGAGTCCCTTGTTTGTGCTCGAGATTCTGTGCCTGTTTGTGAAAAAGGCGCTGTACCGTGTGGATGCGCTCGAGGAAAAGGTGGCACAGGTGACGGGAATGACGGATGCTGACGGCGCGCCCAGTGCCATTCCCGAGGCACAAGTGGCCATTTTGCAGACAAACCTCGAAAAGGCCCAATGCGAAAAGAACGATTTGTTTGTGCGCATGGTCGAGTACTTGCTGGCACGGGCTATGGCCGAGGGGAATGGTCCGAGGACCCAGTATTCGAGCTGGCCGTTGGGGTCCTTGTTGACGCTCTTGCGCATGTACGTTGCCGACATTCCGCCCCAGGTCAGGGAGCAAGTCGTCGAGTTGGTCAGGGGCCAGCCCGACGAGGTCGTCAGCGACACCATGAAGGCAACGTTCGTTGCTGTGTTTGCGCTTGAGTAGCCTGCGTGATCGGCTTTTTTTTTTCCCCTTGCTTTTTGTTATAATTCTTTTGTTTTTCGTGTTTGTGCATTTTGAATCCGAAAAGTCGCAGCTCCCAGTCCTCCGTGTTGTACCCCCCGCAAAAGTCTCAGCTAATGATTCCTATTAATTTATAACAAGTACACGTTTGTCATGTAATACAAAAAAGCGATTGTGTTGTTGCCTTGGACATTACCGTTCGGCCTCCTTGACGGCCTCCAACATGCCTGAAAGCACCTCATACGAATCGGTATCCTCAAAATCACGCTTGATGCGGCCCATCAACCCACGAACAACCAGCTTGCTCTGGTACGCCCAATCTTTGCAAGCGACCTCTTGCTCATGACCCCCTTGCTGTGCAGGCTCCTCGGCCGTCCGATCGCCCAAGTCCTGGTACGCCTCAATCAGGACCTTGGCGGCCTCCACCGCTGCCTTGACCTGCGCTTCCTCCTCGTACGTGTCACGGGCTATGGCGCGGAACGCACGCACATGAGCCTCGATGGCGGCCCGCGGGTACCCACGCAACATTTCAAAGTTGGCGGCCGCCAACCACACGTCGCGCATGACGGTGGGCTCGACGGCGCCACCGGGCGCAGCAGCCGTCCCCGTGCACAAGGCCATGAGCTTGGCGAGCCTAGCCACACGCTCGGGCACGGGCTTGTCCAAGTGCAGCTGCATGACGGACCGCACAAGCAAGTTGAGCACCTCCACGTCGACGGCCTCACGTCGCACATTGACGTCGGCATGTGCCGAACGCACTTCGACGACACGTTGCATGGCGCGCATGGCCTCGTCGAGAGCGCCCAAGTCCATGGCCAAGTACATGTAGTTTGTCCACATCTTCCACGAATCGTACTTTGCCTTGACGCCTTGGGCGAGTGCCTGGAACGCTTCGGGCTTCTTGCCCTGCTTGATGAGCACGGTCGCGAGATTGTTCCAAGCCTCGGCATTTTGATGGTCCATGGACGTGCATCGCGCGAACGCGACCTGGGCGGCATCCCAGTTGGAGCATTGCAGGGCAGCACACCCGCAAATGAACCAGGCGTCGTCAAACAGCGGGTTGATGGCCAGGGCGCGCTGGTAGCACTCGACCGATTGCACATATTCGTTGGTCTTGAAGTAGACTTGGCCAAGCGACCGCATGGCGCGCGCAAACCGGTGGCCAGAGACCTCCCACGATTCCCAGTACAGGCTCACGTCGCCGTGGCGAATGTCGCCCAGCAAGCACAGGTACTTTGGCTTGAGTGCAGCGTCGCACGATTCCAGCTGCGCCAGCACTACTTTTTCGGCTTGGTCCTTGCGCTCCGTCACGAGGTAGCACACGGCCACCTTTTCCCACAGCTCGAGGCGCTCGTAAATCTCGAGTGCCGATCGGAGCAGGCCCAAGTTGAGCATGGCTTCGGCGAGCTCGGTTTCCAGTGACCAGTGCGTGGGCGATTGCAGGGCAAACAGCCAGTGAAGACGTGTCGAGGCCGGGGTCGGCTCAGAAGCGCTGGTGATTTGGTCGACGAGCGTTTGCAGTTGAAGCATGGCGCGCTCGACGGTGCGTGACTTTGCCGATTCGAGACGCGACCGCCACAGGAGGGCAAGCGAGTGGACAGAGAAGTTGTTTGGGTTTTCGAGCAGGCGGCGGATATAGGGTTGAAGTTGCTCGGTCGTAATGGCGTCGTGTGGGTTGGTTTGCTTGATGTGTTGGCTATGAATGGGTAAGGATGAGCTGGTTGCGCACAGGAGAGAGGGAGCGAAAACGCAGTATGTACGTACCATTGAGCAAGCAAAATACACTGATCCAAGACCTTGAGATTCTGCGTCGCCTGACCGTCTCGCCCTCCAACGCAACCTTGTCCAACAAGGTTTCGTCATTCAACTGCAAATCCTTGTTGGCCAACGCTTGCTGGGGCTGCTGCTTCTCTTCACTGTCGTCGCCAGGGGTAAACTTGGACTCGGCAAGCACCACCAACTGGGTCAAACTGTTTTGCTGAAACTTTGTGCGCTTGCCCAACAGGCCAGACACTTCAAACTCGAATCCACTGGCTTGCGCTGCCTTGCCCAAGTGCCCCAAGGCATCGCGGTCGTCCTTGTACAGCTGGTACACGAGCGTCATTTCCAGTTCCCAGAGCGCCAGCAAGTCGCCACCCACGCCGGCCGCCCACGCATGAGCACGACGCAATCCGTCAAGTGCGGCTGTGCGCACTGATGCGGCCGGGTTATCGAGAAGCAGTTGCCGGATGCGCTGCGAGCGAGCGTGCCACCAGGCAAGCTTGGCTGCAACGCCTCGTTTGCGTCTGCAGCAGAAGCAGGCGCAGACAAGAAAAGGCGAGTGCGAGAAGCATGGGCATGCGCGCCATGTGGTAGGCAACCTCGCCATCGGCCGTGAGCAGTGTTTGGGCAACGAGCTGGCCGGGGACCGCAGTGAGGCCCGCGGGCAAGTTGGCTGCGGCCAGCGTGGCATTGTCGATCAGTGGGCCCGTCAGGTTGAGCTGCGTGAAGAGAAGTAAGGCTGGGACGGTCACGGCAAGCGCCAGGTCGGCCGAGCGGATGGCGGCGACGGCAGCGTCCATTGCAGCCGTCAGATCGGCGGCCGTGGAGGTGGCGGTCAATCCAGAAAGGGCGGCGGCGGCGGCGGGGCATGTGCCGGTCGGGGACAGGAGCGCCGCGAGTGTGGTGAGATAGTCGTCGACTACATCCTGCTCTTGGGCGGGGGCTGAGAGCAAGAGCGGATGGAAGGCGTCCGGGCTGGCGGCAGTCATGGTGGTGATTGTCTATTGTTCAATAGGACGAGCATGCATTGATGGATTCCCAACCCCTTTGTGTGCCTTGAGAGTTGGATAGACCCAAAGAGAAGGCCACCGAACACCAATTTTTTTTTTTTTTTTTTTTTTTTTTTGTTGGAGTCAGGAGTGTGATGCGTCGATCCGTTTTTCTTTCGTCAGCTGCCTCAGTCAGCATTTTTTTCAGTTGCTGTTCGTTCGTGTTCTCATGTTTTCGCCAGCCTGTAGCCGACGGCCAAGCGTACAGAATCATTGGGCGCACTGCACCGGCCAGCAAAGGGCCGATGGGCCTGCGTTCTCGATCAGGACTTGATACCGCGGCCAGGCGGTGCTCAACGGCGCTGCAGCCGGAGGTGGGCCACGCTCAGCAATGGGACTGGATGCATGGGAACTGAGTGCAATGCAGGGTTAAGAAGGGGCTGTGAGCCACGGCAGGTGAGGAGCTTCATTTGCAGCTGATGCAGAAAATGAGGTCAAGGGTGACAGAGGAAAGGGGGGGACTGGACGGACAAGAACAGAACAGAACAGAAGGACCAAACAACGAAAACATCGGAACGAAATGAGCATGTGCAAAGCAAGAATCACAACAACAACCGGATTGAGAAAGGAAAAGAATCAGACCAAGAAACGAGGGACAAGGCGAGAAGAGCACTAACAGTTGCAGAAAACAAGAGACGAGAAGAGAAGAGAAAACAACCAAGTGACCGGGAAAAACAGACAAACACTCGTGTGAGAAACGGCAACAAAAAAAAACGGCAGGTGTGGGAACAGGACAAGGGCAAAAGCCGAGGAAAAAGAGGACGGCGCAAGAAACGAAAAAGAACAACAAAGGCGAGACTCAGAGACAGGTTTGCCGCAGCTTACTTGCACACACGGAACTCGGCCAGCAGCGGAATGTGACTGGAGTGATGCAACAACAAACGAGTCAGTCAGCTTCAACACGATAACAAGATATGCGTCCATTCAAGAAAAAGAAAACGTACTCGGAGGGAAAGTGCGCATTCGGAAACCCAACGCTCTTCTTGGTATACGCCTTGTCGACCCCACCCAACAACCCAATCACACTCAACGCATTGTTGGTATACCAGACGTAATCAATCACGCCGACGAAATTGGGCGTAAAGTTGGTAAATGCCACCTTGGAATCGGCATACGCCGACTTGAGCGACATGCGATGCGACAAGCCATCCTTGGTGTAGTTGCCGTAATTGTAGGCCTGGAAATCTTCGTGTGCCTTGTCGACGCGCCCCGTGCGCAGCAGCTCATACACGCCCGAATCGGGAGTCGAGTTGAAGTCGCCGCAAATCAGCACGGGCAGCTGGCCCGAGCTAGGGGCATTGGCCCCAGTTGGCAAGCTGGACCCGGCAGATCCCGTGGCCGAATCGAGCGCCGCAAGCTCGCGCGTGTACTTGCCGCACACGAGCTCGAGCTGCTCCATCAACATGGCCACTTGCACAAGCTTGACATCCCTGTACGTCGGGTCCCAATGAATGTGGCAATTGGCCACGAGAATGTGCGAACGCGTCTCAACATTTTGCAGCAATGCCAGTACCGCGACATTGTCCTTGGTCATGAGCCGATTGTACACATCCTCGGTCTTTTTGAAGTCGGGCTTTTGCAGGGCCATCTGATTAAACTCGATGACTTGCTGGTCCACAAGCGTGTACTTTGCCGTGCGGAAAAACGTGGCGCACCCATCCACCGACTTGCGCTCCCAATCCGACATTGTGCGTGCGCGCGTCTTTGGCCAAAACACGCTCTCGTACCCGCCCAGGTCGCGCAACTGTGGCTGGAAAAACGAGTCGTACACTTGCATCTCGACTTCTTGTAGGCACACAATGTCGGCAGAGTAGAGCAGGATTTCTTGCAGGATGGCGTCTGACCGGTACGGCCATTCCAGCGCCCAGGATGGCGTGTACCCGTACATTTTCGGGTTGGCCAACTTTTCCGACAGGATGTTGTAAGAAAACACGGAACACGTTTCCGACTGCCCAGACGTTGGCGGTTGCGTCTCGAGAATGATCCATTCACGCTCGGGTGGCTGCGGTGGAACTGTCCATGTTTGCGAGTGAGTATGCATGCAACACCAACAGAACGCAACAACGGAAGCACCAACAGCAAAAAAACGCACCAGGAGCATGATCGCGAAGATACGCGACCAACGCGCTTGTCCCCTCTTCCTGCACAATCTTCATGAGATTGGCCTGGATCGGGTTGCCCTCGACACCCAAGCTCTCGAGTTGGTACAAGTTGCCAATTTCCCACGGCAATGTGGCCAGCTGATTGTCAAACAAGTACAAGCACTGCAAATTGACCAACATGCCGACCTCGCTCGGGACACTGGAAAGCCGATTGCCCGACACGTCCAAGAGCACGAGCGACCTTAGCTTTTCAATGGCGGGAGGCAAGCTGGTCAGCTGGTTGTGGTTGAGGTACAGCATGGTCAAGAACGTGTAGTTGAAGATGGCGGGCGAAACGTTGCGAATGTTGAGGCCGCCAATGTCGAGGATGGTCCAGGACGACGTTGGCCCCGGTGGCGCGGACGTGGACGGGTTTGGCGCGGCCGCCGATGTCATGGACCCGGATGAGGCGGTGCCGTCGGCATCGTTCGATTCTGTATCGCGTGCAGCAGCTGCGGCAGCCGCAGCGGCGGCCGCGGCCGCGGCGCGTGCGGCAGGCGACGAGTTTGGACGGGGCGCGGGCGCGTTGGGATCAAATTGGTTGGTGAGCGGAGTGGATCCCAGGCTGCGTGCCAGTTGTGCTGCGGTGCGTGCCCTATCAATAATTCGGGGAGAGTACATTCGGACAAGTGAGAATCAATCAAGAATCACTGGCACAGAGCAACATGGCATGATCGGACCGTTGATGCGGCGCGGCCGAATTCCGCGAAGTTGTGTGCATCTGGACCAGAATCTGATGCGCGGGACTGATTGGATTTGCAATCGGTGGAAGTGCCGTTTGCTGTTGCTGCTGTTGCGCGGCGGCCGCGGCGGCCGCGGCCGCTTGAAATGCGGCCGCATGCGATGACGCAGAGGATCCATTGACCTGCGCTGCTTGCTGCTGCAGCTGTTGTTGTTGCTGTTGCGACATGCCCGGTGGCGGCGCTTGTCCCTGCTGACCTTGCCCCTGTCCCTGCTGCTGCTGACTCGACATCTGGAACAAGGGCTGGAACACGGGATTCATGCCCATGCCGGGTGGTCCTGCGCCATTTGATCCCACGCCACCGCCACTGCCACTGCCGGGCGATCCAGCATGCTGGTGCGAGTGGAGGTGATGGTGCGAGGGAGTCAGGGGTGGGCCCTTGCCGTACATGGCTGCAGCGGCAGATGACCACGAAACAGGCCCGCCGCCCGGGTCCTTGTCGGAACCGTCGGTGCCAGCAAACATGGTCGCTGGATGTGAATATGGATGGTGAGGTTGGCGCGAGTCGGACGGTTCAGTGGCGCTTTGGTGATATGGTGGTTGCGAACGCAGGCGAGTGGTCGAGAGTCGGTTGGTCGGTTGTTTGGCTGATGAAGAACGAATGCGGAGACGAACAGGCGAGTCGAGTCGCTGGACTGAAGCAGCAGTTCAAATGAACAAGAGCGTTGGCGACGGCAGAGAAGAGCAAGATTGCATGGAGCAACAACGGTTATGATACATGGGCATGAGCGTGGGCAACGGCGGGATTCATGGCATGCAGCATAAGAACATGGGCGGCTATGCGAGAATTGAATCGTTGAATCGCAGAATCGTTGAACCGCTGATGTTTGTTGAGCGTTTGGGTCTATGTACAATCGAAAAGAGTCAATGAACATGGCATCCGTCGTGGCATCGTTGTTTCCGGATGTCCACTGCGAGGTCGCGGCCGACGCAGCAGCTGGAAGGCCGCCGCGGAGGCGTAGCTGGTGAAGGTGCCGAGGTGTGTCGCACCTGGGAAACGAAATCAAGGGCGATTACATGGAAAACATGAAACTTGAGCAGAAGCAAGCAATTGCAGCGAGTGCCTGATGTCCTTGGTGTCGTTTTCTGTTGTGTCCGTGTGAAGAATGAAGACGTCATTTCCTGTCCGGAGTGTGCGCAAACGACAAACCGCGGATTGATCGGGATGCTTCTCTCATTGTCGTGTTGGCGATGCGAATGCGATGAGGTGCCGCCAACTCACTCAATCATTTGACTGCCTCATGTTGACGAGGACTGCCCGGCTGACATCCTTGAGCAGACAGTCTGTGCGTGCCCGCCTTTTCCAGCCGAGTTCAGTGCCTCTCGCTCACAATTTGATAGCAGTTGAAACGATGGACTGTTTCTTGAATTGATGAAGAGCGTGACTCATCCGTCTCAGCCGTCGAGAGTCGAGAGGCGGATGGACAGAGATAGGTATGCAGGACGACAATGATGGGCAAGGCAACATCGTGGATTTCAGAATGTTGGAAACACGACAAGATCAACGACAACCAACAGACAAACAAAGAAAAGATGAGGGCAAGCTTGAAGGTATGATGGGAACACTTTTTTTTTCTTCCTTGAAACAAGTGGGGCGACCAAGCGACCGGATGCGAGCATTGGAGAGGAGAGATGCTTGAACAAACCGAAGGCGCGCGGCGAAGGACAGACGGGTGGCGACCGACGACACCAACGTGGAAAAAAAAAAAGAGATGCGGCGGCTGGGTCACTCACTGGTTGAAAGGAAAAAATAGCACAAAAATGGTCAATCCCTATCCCTCATTGAAACCATTGCCCAAGAGCAGCATGCAGCGTACGTAGTTGACGGAAATAAGGTAATCGGCCAGCGACTCGACAACCTTGGTGGCCTCACCGGGCTGCGTCGACTGATCGTACAGGCCAATGAGCAGGGCTTGCTTGGTCTTTACGGCCACCAACCCACCCGATCCGAGCTTGGCGTAAATGGACCGGTCGTCGCACTTGAGGGCAATGTACTTTTGGTTGGCGATGCGGAGGCCGTTGGCGCGAATGCCCGAGGGGTCCCTGAAGGCTTGGAGGAGAGCTTCAAGCTCAGTTGGCTGGACCTGTATGTAATGAGAATGTGGCACAAATCGGCACAGCGTGAGCAAAACCGTCCACTCGTCGTGCGTGTCGTCCGTGTGAAGTGAAGCGGGGGGTGAGGGCGGCGAGGAACGCGTGTGTTGAGAGCTTGTTGCCCAAGCCAAGGCAAGACAAGACAAGATGGCGGGGTGCCGAAGCAGGAAGCAGGGGGATGCATGTACGTACGGCAAAGTCGGGGGAGGTGGCCCAGGTGGACTTGTCATGGCCAAAGATGGCGCCCTTGACAATCTTCTTGGTGCCAACGAGGTTGGAATCGACGTAGGTTTGCCACGACATGGTTGCGAGTGGAGGGGTGCTGATGTTTTTGGGGGGCTGCGTGGAGGATCGGATCGGATGGGTCGATTGCGCAGAATGTCGTCGTCGTCTGGTGGAGACCGTGTCGTCGAAGATATTCTTGGTGGTTGCCAGGATGGCACTGTGTAGACGCGCGCGTGTAGTAAATATACCTTTATTTAAAATTTGGGCGGTCTGCTGATTTGTGGCGTTCTTTGCTTGGTTGACTTGCTTGGCTTGACTTGGTTTGCGTTTGCTTCTCTTCGCTTTGCTTTGCGTGTTGTGCGAGATCGAGAAGGCAGGGCTGATCGTTGATCGGATCGGAACGACGCGGCACACAAGTCGCATCAGATCGGGAGACCATGTCGATCCGGTTCTTTTTTGGTCCATATTGGCAGAGATGTCAACGAAATGAAAACAACGTCCAATGGCAATTGACGGGAATTGAACACACAACATGAATGCAGCCATGTCTTCGCTCAACTTCCTACGCAATTCCCTGCAATCCGCCGCCGCCTCGGCCTCCATGGCGGGTAGCGCCCGATCGGCTGCCCTGTTGCGCCCTCTCGCAGTCGCTCGCCGGTCCCAATCCACAGCCACCAACCCAGGCTCTCCCTCCCGTCACTCCAGAGACACAGGGCCGCACTGGCACCTTTGGAACGGGCTTGGGCATCTTTTCCGACGCAGGCGCTGCTGCCAATGCGTCGACGGCCCCTACTGCCCTGGGCACCGAACAGTCGGCCACCTCCGCATCGTCGCCAAACCCAAGCTACCAACCCGCTGGCCAAACCAACTTGGCCTTTGCCGCTCCGGACGCCGGCTTCCAGTCAACCGCGGCCTACATGAACAAGACCCCGCAGCAGTACCAGGCAAACGCCATCGACTATTACGTGCTGCACGTGCAGGCGTCCTTCAACAACACCCTCGTCACCATCACCAACCATCAGGGCGATGCCGTCGCCATGTCGTCGGGCGGCAAGGCGGGCTTCAAAAAGGCCAACCGTGCCGGCTACGAGCCCGCGTACCAGGCCACCCGCCAGGTTCTCACAAAGCTCGAGACAAAGCTCGGCGATACCGCCCACACGTTTGGGTTGCACGTCAAGCTCAAGGGATTTGGACCAGGTAGGGACGCGGCTTGGAAATGTGTGTTGGCCATGGGTGGAGGGTCAAGGCGGTCGAGGATGTCACCCCTGTGGCTCATGGTGGGTGCCGGCCCAGGAAGGCAAGGCGGTTGTAGTCTCTTCTTGTTGTCGCTCCCTATTTCCATAGCAATGTGTGTCTGTTTGCTCCATGTATTTCCTTTAGTCATACACCACTTACCTCTATACTCACGTCTCTTGTCTCAGCTTCTCATTCGTTTCTCATTTTCTGTACACACATCCGGCTGATCCGCTTCATCCTCCACTACATCGTCCATGCTTCATGCAGTGACGCTGAACTTTCTCTCCTCAATCCTCACAAACTCAACCAACAGCAGTAACGCAACCATGGCCGCCCGATCCACACCCACACTCAGTTGCGCCTCCATCTTGCCCGACGATTTAATGCTCGACTTTGCAATCAAGTACCCGCTTCTGGGTTCCTTCCCTCCTTGTCCAGTTGCGGGTATCCGCTAAACACATAAATCATGTTGCCGCGCTTGGTCGTCTTGACCCACACCACCTCTCCCGAGCCCTTGATGGTGACTTGTAACTCGAGCTCGCCCTTGATTGCCCGCACTTGACGGCCATGGCCTCGCCAGGCTTCCGAGCTCCCCGTGGTAGATGGTGTACTTGCGCGAGACATGGATCGAGTCACACGCAAACGTGCACACGGGCTTGCCACCCTGTGCCGAATCGAGCACGGTCACCGTGGCCCTGTCCACCTCGCCGCGGCCAAAGTTGGTGCGCGTCGTGTACAGTAGGTTGTCGGCGCTGCTGCCCGTGTGGATCTTCCATTCACCTGTCGACAACAACCGCGTGTCTGGGACCAGCGTCAGGTGCAGCGGCTTGAGCCCGTCGTGGACGTAGGCGGCGTCGAGGATGGCAAACGGGTTGGACGCATATGACACGAGCGAATAACTTTCGTACTTGGAGAGGTCGGCGCCCATTGTTGAAAGATTTGTCGTTGTATGCGGATGAGGGGTGGCTCGAAAAGACCAATTGGTCGAACTGTGCGAGAAGGTTGGAGAAGGCCTCTTGCCGCCATTTTATATCCATATTGGGTATGTACATCAAACCAACTTCGAATGACTTCGAGAAGGACACTGGCACACCAACGGGCTCGATTGCCTGGCGTTCGAGTTGACGAATCTTCAAGTTGGACGAAATCAATGCACGCAACTGATCGATGCGTTACAGGTAGGGACGACAGTAGACAGGCGCTGCACTCCATCAAGAGATATGCATGGAGGCAAATGCATCGATCTGTTGCAATGCCACATGGCGCCAGATACTGCCTGATCTGCCTCACGTTGTTACAGTGAGATTTGTGTGAAGCTGGACATGATCCGGACACACATCAGTCCGTGAAGAAACTACAAGGAACTCCACCAACTCATTGTTTCCCACATGAGAAATGGTGGGAACGATCAGCCATGCCGAATCTTTCTAAAATCGTCTACCGCTGCCACCCTCTATGTGATCGTTCGTGCGAGACTGCTGGTTGGCCGACGTGGACATGATGGCGACGCGACAAGGATCACGTCTTGTCACATGTCAACACACAACAAGAAACGGAATCGATCATTCATCAAAACCGAGCTGTTTTCTCGCCCACTTACAATTGCTCTCTGATGCCTGTCGTTCTCGAAATCACAATGTAGACTGAGGCCTCTCATTGCTATCAAGGATCTGCTCTCGAGCTTTGTTTGCACGACCGGACAGACGACTTTTTCGTCCTTGTACTGCTTTTCCGCAGGCCAATTTTCAATTGCACCGTGGCCTGACAGGATATATGAGCCTGGACACATTCTTTCCTATGACAGGAGCAAGTCGGGATATGCATCCCGGTTCAATTGCTGGTTTAGTGTAAATGATTCCTGGCTACAAGCCATCAGTTTTATGTACCATCGCTGCATTTAACGAACACCTATAGAGAGATGGGCGTCAACAACTGCGCACTGAAAACATCCGAAATGCCCTAACTCCTACCCGTTCCCACTGTTTCTCTAGTCCCTCGACTCGGAAACCTTGTCGCTTTCCAGCAACGGTTTCGCAGACGACTCCTGCTTGTCCAACCTGCGCCCAGCCGTTCCACCCCGTGACGCCGGCAACCGCGACGCCGCCTCGGCGGCAACATCCGAATCGGATACCCCTGCTTGTGCCTTGACTGACGTGACCAATTTGCCCCCAACGGCGGTAGAGACAAACAGTTGGCCCGCAGACGTGGCGACCGTGGTGGAGCTTTGCATGGTGCTGCCGTCGTCCGCCTCCTCCTCGGTCGTTGGCGACATGGCTGCACTTGCAACGAGCAAGGGGACTGTGCGCTGGCCAGTGACATTCGTATCGATTGCACCCACTTTCTTGACGCCCAAAAGCGACACATTGGGCGCTTGTGCTGAAGTGCCAGTAGGCATGGTCGATGAGCGAGCGCGCTGAATGGACGTGCTGACCACCAGCGGAATGAGCCCAGATCCATTCCCACCTGCACCAACGGCGCCAGGCCCGGACTCTCGTCTGATGGTATTGACGGTTGAAGGCACCGCGAGCATCACACTGCCCGCATTTGGGATGTTGTTTGAAGACAGCATCCCATTCTTACTTGCCTGAGCCGACCCCTTTTGTGAACTCTCCTCCTCGAGCTGATCCTTGAGCAGCACCACATCCTCAACGTCGCCAAACCACTGATACATTTTGAGCACGGTCCCAATGCGCGACTCTGACCAGGCCTCGGGTCGCAACCGGCTGGGCAGTTTGGACATCTTTTTGTCCGTGGCACCGCCACCGGTTTGGCCTCGTTGCGCGACAAACGCGGCAAGCTCGGCACGGCGGCGAGCAACAAGGACTTTCCAGGCAACGTACCAGGGGAGCATCAAGAGTGGAAGTGAGAGGAAAATGCCCATGACAATGACACGCACAAGCCCAAGGTATTCCGATTCAGACTTGTGCGCCGAGTTTTGGACCATGGCGTTGGCGCACAGTAGAACTGTGATCAACGATAAACATGCGTGAGTGAGACATTTCTTTTCCTGGTTGGAGTTCAAGAAGATATGAAAAGGAAACGCACGCATCGATACATATGTAAAGAACCTGAAGTTGTTCTCAAACCGCGACGCCAGCGGCTTGATGTACCACTGCTCAATGACAAATGCCCACAGGACAATGATCACGAGCAGCAAATTGATGAGATACTCGGTCGTGGAATCCTTGGGCACCACCGTGGAAATCAACGTGATGATGGCCGTTTTGCACATGTCAATGATTCCCCAATACGGATACGCAATCTTGTACGTGCAGTAAAAGACACCCCACCGGGCAAGCATATTCAAGTCACGCAGCTTCTTGTCGCGGTTCAATGCTTGCAACTTGCGATACACGAGCACAGGCACAATGGCCAGCCAAATGACGAGCACAATGACTGCATACAGAAACGCCGGGACGTGTTGACCGACCAAGCATTGAACGTCTGGGGCTTCGACAAGGAACCGGCCGCGTGATCCGATTGTGCGGCAGTTGAGCAGGCTCATGGCCCCACCGACAATCGGCATGAATGTGAGGTTGAACATGATGGTGTATCGAGGCAGGAAAAAGAACCTCAGTGACGGCGAGGACCTCAAATCCTTGGGGACAAGGCGCTTGAAGCGCGACAGCGATGGGATCAGCTTGTGGAGGCGGTTCATGGCCACAGCGATTGCATGGTACAATGCGAGGACGCCGATAAAGCAAAAGGGGGTGATGGCCTTCATAATGACCCGGTCCAAATTGGACAGGTTGGCGAGACAAGTTCCGCGAGGGACGATGGGTGAGAGCAGCGCGTTGGAGTCGAAGGTGAGGATTTTCAGGACAACAATGCGCGCGACTAATTTGACAGTCGACAACTGTCAGGCAATGTCGGAAAGATTAAATGAAAGAAAGAGTTGATAAGAGCGGACCATCGTCTTGGTTGAGCAAGAAACTCGCCAATTGGTAAAATAGAAGCTGGATATTGGCACGAGTGATTAGTGTGTTCTTTGCCTCTGGTTCAAGCGGATACTGGAAACGTACAAAGTCGGACATGAAGACCGACTCATCCTGGTTGCAGATAACCACAAACACTGCCACGAATACCAGCGCAGCAAGCACTGGCACCGACAATAATCCATTGCTGCTTTCGGACTTGCAATCTGCGCATATCCCATTCCATTGTGCGTATCCATCCACCGCGCATGTGTTGCACAGGATGCCCGTCCGGTCGGCCGGGCAAGTCGCGTTGCGCGAGCACGAGCCTTGCGGGCAACAGTTCCCACCCTGACACTGGTAAAACTTTGGGTCGGTCATGCTGCTCATCGTGTCAAACCAATACCCCTGCTCAGTCAGGAGCTCTTCGCCGCCGGGGCATACCCCGCCAACAGGACAGGGAAGACATTTCCCATCTGGAACTAGGTTGAAAGAACCAGGCGAGCATGTGCTGCACGTCCAAAACAGGCCCGTGAATCTCGCTTCTTGGCCTTGGAGGCAAACTGGTCGAACGCGATACACCTTTGGCAGCATGTAGTCCCACTTAGTTGGAGAGGATTGGAGCCAGGTGCACGCCGCTTGGTAGGCCGTCTGGTTGTGGAAAAACATGTCTGCTAGCATGTCGTTCATGTCCGATTCGTCAATGCGAAGCTTGGTCAGGAACTCGTAGGCCACTGGTGCAGACTTTTCCAGGCGGGTGCTGACGAAACGCTTGACAAAAGTTTTCCCTGAGAGCAATCATTGAAAGTAGGCAAACTGATTTCGCAGTTTGGATGAGAGAGGATCGGACAACAAACCATAGCCACACGGCCTGGTGCCATCAAAGTCCAGCTGAGCTTGACATTTTGCCGAATACTCTGGCAATGACATTTGTTCCAATGTCATGTTGGCGATGCGACTCATGACCGCACTTGGTCGATGCATGTACTGCATGACATGGATTGCGCTGACATGGTCAGCTCGCGTCCAGGACAAGTTCAACGTGCCAGCGGGTAGAAAAAAAAAAAAATCAAACCCCGATCCAAGGCCGCCTCACTGTATATGCTGAAATCAAGTGGTTAAATAGGTTGCGCTCAATTGGCCAATCCACCTCGACCACGTCCATGTGTAATCCCAGCGCGTGCACAATAGGTGTTTCAAAAGACGCCCAGTAACTTGAGTTTGGGGATACAAGAACCCCTCGCAGCCCGCCTCCGCTCGATACAGTCAGTGTATCATGCAAACACGTTGTCAAATTGTACTGTGGAGAGGACGGCGTGCACGCCGGGACCCCGAGTCGCTGGCGAACAAGTTCATCCGTCGTGGGAAGTCGCGGGACCGCATCGATGGTTGGTGCATATGCAGCATTGAAGAGCCGTGCATGAATTGGCTGCTTGAGCGCCATGTACGATTTGTAGTCTGGATTGTAGTCGGTGACATAGGACGGCATGTACCAGTCAATGGAGCCCAGGTAGCCCAAGAGCGCTTCATTCACGCCTTTTACGGTGACGACAGTGGATCCAGAGTACTCGTCCCAGTTTTCTAAATCGCCGTCCATGGCACCGGCCTCGATCCATGTCCGTGTCGAATTCCATGACAAGTCTTGACCACTGAGCTGATTGGCGAGTAGGTTGGCGGTCTCGACGGACAAAAAATTGACCTTGACACCGAGTTTTTCCGTGAGTAGTATGTAAGCGAGCAGGTTGGTAATGTGATTCGAGTCCCAATTGAACACCATGAGGGTGACATTGAGCGACGCATCGAGTTGGGCGTCTGTGAGCCCATCGGGAAAGCATTTGTGTGATCTGTCGAGTGGGAGCGGTGGGGAAGGCGGATCTTGACGCTTTTTCAGAGCACCTGGCACTTGAGTCGAGTGGCCAAGCAGAGGATGCCCATGTCGGTGTCGGTACCCAGGCTGAGTACGCGACCCAGCTACTTGGGCTGGCTGCACCAAGGCCGCGATGGACGCGAGCAGGATAGCAGCAAGGACCAGCAGCTTGGTTCCAAACTTGCACCTCATGGTGTTGGCGTGCATGATGGAATACATGTGACGTTATTGCTTTATGTCACCATTGCCCACATCGTTTACCATATTGGATTTCAACAATTTTGTTCACGTTTCGATGAGTAATGTAGACATCGTTTGACGAGCCGAGGCTTTCCATGTACGTTGGTCGCGAAAGAGCGGGCCACAAGCAGGTAAATACTCGGAATTATTAACACATGGAGCCCAAAGACCACATGCAAAGACCACCAATTCCAAAGCCCACAGCCTGCCTTGACGTTGGTGTCACAATCGCAAGCTCACTTCGCGTGATTGAGACTGACGCGAACAAAGCAAGACTGTGACAGGGCGCCGATGATATATTGTGTTACTTTGGCGCTGCGCTAGCGGCTGAGCGCATTCAGGACGATTAATTGGAGCCTGTCAACAAGTCGACTGCGGACGAGTCATTCTCCCAAATAGCGATGTCTGGTGGCGGAAGCGCAATGGGAACTATGTGATGCTGCTCTGGCGACAGGGGCACGCTTGACATTCTTACCCCTCCTCCTCCCTCCAGAACGGGCCGGAGGCAATGAGCAAGTCTCCAAGTTCTCGGAATCCTAGAGCGACTGCTCGAAAATCGGGCCAACTCGTCATGTAACTTATTGTCCGAGCAAGGTTGCCCTCTCGATTACCAACGCTTGAGGGATCCAATGCCGAGTGACCAACACAATTTCGTATGCCGCTCTTTGCCAGTCAGCAGAGACGATTTCTGCTTTGGGTGGAGAGAAGAGAGGAGTAAAGAACAAACATTTTGAATGTATCGGAGGTCTTGGACGGATAAGAAATATGAACTGAGACCTTGAGGGATCAGAACGGACGACAAAAAGCAGGACAATTGATTGCACTGCTTGGGGGGGGGGACCTTGGAGGCGAGCGCGATAAGCGTTTGGAAACTGACAATGAACTTGGTGTGTGATCCACGATGTCAAATGGAGCGGTGAGGGTCGCTAGAGCTGCGGCTCCGCTCAAAATCCGCCTGAACCTTGGCAGCACAGACTCGTCTAATCCCTGGGAGCGCCAACAAAACAGACTGCTTGGCTTGAAAGCGATTAGAGCAACCGAGAGGAATTGCGTACCAATGGGTGTGTTGACATGCCATGCCGTTCACGTCTGGTTGCGGGTCATCGGCTTCTTGCTGAGCACGACGATATGCTGGTAATCGAAGTACGGGCCCCATATACCTTGTGCAACAGGTCGTCGAACTTGACCGCGTTGTTATGGTTCATGAGCGAGTCGGCAAAACAATAAATCTGCTCGTAATCTGCTCGTTTCCGCCCCTCACTCAGCAGATTGCGAGTCCTCAGGGAAGAGCTCGTCGGCAACTGCGCTACGCAGCATCAAGCCGCCATTGCATGAGAGGGTCGCAATGCCCAAGTCCAAGAGTGTGTTGATGCTGAGAAATAATGCCAAGGCCAGACATGGCAAGAAACAGGACGCAGCCCTCGTCTCCAAGCGATTTGATGCGCTCGAAAAGGACGAGTTTGGTCACCACTGGCTGGGGCAGCAGTTCGCGGCGTATTGGCGCTATCAGCAGGAGCACCTCGGTCATGTCTGCGTTGTTACGACAGAACCGTGTCCGGATCGCTCACGGCCTTGCATAAAGCAGAAGAACGTGACGGAACCGCGAAACAGGGCGGCTGCTCGATCCAAGAGAGGCGCTGAAATCCGGGTTGAGGACAATGGGTCGGACGCCAGCGTACGAATGATGTGTGCAAGGTCGTCGTTGGGAGTGGCTCAACAACCGCACGGCGCGAGCAGTACGCTAGGAGGGAGCGCACGAGCAGGAGAAGTAGGCGTGAGCAGGGCCGAGCAAACAATCTTGCCGTACCGGTGATGCTCGGACAAACCCGTAAGGCCAGGCCTAAAGCAGGGAAGATGGGCGTGGACGACAGCATGGTCACGGTCGGTGGCGGAATCGTCGCCCGACAGGTCACTGTCGTCCATGGGATAAGTCTGCGCGGTTGAGTGAAAGATGGGCAGATGATCCCTGAGGAGGCCGTGTCGCCGTCTTGAGCGGGGCAACTGGAACTGAATGTATTGTCAATCGGTTGCATTGTTTAGACACTACAGAATTGCACACACAGATCTTGCCAAAAACAAAGAAAAAGAACACAAAACACTATACTGTCAACAATATGAGATTCACGCAAACCGCGCAGCCTCCACAATCTTCTCAGCACCAAGCTTCTTCAGCTCTTCCGCCGCCTCCTTGCCGCTGGCTGCCTCCACCGCCAAATGCTGCTTGCCATCCACGCTCCACACATGCGCACTCACCTTCCACTTGTTGTTGCTGTCCTCGCCCGGCACCGCTCCACATTGACGGCCACTGGCACTTGACACCCGCCCTGAATGTCACGCAAAAACGTGCGCTCATGGTCACATGCCGCCCTCGTCTCTTGATCCTCGGCCAACTGCACGAGCCGTTGCGTACCCCAATCGCGGGCACGCACTTGCACGCCAATGGCGCCTTGCGACACGGCAGGCACCATGACTTGTGGATCAATCGGTGCAATGTGCACGTCGCGCAACACGTCCTTGGCATTGGGTAAACGCACCAGCCCGGCAGCCGCAAGCACGAGCGCATCGTACTTGACCCTGCTTGTCTCGTGCACGCCCAACAGCTTGGCGATCCGCGTGTTGAGGTTGCCACGGACATCCACAATGTGCAAGTCGGGGCGCGCGGCCGCAAGTTGGGCGCGGCGGCGCAACGACGACGTACCAACGGTTGCGCCCTTTGGCAGATCGGCAAGCGACTTGAATTTGTTGGCTGCTGCACTCACAAGCGCATCGCGCTTGTCCTCGCGCTTGAGCACGGCGCCCAGGGCCAGGTCGGCAGGCATGACGGTTTCGAGATCCTTGAGCGAGTGCTGGACCAAGCTCACGTCCCCATGCATGAGCGCCACCTCCAACTCTTTGGTAAACAAGCCTTTGTCGCCAATCTTTGCAAGCGCCACATCCAGGATCTTGTCGCCCTTTGTGGCCACGCCAGAAATGCGGAACCGATGAAGCGCCTGTGGGGCAAACGCCTGCTCGGGATCAAACTTGCGCTCCTTGGGATGCTGCTGCGCTTGCTCGAGTGCATCGTGGACAATATGCGCTTGCGCCATGGCGAGCGGCGAGTTGCGCGACCCGATCGTGATGCTTTGCGCCTCCTCCACAAAGGCGCGCACGTGCTCGGGGTCCATGTCGAGCTTGGTGCCGTGGCCCAAGTTGACAATGTACCGATGCTTGCCAAACGCCGAGATCATGGCGCGCACCTTGGCACGGATGTTTTCGGGCGACTCGTACATGACGTCGGGCTCGAGGTTACCCTGCAGCGTCACATAAGGCCCTGCGGCCTCGCGCTGCTCGGCAGGAATCCCCGCCCAATCAATCGACACGGCATCGTACAAGGTTGTTTCGGCAATGGTGCGCGTGGCGAAATTGGCGCCGCGTGGAAACACCGTCATGGGGACGTGCGGGTGCTTTGCCTTGACGCCCTGTGCAATCTTGCGCAAATACGGCAACGCAAACTCGTAGAAATCCTGAGGTCCCAAATCCACGGCATTTGATTCAAACACTTGAACCACGTCTGCGCCCGCATCCACTTGCTTGCAAAGGTAGTCAATGGCCACGGAAGTGCACTTGCCCAGCAACAAGTGTGCCCAGTCCGGGTGCATGTGCAGCCACTTTTTCGCCAAATCTTTGCCAATCATGTACGCCATGAGTGTCCAAGGTGCCCCGCAAAAGCCAACAAGTGCCTTGTCGCTGTCAAGCTGCGCGCGCGTCAGCTTGAGCGCATCGTAAACGTGCTGCAGGACGGCCGGCTGGTACGCCAGCTTTTCGATATCCTCGAGCGTGCGAATCGGGTGCGGGAAAAAGGGGCCGGGTTCATGATGAGCTCCATGCCCAGGGCTTGCGGAATGGTCATGATATCGGAAAAGATGATGGCGCAATCCACATTGTACCGCCACACGGGCTGCAGGGTGATTTCGGTGGCAATCTTTGGATCGGCCGTCATGTCGAGAAAGTTGAGGTCGCCCTTGACTTGTCGGTACTCTGGCAAGTACCTGCCAGCTTGCCGGTGCAGCCACACGGGCGGGCGTGGCACGCTAACGCCACGCAGAGCTTGCACAAATAGCGGTTCAATGTACTTGAAGCGCGGGGCGTGCATGGCGGCCGCCATGGACCGCGCACGGCGCGGGATGGCGGTCGGGTCGAGGTACCACGAGGCCGTGGGTTCGGCAATCACGGCAGGGAAACTCGCCGTGGTCGGGGGAAGGCACACGAGCGGCAGTGACGCTGACGTGTAGAGGGCAAGGGCCAGGTGGCCAGACCGCACATGGACCCAGTCGAGTTCGGGTTGTGTCAGAGTCGCGGGGGCACGCGGGGGGAGGTCATGCGAGAGTGTCGCGAAAGTGTCGGTTGAGGCAGCATTGTCCAAGTGACGCTTGATGGTCGACATGTAGGTCGCAAACAGGCCCAAGACGAGCTTGTGCGCAGGGACGGGCGAGTTGGCGGGCAGCGTGCACGTCAATCCGCCAATGCCGCGGTATCCAGTGCCGTTGGCAGACCGGAAGGCATTGTCGGCGGCCTGCTTGACGGTCGAGTAATCCAACTTGACCGACTGGCACAGGGCGTGAATGGCAGAGTGCCAATCAAAGGCGTCGTCCTCGTTAAGGAAGTAAGGCAGGAGCTCGGCCTCGAGCAACACGTGGCCCTTTGGGGCGAGGGTCCACGAGATGCGGACGGCGGACGCGAGCTTGTTGGTCGGGTAGGCGACGAGGTGGCGGGCAGAATCGAGGCGGACAAGCACGAGGCGGTCAAAGAGGCCCGGCACGACGTGGGTGAGGTCGGTGATGGACGAGTTGATTTGATCGGGCTGGACCATGGGTTGGGGTTGCGGGTTGGCTGTCCCAGCCGATGAGGAGCGCTGGTCATGGCCCACCACGGCGTCGAGGACGGCGGTGGCGAGGGCGTTGGCAATGGATTGGTCGGTGTCCATGGTGGTTTTGGTTTTGGTATTGGTTTTGGTTGTGGTTGTGGTGGGTGGATCGGGCAAAGCCGGAGCGGGCAGAAGGTCGACGAGGAGGAGGGAGGCGCCAGCAACAAGCAGCTTGAGGGCAGTCGCAGTCAGCGTCGCAAATGGGACAATGTTGGGTAATATCAACATACAAGTCAAGAAGCTAGTATAGTCAAGTCATGAACCGCGACTCCGACTCGGAAGCAAGCATGACCAATCATTCAATTGCAATCATCTGATTTAATGATTATTCCCTGCGTATTTACATCACGTGCCATTCGATCTGCATTCCGGAGTCTGTGTCTCGCGATCGACCTGACCTGGCTTCCAGAACAGATCGGAGGCCCATCCATATGTATGAATACACATGCTGGTACCGTACCATGCAAGTCTTCAAAATATAACATTTACAGACCACATGTAACAGCACAACGGCAACGCGCAATCCCAACTCCACGCCAATTCAAACACCCTCCCAAATGTCCAGCAAGAAAGCCGCCTCCTCTGGCCTCTCGTCGCTCCGCCTCGTCGTTGCTGCCGGCAAGGCCACCCCAACCCCGCCCGTCGGCCCCGCCCTCGGCCAGCGTGGTATCCGCGGCATGGAGTTTTGCAAGCTCTTCAACGACCGCACCGCCAACCTCGTCCCCGGCACTCCGATCCCCGTCCGCATGCTCATCAAGCCCGACCGCACCTACACCTTCACCACACACACACCGCAAACCTCATGGCTGCTCAAGCAGGCCGCCGGCATTGAAAAGGGTGCCAGCAAGGCCGGCGAAGAGGTCGTGGGACAGGTGTCGGTCAAGGCCATTTACGAAATCGCAAAGATCAAGCAGAGGGATTTGCCGCACTTGAGTTTGGAGGAACTGAGCAGGATGATTGCCGGTAGCACACGGAGCATGGGCATCAAGGTCGTCATGTAGATTGTATTCATCTTCGTATTTTATTTTCACTCGTCAATCCACATACATCCACCCAGTACTAGGTTACATGTTAACTGAGCCCCCGTCATCCATTCCCACTCAATCACTCCTCTCTCTTCCTCTATTGCCCTCGGTGACTTGGCTCTTTTCGGCCTGCGGTCTGCGGTGGCCGACGGATCCTGGCTTGGCTGCGTCATGACCGCCTTCACTCGGAATGAGACCCTTTACGGAAGCGAATCCAACAATGGTTCCCATTGTCAACTTGAACGCCATCAACTCAACTTAATGATCCCTCCCACCCAGGAAAGAATGCTGTTCCCACATCAACCTCATCAAGGGCGCTCTCCAGGCGGTCTCCAGTGCTCTGCCCGGGAATGTATAAATTGCCAAGGTACCCCCTCAGATCGGCTTTCATTGACCCCATTGAGGAAACCAATACCAGGGAAACAACCACGCAAATAGCAATGCTGTCAACGACACACGATGCAATCCATGTCCCATCCGCAGCAGCGAATCCTTCTCCGCCTGAAGCTGAAGCTGCTTGCTTCCCGCCGCTCACCCTCCCCGACGAACTGTGCGACCTGATCTTGTCGCTAGCCCTGCGTCGCTTCGGTCCCGCTTTACTCGCCGAATCCGATATCGCCTCGGCCCTTCTCCCGACCCTGCACGCCCTGCCACGCGCCACGGCGCCCTTGGTTGCACGCGCAGCGCTTATGCGCCTCACATGGATCGACCTCGACGTTGCCTCGCGCCTCGCAAACACCTGGCTGCTCGACTTGATGCTCCAATTGCACCCAAGCGCGCGCCCGCTCGTGTATTCGCCCGACTGGTTCGATCAGTGTGCGGAACACGGCCTCGTGGACGTGTTGCAGTGGTGGTGGGACAAGTGCATGCTCGCCGGCCGTGGTCGGCCAAACGTGTGGGCATCGGTGGCGCGCGTCATGGATGTGGCCAGCGCATTTGGACAAGTTGAGGTACTTGACTGGTGCGTGCGAGTTGCACGCGAGCAACGGGAGTGCGCGTGGACAGATGTCCGGGCCAGCGACTTGTGGACGCTGGGTAGGTGGAGTGAGGAGGCTATGGATGCGGCGTCGGCCATGGGGCACGTTCATGTGCTCGAGTGGTGGTGGAGCAAGCATCAAAGTGCCGGGTGGCAGCTCAAGTTTTCCGACTTGGCGTTCCGGAACGCTCCTGAAGCACATGTGTTGGATTGGTGGTTTGACCGGGTAGGTATCGACGAAATCAAGATCAAGCTGCCGCAAGGTATTCCACTGGTATCAGTACACTTGCTCGACTGGTGGGACCGCCAACCAAAACAATACCTGCCCCTAGTCTTTGATTGTGACGCGATTACCACATCAGCGATTCGTGCGAACGACTTTGCTGTTGTCAAATGGGTCATTGATCAAGGCATTTGGCGGGCCGGGTCGGAGCATGTGCTCTTGGCATGCACCCACATGGACCGTGTCAAGATCCAGGTGGTTGAAGAGTGCATCAAGTCGCTGCTTTTGCTTCCCGAGATTTCCGGTCTCGACAAGACAGGCGTGCTGAGCAAGGCAGTTATTGCAGCATCCACATCGGGTCGAGCAGACATATTGGATTTGATTGAGGCTGCCGAGCTCGTTGATTTCTCGCAGTCGGAGCTGTTGGTGGATGCGCTCGTTGGCGCGAGTCAAGTTGGCCACGTCCATGTACTCGATTGGTGGTGTCGGCGCTTATGGCTCCACAAGCATCCCATCCTTGTCAACCAGTGCATGCAAGCGGCAACTCGCAAAGGTTGCTTTGCTGCCCTCGACTGGTGGCGCAATCCATTTCTCTGGCTCAACCAAGGTGATGGTGGCGCTACGAAGTGGGCCATGGTTGTTTCTTGCGGCGTCAACGCGGCAGTCACGGCGTGCGAGGGAGAGAGGAGTATTGATGTTGTGCGTTGGTGGGTCGACTTGTGCAGCATTCCGCGAGTGTACGAAGCGGTTGGCCATGTCAAGCTGTGCTCCTTCTTTTCCGCTGCCCTTGTCCCGGCACTTGAGCACGGATGGACCGAGTACATTGAGTGGGCACACGCGCATGCAATCGCTCCGTTCATGCTCACAGTGGATGCAAACCTCATCCAATCGCCACTGGCCATGTGCCTCATCCACGGCCACTTGCCCGCCTTCCTCGCCTTCACCTACTGGTATCACGGTATTCAACCCGAGCATTTTCACGACGGCAGATTCACCGACTGGACACTGATCGGAGTTCCCAACCTTGCCCTATTGAAACATGACGCGCTGCAGTCAGCATCCAATCGTGGCGACTTGTCGGCAATGGAATGGATTCACAAGATCCCATGCGCGCATCCCTCGGAGGGATATTCGGGCATCACCTTGGCCGCACTTCACGGACACGCTCACGTCGTGCAATGGTGGCTGGAATCCGGACTGCGCATCAAAGAATCACTTCCATGGACACTTGTGCTTCGTGACCCGTTCATCTTCGACTTGTGGACGCGCACTGGCGGGCCGTGCAATGGGACATTGCTGGCGATGCAAGATCCGGGATCGCTGTCGAGCTTCTTTTTCCGCACCGGCGGTGGATATGCCAAGTCGCTGATTCGCGTTCATTTGCTTGGCGATTGCCGAGGCAGGAGTGCGGGAGCCACCAACCGTGGGTGTCAAGTTGTGGCCAACCTGGGCAACTCCGACTTTGCGGTTGCGGCGTCGCACGAGCCAAGTCGAATCCAGTTTCTCGAGTGGTGGCTTGCGTGCAAGTCGGTAACACTCGCTCAGAGGCGCAAGTGGTCAAAGGGAGCCTTGCAGGAGACAAAGAGCATCAATGTGCTCAATTGGTGGAAGTGGAGCGGGATTGACAAGCTTGAGGTGCCTGATGAGGAGAGTTTGATGGACATGGCCGAGGACGAGCCCGAACTTGCGCAGTGGTGGAGGGACAGTGGGCTGATTCCGGGAATGGCATGAGCATAAACGTGCAGGTTCGGTCTGTGGTTCTATTCTTTCCAAAAACTGCACATGCATGTGATCAATGATCATATTGACAAGAAATACATGTCAACCATGTGAGACAGCAACGGGTACTGAAACGCGTGTTGGAAACCGCCAAGAGCACGCGATGCCCGAAATGGAGCTGCTGACGTTGTAGTGTTTTTCTTTCGGTCCACCGTGGGCTCTCGAGCGCGTGCTTGAATTGATGCCTTGATGTTAACTTGGGTTCCGAGCATGTCATGCATTTGCGGTCGCCGGCACAATGGCGGCGGGGAAATCGGTTGCCCTTGTTGTTTTTTCATGTCATACCGCGACCGACAGCGGCGGTTGCAATTGGCGACGGCACAACCTCACTTCGCGGTCAACCAACCGACTCGGCATATATGTAAATACACATTGTCCAAGTCGAACCGGACTTGCTCGATAAATGCTTTGAGCAACCCGCGGGTCTGTGTAGATTTACCTCCCAGTTTGGAGCCAGTGACCCTATGAACCACATCATTTCCTGCTGAAAGCTGGTGACCACCATCATGTTCACATCAACCCGCAACCCAGCTCCGCTACCAACCGCATCCGCCGCGGCTGGCGGGGCTCAACCAACTCCCGACCTCAATGCACCTTGCCCGCTGAATCCGCGACCTGATCCAACCCGCGGTGCATCCACTTACCCAAGTGCCATCATCCCGAGCGATGTGCCGCTGCCATGGTCGAGCCAGGCCATGGCGCCGACGGCCTTCAACATCACGGGCTGCCTCACGTCCTTTTCGCCGCACCCAAAGTACCCAAAGCACGTCGAATGGTTGTGCCCCAACGCTGCTGGCAACGGCACCTTCACGACGGGCTACGTCATGGGCTGGGTCCAAGCACATGCGGATCGGCCCGATCGGTTTCTGGCCATTGACGACCCAGCGTACTATCTGTCGAGCAACGTTGGCGGCAAGCAATGGGATCAAGAGTGTACCTTTCCAAACGACCCCCTTGGAATGTCGTGGCCGCCGCGCAACTCGCAATGCGCTGGATGCGCGCTCGGGTACTCACTGACGTCAAGCAACATTACGTTCGGCGCCGAGAAGCAGTGGTACCTGCACGGATGTTTGAGCGTCAGAGATGACCGCGGTCAAGTGCAACAAGGCTGCTCGTGGTTGGATTTGCCTGTCGGTGCATGGTGTCTACATCCGGATCGGACACAGCGCATGGCAAAGTCACTGTTTACGTGCGAAAAGGACGGAAAGAGCAACATCGGGCTTGTCACTGAGTTGCTTCGAGGAGTCCCACTGGAGGTCAAGTACGAGGACGAAGGGTTGCCATTGGCAGTGAAAATTGGCCTTGGAGTTGGTTCAGCACTAGTTCTCGTCGCCGTGGTATGTTGCATCCTGAGCGAAACCTGTTCCTATCAATCCTGACAGTTGTCACTCTTCCATTACACAGGTCGCATTCTCCTTCTTCATCTACCGCCAGCGCAAGCTTTCCCGCTCTGCCCATTCGCATACGCCGATCCCCCAGGCACAAGATCCCCCATCGTCCCAACAACCCGCTTCACTTGTCGACATCATATCCCAACCTGTTCCCATCGCCATGCCACATCCTCAGCCACCCACACGAGAGCCAACCCGAATGTCGTACGTGCCTGTTGCCCCGCACGACCCGCCGTTCCTGGTTGCCATGGCTGCACAAGCACAGGCCAAGAAGGACGAGCTCTTGCCGCCTCCTGCGCCAAGGCCCTTGACGCAACCAACCAACTCGTTTGTGTTTTCGCCAGCGCCCGCGCACTTGCAAATGGCGCCGCCGCCCAGAATGACTACCACGCCCACCCAGGTGAGCGTGGGCAGGGCAGAGGATGAGGATTTGATTTTGGCGCCAGCGCCGCGCCTGTAGTAAGGAGGCCAACGAGTCAGTACCAGGGTTGAAGAAGGCAAGGAGATGTGTTCTCGCTGTTGTTGTTAAATAAGGATCTATCCATTATACCTTTCACTTGTGTGGATCATTGATGACCGGTTATATTCTGCTCCGAGAAACAACGACAGTGAGGAGCTCTGTCTGTCGCATCAGGGTAGTACATACCTGGTCGGATGCAGTCGCGTTGCCCTGGACAATTCCCAACGGCAAAGCCGATACGTGGTAACAGGGTACTAAAGGGACCCTGGTGGTAAGGAGCTCAAGGGCGTCGGTTCCGAGAAAAAAAAAAAAAAAAAAGCAAGGCAGCAAAGCGCAACCGAGAAAACGTCCCCTCTTGCCTCGCTTTGGGCCAAGTGGTTGAACGGCTCTGTGGGGATAGAAGAAATGGTTTGGTGCGTGAAAGTTTCGTGCTTGGGCGCTACCAGGGTCTGTTGGTGTTTTCTTTTGCACAGGACGGATCTGAACTGTGCGGATGCTTCGTGAGATATGATAGCATCAAAGATGCAGGAAACTAGACCAAAGAGCGCAAAAAGGGTTTGGGTGCAATCCTTGACTCCATCGACACCATTAGGAGATCAAGGCTTGCACGCGTCTTTTGTCTTGTCGTGACAGGCAGCATGACTGACCGTCGACAGCGCTTTTGGTACACTGCCACTTGAGGATGGTTCGGTACATGATGGACGAGAATGGTTTGACCCAACTCATGGTGACAAGACATCAATGACTTACGACCAAATATGCTCTAATCCTTGAATTTGACGAGAATGATTCACATCAACTGATCAAGTCGATTCGGTGCCATCATCTCAGACAGGACTCGAAACAGGTTTGTCGACTGAAACCCGGATTCCGATGCCGGAACGGAAATGTAATTGCCCGGCCGCGCACACGACAATATTGGCACCTATGGGATCCCGCTCAGCGTCGGAGCATACCTGGCGGGGATTTTGTCCCTGGTGCCGCATTCCCTTGCGGTTTCTTGCTTGCGGTGGGACTGAATCACAATTTGCCATCCACTATCCCCGGCCCTACATTTCAAATACCAGCTCTCGAATCTCATGTCACAGTGACAGGAGCTCACTTGGCCAAGTGGTATCCATTTCCATGCACATAGTTCAACTTGCACGTGGCTCATCATGTCGTCGTCCACAGCAACTCGCACCCCAGCTCCCACACCAACGGCGGCTAATGGATCTGGCGCTTCACAAACGCCAACGGTTACGATTGGAACCGGCGCTGCACAAACGCCGACGAGCGACGCAAATGCGCCTTGCCCTCTGAACCCGCGACCTGATCCAACCCGCGGTGCATCCACTTACCCAAGTGCCATCATCCCGCGCGATATGCCGCTACCATGGTCGAGCCAGGCCATGGCGCCGGACGGCCTTCAACATCACGGGCTGCCTCACGTCCTTTTCGCCGCACCCAAAGTACCCAAAGCACGTCGAATGGTTGTGCCCCAACGCTGCTGGCAACGGCACCTTCACGACGGGCTACGTCATGGGCTGGGTCCAAGCACATGCGGATCGGCCCGATCGGTTTCTGGCCATTGACGACCCAGCATACTATCTGTCGAGCAACGTTGGTGGCAAGCAATGGGATCAAGATTGCACATTCGCGTCCCCTGATCCGCTTGCATCAGCGTGGCCATCACGGAACGCCAAATGCGCTGGGTGCGCATTGGGATACACGCTTACGGCACGGAACATGACATTTGGTGCCGAAAAACCGTGGTATCTGCACGGCTGCTTGAGCGTCAGAGATGACCGCGGGAATGTTCAACAAGCCTGCTCGTGGTTGGATTTGCCTGTCGGCGCTTGGTGTTTGCATCCAGAACGGACACAACGCATGGCGAGATCGCTCTTCACGTGCGAAAAGGATGGAAAGAGCGACGTCGGGCTCGTCACTGAGCTGCTTCGTGGGGTGCCGTTGGAGTCCAAGCAAGAGGAGGGTGGGTTGCCGTTGGCAGTCAAAATTGGTCTTGGAGTTGGTTTGTCACTTGTGCTTCTCGCAGTGGTACGTCGAGTCTCATCTCTCCCGCTCTGTCGTTCGACTGAGATGACAAAACTTCTTCGGACTTGCACAGGTGGCATTCTCTTTGTTCATTTACCGCCAGCGCAAGCTCGCCTGCTCTGCCAACTCTGAACCCCCGAGTTCACAAGGCCCTCACCCGTCGCCCCTTGCCGATGTCATGTCGCAACCCTCGCCAATCGCCATGCCCCACCCACAACCACCTACCTCCAAGCCAACCCACATGTCGTACAGGCCGGTTGCCCCGCACGACCCGCCGTTCCTTGTTGCACAAGGACAGGCCAAGCTTGACGAGAAGTTCCCTCCGCCGCCGCCGCCTTTGGTGCAGTCGCCAGCTCTGGCGCACACGCAAATGGTGATGCCACCTCGGATGAGCACGACGCCCACACAGGTGAGTGTGGGAATGGAGGACGATGACGATCTGATCTTGGCACCCGTGCCCGCAGGGATAAGGTACACGACGAGCCCGCAGGGTCATGCATGATGCGAAGCAAGGAAGGCGTCATCGTTGTGTTTCACGATGTCGTGACTGTTTTGCATGTTGTTTCCTACGTGAGGCAGCACGCCTCGGTCGGAAGTTGGATGCTTGTATGCTATAGGATGAACCAAGTTACCTTTCGTTGACTGCAGAATCATTTTCGATGTCGTCTGGGCAGCACAAGTGGATTGATTGTTCATGTTCAAACTCTTCTATTGCTTTCAGGTGACCTTTGCTATTTACAAACCGACCTCTTGATCTATCATACACCCCCACATTCGTTTAAAAAATCAAGTACTCAGCATGCAAACTTGCTAAAGAAGTTTGGCTGCCCAAAGAACTCCAAATGCGTCAACGCCGACAAGAACGGGACCCTCGACCTTGAGCACCTTGCATCTTCTTGGCCACTGCACGCAAACATCCGACCGTCCAGCACATATTTTTCCACGACCGAGTGCTTGTACCCAATGAATGCCGGCGGAATGTGCGGGACCAAATCGTTGGACTCGACAACGCGGTCGATTCCCGCAAGTCCCAAGTTGCCCAGCATGTTCGCAAACACGTCGTTTCCAACGCGCGGGGCGCCAAATGTCGTGATCCGAGCACGGTTGCTTGTACCACACGTTCACCAACTGCATCGACGGCAGCCAGTGTCGCAATCGCGCCGCCCTGCGAGTGCCCGGTGAAGACGACCTGGTAGGTGGGGTGCGCAGCAAGCGCCGACCGAATCGCGTCCAGTGTAGCCGTGCGCACTGGGCGGTAAGCGTCCACGAACCCTTGGTGGACGGATGCGCCATCGCTACCTGGGAGCCGGGCGTACGGGTAATTGGTACGAATGAGCGACAGGTTGTCAATCCAATTGTCAATGTTGACAGATCCACGGAACGCGACGACAATTTGCGCTGTTGTCGGACGAACCGCAACAAAGCCAAGCGTAGATTCGCCGGAAAGCAAGCGAGTGTACTTGGCGTTGCGAACTCGATCACTGTCAATTGCACATGTGAGCTGTCAGCGCAGTTTGACGGCTTGGGGACAAATCACACGAACCTGTTGCACAGAGGCCCGCAAGTCCATGAAACCAAATTGTTTTCATTGGCACAGTACGCCACGGCGGCAAACTGACCCAAGTCCTTGATACCCTCGAGGTCCGCTCCGCTAACGGTCGGCACGGCCGGCGCTGCGGCGTTGACGCGCATGAGTGACTCGCGCAAAGGCGAGCTAGTCTCGGCCTGATCCGTTGCTGCTGAAGTTGTTGGCCGACGACCAAAGGCGTTGACGCGTTCTTGGGTGTTGGCCCCTGCCGAGCGCATAATGTCTCGCAGCTGTTGTTCTTGAGCTGGGGTCATATCACCACGCAAGCTGGCATAGTCAAACTTGGCGAGATCGGGACTGAGGACATCCCCGACAGTGCGAAGGTCTGCGTTGACGGGATCAAGGGCAGTGGGCGCCGCGTAGATCGCGGCAGCCGTGATGTTGAGGAGGATCAGGAGATTGGCGAGGATCATCGTGGCCTGGTTCTGGCTGAGGAAGACTGGGGAGATCTATGAGGGCGTGCAGGGATCTTGTTGAGCGAACCGTTGTGGAGTAAGGTACGGGGAGGTTGTCCCTTTTGAAGTGCTGCCCAACGCAAGCATGACTCGCCATGCGACTCTTGCTTTTGGTTGGGTGCGAGACATGGTGCGAGACGAGCGAAGCGCTGATTTGGCATTCCCACTCACAGCAACATCTGGCCCCAGCGCCTGTTGCGATGCCCCGAGGCGATTGGATCCCTGACTGGGTCCAATGTTTGGTGAGTCGTGTGCACGCGCGACTGTTGCACTCCTGATTGGTTACTCCGGCATCCAATCCAGAGCAACGAGCTCCAATTTTTGGATTTCGTAAGCATTCTACAGACTGCGAATACCTACCTAGCTAGGTCGTGCCTATAGGTACGTACTCTATAGGTTGTGCATGCCTGGACGACGTGAATTCACGCACGCGCAGATTTGGGCGAACGTGACTTTCTATTTCTCCGGTTCGGCGGCCGGCGATTGTGATTTCAGAAACCAGCGCCTTTTCCAGCGGGGCTAACGTTCTAGGTACCCTGCGATGCACTCTTGTTGGCATCTGCATCCCAAATGGGTGGGTTGCTCTTCCCAGCCACAGACTTGGTTGCGCCAGTCGATTCGTGAGGCATTCATGCATCTAGGGTGAACAGACGCTGACCAAACTCTGGGGTGGTCGCAATACATGTCGCACACTCGGCTCGATTCACTCGCAATATTAATGTCATCCCGCAAGGTCCCTTCCGTTCTACTGCACCCCATACCTAGTCCCTTGGCTCCAAGGCTTGGACATGATTACTGTTTTTCTCGGGATACGGACAACAACCCAGGGTAATCCACAAGTAGGGAGGCTCTTCATCACCAGCAGCCCTGGGCTTTGGCCCCAGTAGGCATGTCGCTTTGAAACGAACCACGTTCGCATGCGGCGTTACTTCTATTTTGCTATGATATGGGGCTTCCATTCATACCATGACGTCACCCATCAAAATGTCATGTGGCAAAATCTTAGTCCTGCACACGCACGCACGATCCGCAACACACCAGTCGACTCACTCGCTTTAGATTCGGCTTGGGTGGTTGCCAAAAGATGCTCGCGCTGTTGCAGTCGATGGCCCTCATTGCGACACTGTATGGTCAACGCCAGGCGATCGTATGCTGTGTATTTATTTGACTCCTCAAACAACCTACTCGCTTCAATTCAGTGCCCATGCCTCCTTGCCGCCCTGTACGTGTAACGTTATTGATGTCAATGAGCAACTGAATACAAGTGTCCAGCTCCGTCCTGGATTTACTATGGTACATTTGCGACTTTGAGCGAGACAGTGTTGAGTGGATGGACGTTTTGAACAAACCGCCAAGTGCCGTGAAGCTTTCTTGAGTAAGAACCAGCGATTTGAGTATGGGCCTGATGCGTAGTCGAGCACTCATTGTTGAAGCAGTTTTTCAGCCATTCGATGGCGGCATCCCATTCTGTGCGGGAAAGTCGGACGGCCTTAGGGCAGTGCGGATCAGCACAGGTGGTTAGACCCATTCTCTGAGTGATCCGAGGTGTGTATCGTGAAAGGCAAGCAACTCGTCATGTTCCCTGAACGTGTTGATGAGAAGCTCTCGCTCGGCAGGGAGCAGGTCGGGTCCAATGTTGAGTTCATTTTCGCGTTCGGGCGTGGAGACGTGGGATATGCGGGTGGATTTCGTCGGACGTTTGATTTGGTCTTTGGCCACCTTGGGGAGCTTGACCTACTCGTCGGCGCGGTTGACAGGTTTCACTTTGTTCTTCACTTTTTTGTATGCAGCATTGACTGACCCGATAATTCATGAGAGAGACACGGGATTTCCAATTCGATTGGGTTTTCGGGTAGGTGACTGATAGTTTTTGTAAAGGAATGAGCATGAAGCGCAGAATGCGGTTGGGTGAGTGTGTTTCGAGCATCCGCAGGTTGTGAGCGAAGAGCAGCAGATTTTCTGTGTGCAAGCTGAGCGATACTCCTTTCCCCTCTCCGGATGAGGTAATTCAATAAGACCAATCAGTTGTGCATCGATCCAGTGTTCACCAAGTGACTGGCCAAGACGTGGGTTCACGAAGACGCAAGCGTCGTGACTTGCTGAAAGGATATTCAACGACGAATTTGAGATCATGTTTGTGAATTGACAATTGGCGACCGGCGACAAAGACGCTCCCACCACGAAGCCACACGACACACGGGAACACATCAGCGACTGGCAGTGGCCTTAGCCTCCTGCTTTTCCAAATACTTGTCCACTAAGACCGAGATGTCGTCTTGTAGCTCCATATACATGCGATCTTCAATCCCACAGTGCTTGAGGATGAAGGCGGTGCAGACCGCGTACTTATTGATGTCTGGGTAGGTTATCTCCTCGACGAGCGCGGCAACCGCGGCACCAAGCGCCATGTCACGACCCTTGTTTGCCAACTACTTGATCGTCAGCACGTGGTCTTCAATGCGCCTATCTTCAATGGGAACGTACAGATAGCCCTCCTCGAGGTAGGCAGGCGGAGCGGGCGACGACGCGGGCGGGGCCGGCGACGACAAGCTTGGCATAAATAAACCGGCCACGTGAGCGGGGTACTGGTTCGGATTCGACATTGCTGGACGCACGAGGTCGTGTGAGATCAAGTTCCCGATGAAGCGCAGGAGTAATGAGGTAGATACCGGTAGTAGTATGGATGGATGAGGTGGCGCAGGAGAGAGAGCTGGGGAGCTTGCGATGCGCCCCTCCAACTCGCGCCAGTCGAGGATGAACTTGTTACGGTCTACAACCACGTCGGCTCGGTCCGTGACGCGCCCTTGACGTCGAGCATGTACCGGTACCCGAGGTATTTCATGTACCGCCTGACCTGGTATTCTGAACGGCGGATCGCCCGCGAGTCGGGATTCACTTGGGCACCAACAATGCCTGACAGCAAGGACGCGAGCTTGGCATTGATCCACGCATGCAGCTTGCGCCAAACCTGCCCGGGATTCTGCTTGGACGCCGTGAGCTCCACCATCTTCTCCTTGGCCCGTTCAACGAATTCGCGACCGTAAATAGGGTCCTTGCTTGGGCGTGGCTTGCACGGACGGCAGCTGACAGTAGGCTCAAGCTTGCCAGTCGAATCGAACTCTTGCCACGATCGGTTGGCTTTGCACGCCGCGCTAGTCTGGTGGGAAGGCGCGCGCCCCAAGTGGGCCTTGGAGACGACGGCGAGGCCTCAAACTGCGTCATGCCAGTTGAGACGAGATGGGCTTGCCAGTGCAGGGCAAGGAGGCGATCAACATGCTGCGCGTGGCGTTTGCGGCGGGTAGCAAGGGACATGATGGCGTCTTGAGTGACCTCGATAACAGCGTCGGCTGTGTCGTTGCGCTTGAGAGCGGGTTTCCGTTTGGGTTTCTTCTTGGATTTCTGCTTTTTGGCAGAGGCACCTTGTTCGGAAAGTTGAGGTGACAATGCTGGGGCATCAGGCGTGGGAGCAGGTGCGGCATTTGCGGCTGGGGCTGCAGAGGCGTGAGTTGGATGGCCAGAGCTCTGTGGATGGTTTTGGGACGATGCGGCGGCCGGTGGGCTCGAACCTGGGGGCATAGGATTGAGCGGGGTAGCAGGCGGGACGGGCGGGCCCTGATTTGGGGTGAGTGGCAGGGACAGCGAGGGTAGCGGACGCGGAATCCGGAGGATGTCCATGAAGCGGGAAAACTTGAAATCCGAGACATACGCTGAATGTCTTATGTCGTTCGCCATCCGCAGACACGCCAAGCCGAGGAC
Source organism: Catenaria anguillulae PL171 (assembly GCA_002102555.1). NCBI lineage: Eukaryota > Fungi > Blastocladiomycota > Blastocladiomycetes > Blastocladiales > Catenariaceae > Catenaria > Catenaria anguillulae. Next base: position 449,454 of record MCFL01000012.1, read on the forward strand.
GGCCAAACACGAGCTGCTGTCAAGGCATGCGTTGTTGAGGAACAGGCGGACCTTGCCCGCCGCGTCTGGCAATATCTGGGACAGAAGCAGCTGCTCGACCATCCACTCCCGCCGGTAACGTGAGAGGGATGCGACAATGTGAGGCAGGTCCATCTTGCGATGAAGCGATACGGGGTCAATGTGTGGTTGTGAGCAACGGGACGGCGGTGCGGATATGACAGCGGTGCGGGAAAGTGAGTTGGACCCCATGGCGGACAGGATGGTGTGGACGGCTGCGAGTGGAGCGGGTTGGCATAGGGGTAGGAGTCGGGAACATTGGCCACTGGGCCAAATGTGGGCACAACACCGAGATCAAACCCGACCAAGGGCGATTCCTGTGCCATTTAGGGCGTGACCTGCAGGAGTTACCGTACTGGACATACCATTGTAAGCGAACAGAGGGCTCGAGACGACATCTTTCGCACAGGAATCATCGGTCGCCTTTCCAGAGGTCTCGAAGAAAGACGCCGAAGTGGGCGAAGGTGGGAGTGGCTGTTCGTCGAGGATGGGATCACAGCCGAGATCGCTGGCTTGGGAATTGGTGGTTATGGCGAGGACGGCGAGGACGGCGGACTCATCATCCTGATTGGCTCCGGCATCGCCAACTGGGTCCGATTCAGCCTCGGCCTCAGGTGCGAGTTCCAAAGAAACCGTTTCTCGGCCTAGAAATCGACCGCCGGGGCCGCGCGGACGCTTTCTGGCCGTTGACCTATTGGTCGGCCTGCGGTTGTACTGGCGCTTGCGCTTGGCGGGAGGCGCCAAGGCCAGCGCATCTGCGGGAGCTGGTCCATAATGCGAGGAGGACGACAGCGACGAGGCGACCTGGTCACTTGGTGTCGACTGGATGTCATTAAGGGCAGATCCGGACATTTTGTGATTGTGAAGACACATGCGAGCGAATGACATTGAAAAGCGCCGTGGCCTCGTCGGGCGGAGGTCCTGCGAGTCTTTTAGATGATTCCATTGCGTGGGCGTGAAAAGGCTACACTGAGGGCGGGCATGTCAAAAGCGGGGCGGCCAGAAGTCAGAGAGCAAGCCGCCGCATTCATTTTCACCCAAGAAGCCAATCGGTGGCAGGTACGTATACTGGTGAAGTGACTGCGAAAAGTCCCTGAGAACAACCACCCACGTTTTGCCGGGTTTCACGGTGGTGGTGGTGAGGCGCCAAACCAAAAATCTGACAAAAGCTTGCCACTTTGAGCCTGATGGCACCTCTTTAAAGCCTGAGAGGGGAGCATGGGGCATTGTACAAGAAATGGACAGCGATGGAAGAGACAATCACCAAACAGACAAGGCAATGTCATTGTGCGATTCACAAGGCGGTGTGGAAGAGGTACGAGATCGACTCGCCATTGTGCGTGCGGCGGACTACATTGTACACAATGAAACAAAGTGAGCGGTGGTACATACGTAGGTATCGAAAAAGGAAACAGGATACATACTGGCTTCAGCAAGCACGCCGGACATGTCAATGATTTGCAACCTGGGACAATAGGTAGTGATGAATACGATATTGGCAGATCAATACGCTGGGGAGAAACCGTACTTTGTGCTCGTTCGCTGCTTTTCGATCGGAATAGGATACGAGTTGGTCACAATCACCTGTTGACACACACATACACACAAGGTCCAGTGAGTTGGTGGCTCAATCCCGGCACAAGCACTGAAAAGGAAACAAACGGACCTGGTGCACAGCGTCACACTCCTCGAACTCGTCCAAGGCGTCCCCACTCAGCAATCCATGCGTAGCCACCACATACACCTCGGTTGCGCCGCGGCGCTTGAGCAATCGGGCCGCCGAAATGAATCCATCGGGCTTGTCCAAGATATCGTCCACAAGGAAACACGGCCTGTCGGCCACATCGCCCACAAGCTGCAACCCCTCTTCGTGCCACTGCGGCGTGTACACTTCAACGACCTGCAACGACCCGATATCCTCTGGCTGCTCGGCAAGGTGGTCAGGCACCATTTCCGTGGTGGTTTGCACGGACGGGGCTGTAAAGGCGACCATATGCTGGCCCGACGTGATGGACTCGGTGCTGATGGATGCCCCGCCACTCGCGCAACCGCCGTTGGGAATGGCAATGGCCAAGTTGGCAGCCGACGCATTGGCGCTCGTGCCCGTGTTGAGAATGCTGCTCCTGGACTTGCGCGAGGCTTTGATGGGTTTCGGCACAGACTTGTCCTGATGAATGAGGGCAAAATCAATCTTGAGGCGGTCGGCCAGAGATGTGACGCGCTTGACACCGCCCGGGTTTTTGGACACGGCGACGGCTGAGCGATAGTTGGGAATGCGCTCGCTAATGTACTTGCACAACGTGGGTTCGGCGAGCAGGTTGTCGACGGGTTTGGTGAAGAAGCCTTGCATTTGCTCGTTGTGCAAGTCAACGGTGATGATGTGGTCAAGACCAGCGACAGCGAGCATGTTTGCGACGACTGCATGAATTTGACGAATTAGCGAGGGACCGACGAGGACACATGGGCGTGAGAATGAGAAGGGTGTGGCCAACATGATTGGAACACTCGCGAATGAACGTACGTTTGGCTGTCACAGTACCGCGAGCCTTCTTCTTCTTGGATTGCTTGGCGTCTACATGTTTTTTTTTTCTCGATCAAGTCTGCAAGTGAGCTGCCCTGTTCTCCAAATCGATGATCGATGGTCAATGGAAGGTCGATGGGGACGGACATGGGAAGTAGGGCAAGATGGCCGTGATCCGCGCGGCCGATGATACGCGGCACGCATTGATGAGGATGAGGAGCTCCATGAGGGAATCGTTGATGGACTCTGATCCACTTTGAATGATGAAGATGTCTTCGTTGCGGACCGAGATGCCAATGTCGGTGGAGATTTCGTGGTTGGCGTGCAGCTTGATGGACAAGGGCGCAGTCGCGATGCCGAGCTTGTCGACAATGGCCTGCGCGAGATCCATGTGCGAGGATCCGGCGAATACCTTGGCGTTGCGCATGGTGGTGGGTTCTTTTGTGGTCGCGGTCACGGTCGTCGTCGGTGTTGTCGGTGTTGTCGGTGTTGTCGGTGTTGTCGGTGTTGTCGGTGTTGTCGGTGTTGTCGGAAGGTGAGCGGCAGACATGAAATGCGACCAGAGTGGCGGTCAGTGCGGTCTGCGGCGGTCAAGCGGACGAGTTTAGTTCGCAGAGTGCTATTTACATAATGTACGTTTTGCCAAGTGAGAGACACTTTGATTCAATTACATATATACTGATGTAGGCCTCGGAAGTGATCGGCACGCTCACCCGATCCACCAGCACAGCACGTTCGTTGCAGTCGGTTGGGCTTGGTCTGGCTCGGTCACGTTTCCGCGGACTCGATTCCCACGGGCACTCAAGACGCTCTGTCCGATAGTCTGCCCATCATATTGCGCTGCTTCAACGGCCAACGGCCATGGTTTAGGTATCGGCTCTATAGTATGGTCAACCGAGGCTGGGAAGTCCATTCATTGTGTCTCATTTGAGCGGACATTGGTCTGTTAGCGCAGCTCGGCAGCAGTCGCCTCGCACACTCCATGTACCCATGTGCAATATGAACGTACAGGATCTTGGTGTTTAACCCTGGGACAGATAATCTACTCAGAGTCTCACAGAAGGATGACTCTGCGAGTTCCGCTGCACGTGTGAAGACTTGGGGTTCCGAAGGTATCCGAAACGGCCAGCCGGCTTGAAGCTTGCTGAGTGGAGCAGATGAGTCCGAACCACTCTTGACCTTCCTCTTCGGGCAAGTGCACACCCCTGACTCTACACAGTACATGTGCATATACGCTTGGCCATTTCCAATCCCAGCGAATACCAAGCCAACGCAAACGCAAACCGTCCAAATCAAGCCAAGCGAACGGCCCCCCGATCCGAGCATGGCCTCCACACCGATTCCGCCTCCTTTTGGGCTCGACCCTCAGCTTGCAGTTCGCAACCAGCTGGCCATCGACGTCGCTCCCAGCCTTTCCAAGAGGGCTTCAGCTGGAGCGCATGCACTTGCACCTGTCACTGTCTAAACGCTCCCGAACCCAAGCGAAAGCGGCCACTCCAGCACCAACGCCACCCTCAAACCCGCCACGGGTCAGCAACGGCAACAAGCATTCACTCAGCGTCTCCGGTCCAGTTTTCTTGGCTCCAGCGTATCGGTTTGCTTGGTCACCGCACTCCTCATCTGCATTCTCAGCTGCCCAGTCGAGTTGAGATTGAGATCATAGTGCAGCAGCCGCAACATCAGCATCAGCAAGCAATCGCTCCCGGCTTCCGCTGGCCGTCTCACGTCCTCGTTGCTGCATTGCCTTGGCTTTTCATCCATCTTGTCAGCGGCCATGATGAGTGCCCAAAGTGTCGATGTGCATGTCAAAGTCAAGCTTGTGCGTCCAAAGCGACCAGAGTTGGACGCTCCCGTTGTGACCGCTGCTGCCGGAATGTCGAGTTCGCTTCGACGAGATCGCGAACCCCGCCCTCTTCTTGTCCGCACCTCCTCCTCCTCCCCTTCCTCAACATGCGTCAACTTCGAATTCTTCACTCCCTCTCCCTTTTCACGCCAAGAGCTCGAAAGGAAAGCGACCACCACCTCTGGCATTCATTCCGGATCCGCCTCAACCGCTCTCATCCCCTCCCTCGAGTCGCCAAGCGCTCAGCACCGCCTCACGCAAACTTGTCGCGACTCGTGTAACTGTCCGCCGCAGAAAAACCACAGCCACAGCCGACACGCCCAAGGTTCTTGCACCATGCCACCCTCGTCGTCATCAAGATCTGCCGTCGGATCCACCGTCGCGAAATCCGCGTCCAGACCCACGCGCACAACAGCCAACTCGGCTTCCTCGTCGACGTCGACGCGTGCACACAACCACTGGTCGGACCGGCTGCTCTCTGTCCTGGTTCCGCTCTCGGTCTTGTCATTTGTGATTCCCGCCATTGTTTCGGCACTCCTGCACGCCTTCTCGTTGCCCGCGCTACCGCATCCTCGTCATCTAACCGGCGCCATGGTGGCGAATCGACCAACAAGTCGCGCGCCAGCGCCAAATCCGAAGAGCACATGGAGCGGTACCGCCAGCTACGTGCTTCGCACCTCAAGCGCACGAGCACCACCCAAAACAAGCAACAGCAGGCAGGATCGGTTCCACGGTCATGGTCTGATCCCGAGCTTGGCCTAAAGTCACCCGCTGCGGGGCCCACCCCAACCCTGGCGTCAACGCCTCCAACGGCAGCGCCATCCCACCGCTGTGCGAACTCAACAAGTCTGCTTCGTGCCCCAATCTCGGGCGCTACGCCCGCCGCTCTGGCGCTACCTCATCGACTTCACGCTCGCGGAACCGCAGCGGGTCGGCATACTCAGGCACCAATGCGGCCGACGACACGCGCAGCGTGTGCAGTTCAGCATCTACGGACGACCTCGATGCCATCTCGGAGTCCACACCATTTTTGCTTTCGCCCGCTTCGTCCTCGCCACAAGTCGCTAAACCAAAGACGATTCCACCAAGCGAGGCGAGTGCATTTCATTCATCTTCAGCCGCCCTGCATCGCGACTCGGCCGTGTTTCCGTCGCCCACCTCGTCGCTGTTCTCATCCCGGTCAACGGCCAACGAATCCACATGTGCCGACACGCGTGGATCAACATCCTCGACCTCTGCGGCAGCGCCCATGATTGCATTCAACCCAACCCCGTTCACGCCCGCTATCTCCCACAAACACACCAACGCCACCACCACAACGGCGCCATCCTCATTGACTACGACGGTCGCTTCGTCCCCACCAACCTTCCCACTGTCATTCCCAGACCCGCCACTCGCCCCGCTCCCCATGCCCACGACCTCTAACGCCGCCCCAACTCGCTTCCAACTGCCCACCACACCCATCGACCCTCAAACCCACCTGCGCCACTTGCTCGCGTGCTCGGGCGCGGCCTGGTGGGCCACGCGCTTTGCCATTTGCGACATTCTGACGCCACGTGCGCGCCGGCAACTGTTCTTGGCACAAGACATGCTGATTGCCACGTCCACGTCCAGCACCAACGCTCTGGGCACTGTGTGCATGGCCGTTGTGTCTGAACACGAGGCCGCAAGGCAGGCGCTCATGGCGCAGCTTGCACGGTCGGCAAGGGTCGAGCGCATGCTGCCCGTGTTGGACGTGGTGATGCCGCCGGCGGCTGCGCATTTGCCGTCGGGTGCGGTTGGGGGCGTAGGGACTGGGGTCAGAGAAGCCGTGGTGGTGGTGCCGTTGAGCGTTATGGGAAGTGTTGCGGATCGCGTGCGGGTGCGGCGGTTGGCGCCAAATGAGGCTAAGGCATTGTTGGGCGTGGTGGTGGCGGCCATGGCAAAGTTGGCAAGGGTTGGGGTCGGGTATCGTGGGTTCAAGCTTGGTACGCCTCTTGGGACTGTATTTGCCGTTTTGACGAACCGACGAGGGTGCTAACGTCTGTGAATTTGGACTGACAGATTATGTTCTCATCAACGGACACATTCCCGACACGCAAGACCTGACGCCTGTCGACATGCTTGTCGGCGGGTACCACGCCATGTTTGACACCCCCTTGCCATCGTCACCAAAATCGCCCTCAACACCAGCCTCATCCAGTGTCAACTCGGACGTGGTAACACCCGACGCGGCCAGGGCAATTGCCGACCTATTGACTGCCGTCGGCAAGGCCATGGATCCAACACGCGTGCACGAGGCGTTTGCAGGCCTGTTGAGTGCCGGTCCGCCTACACACGCTGCAGCCAATGTGATGCCAGGCGCGTGGGCGCAAGCGCCGCCACAGGTTCAAGTAAAGGATCCGTCCGTGGTGGCCCCGGTCGCACACCAGCAGCAAGGTGCAAGTGGCGGCGAGCTGACGTGGTCGCAGTTGTTGAAGGACTTGGCGCCCGTGGTGTCTGCCGCATCGATCTGAGTTGCCTATGTCAAGATGAATGCATCATGATAGACGTGGCACGATGGGCTTTATTATGCCGTCTTGCTTGGCGTGTATCCTTATCCCCCCTTTGTTTTCCCATGTTCCCGTACACTCGGCATTGCGATATTGTACGAGCATTTTTTGTTATTGCCATGTCCCCACCTGCCAACCTATCCTCTCTAGTTTGCTTTGTGTGCCTCTTTTTTTTGTCCGTTTGAATCCATTCATTTCGTGTCGTTTAGTTGCCTGCTTTTCTTTATTGCTGATTGTGCACGAGCTTGACGAAATACTGAATCTTGCCGTCCGTCACGATAAGTACATTCGGATTCATTGAGGGAATCGAAAACGGAATCACACAGAGTTTGTACATGGAGTGAAAGCGAGCGAAAATCAAGAAGAACAACAGACTCGAGCAACAAAAAAGGACGGGATTTAGAGAACAGCAGCAAATGGACTCGTGCCAAACTCACAGAGCGGCTGCCGGCCGTGTCCACACCCTTGCCGGCACCAACCAAACCCGATCGCCATCCGCAGGAAATGGCACGGCCAACCCGGGCGCCACCACGCTATGCACGACCCTTTTCGGTTGCCTTCCATTCCCCCGCTCACAGTCATTGTCATCCATCTTGAGACAATAATCCACCATGCCACGGGCACTTGCCGTGTCGCCCTCTACATACTCGACGAACCACTGGCCGACCCTGGGTCTCGCCAACCACTCGACCCACGCCTCGCCCGCGCCGGCTCCCGCTCCCGGCTCGCGTTCCGCCATACACGCCGCTGCCGCTTGTACACCCGCAACCACGCGCCTGCCCGCGGCCACCAGCTCGTGAGCCTTCCCCAACGTCACAAAGCATCCCAAAGCACTCATGGATTGCGCCACATTGGTGGCATTGGCCACGCTTGGGTCGGTGTGCGTCAGGAGTGACGTGAGCGATTGGACCAAGGCGGCGCGAATGCGCGCGCCGCGAGACAAGGTGGCGGGAAGTGCGTGTGGAAAGTCGACGGCAAGGATGTGTTCACGGGTAGCGAGGTGGGAGGTTGAGGTGGGCGAGGTCGCTAAGTGCGTGATGGCTTGGTGGGCCGTGTGTTCGATGAGCGTGAGAAAGTGCAGGTACACGTGCAGGGCGTGCGCCGTGGCGGTGTGCACGGGATCGGTCGAGTAGATGGAGGGTGGTGGCGGGGAGGAGGGGTTAGTGCTGGTGGCGCATGGTAGGCAGTGGAGGCCGGAATCGGCGCAGAGAAACGTGGGGTGCCCGGATGGCGGCGGTGCGGGTCGATGGAAAGCAGGGTCGAGAGGTTGTGGAATGAGGCGGTGGATGCGGTCGGGGACAGGATTGAAGTGGGCATCATGGGTGGTGGGCGAGGAGTACCCGGTGGCAACATCATTGGCCGAGGCGGCAGACGTGGAGTTGGAGTCAAACGCGTCGTTGTTGTTGTTGTTGGCGCTGTTGCTGGAGTGGGAACTGGAACGTGGCAAGTGGTTGGCAGCAAGAGAACTGATTCAGGTTGTGGACGGGTTCGGTCGAGATGGCTCATGTGCCGGGAATACGCAGTGGCCATTCGAGGTTGGACCGTGTTGGATGCACGGCGAGAAGAGTGCGAGGAAGGTGACGAGTTTGAATCTGTTGAATCAAGGAAACATCGTAACAGTCAGCAAGCACATTCGTTTATCGGGAAGTGAGGATACATACGAGACGTACTCGATGACGAGATATTAATACGTTCAAACTTGTGTTGCACCGACCGCTGCCCTGCATACCGACCATACCGCACAACGACCCAAGCAACCATGGCCAAGGCACAAAACGCAAAAACGCAACCTGTGGCGATACCGATCAATGTGCCCAAAGCAGTCCGTGGTTGCGCGCTATCATGTGGAATGGGATTCGTCGCTGGTGCACCGGTTGAAGTGGCGGTAGAGGACGTGGGAATGGTTGTAGACGTGGTCGAGGAGGTCGAGGAGGTCAAAGTGCTTGATGTGGGGGGCGGCGGGGGTGTGGGAACAAACGGGCATGGGCCAAGCGCGACAGCGAGACCAGGTTGAGCAGGCATGCAGTTCCAAGGGCCAACAGGATTTGGAGCCAGGCAACCGAAGGTGATCGGGTCGCCGTTGGTGATGAAGGTCGGGTCGACACAGTGTGTGGGCGAGTCGGGAATGGATTGACATGCGTTGCGGAGGTCTGGCAAGTTGAATTGGCCCGGGAGGGTGATCCATTGTGATTGCAGTGACGCCGCCTCGGACAGGGACTCAAGGCATTCGAGTGAGCCGTTGGCGAGGAGACGGCAGCCCGAAAAGAGCAGTTGCGGGTTGGCCGGGTCGGGGTCGGCGAGTGATATCGGCTGCCACGGAGACTCGGAACCAAAGGGACAAGGTGAGGGAGGGGCTGGCGATGCCGTCACGGGATCAGGACCAGGAGCAGGAGAGGGAGCTGGCACAGGGTCAGGAGCCGGATCAGCAGCCTGAGGGAGCGGCAACGGAGCCGCCGCGTCAATGTCAATGTCGTGGGCCAGAGGGGGAGTGTTGACGTCCATTGTGGCATGGGTGATTGGCGGCGCCATGCAACAGGCAATGGATCATGGCTGTGTGGCCAACGGCGGCGGCGGCGGCGTGGCCGAGGATTTATGATAGATGGAATTGCATTCGAGTCGGTGCATGGCATTCAGCTTCAGCTTCATCATGATACTGCAACATGTCTGGGTCCACTTTTAATGAACCTTGTGCCTTTGACGGATGTGGCAGTGGATGCACGCAATGCAAGCAGCCTGAGAGGACTCGGCGGCAGCCAAAGCCAAGCCGAGAAGCGTATACGTATAAGCGTTGGGTCGGTCCCAGTCGTGGGAAACCTGCCAAACGCTGTGCACGCGGACATTTCAAGCAAGTTTCCAGTTTCAGGGATGAGCCTCGAATCGTGATCACCAGCACAGCTTCGATCACAACCTATGAAATTGAACGAAGAGAGCAAGCATGCATCCTGATTCCACAGAGTGCAACAAACCAACCATCCAACCAACCAACTCGGCGCTCGATCATCACCATTTGTTGATGACATTTTCAGGCATTGATGCCCATCTCGACACGCAAGTATTCACCTGCACAGTTGAGGCAATTGACGGCTTGAGGCACGCCAAGACCCTAAGGCTCTGGCTGGTTGCTGCCCATGCACAAGTATGTACCGCTTCGGGCTGAGCGGTGCAGACAGGTTCACGTGCACTGCGGTTGACTGCAGGTGACCGCAGCTCCACTCCGCGGCCAAGCCCGTCTTTAGACGCGTTCGTCGGGTATGCTTATCTTGGCCATTTTGCTCTTCTACATATGTGCTCTGCTTTCCCCCGTCATTCTCTAAACTCTCAGCACCTCTTCAATGTGGATTTCTCATGTCGATGAATGTCTTTAGACGACGCACCATCATCTGGACAACATACCCAACCATTCATCCTCATTCTCATTCTCATTCGCAGTCTCCTCCCAACCGTCCACCCACCAACATCACCATCAACATCAACATGACGACATCCACCTCGTCAAGCAATCGCTCACGCTGCAAGGTGACCGTGGGCCTCCTTGCCCTCGTCGCCCTGCTCCTCCTTTCCTGGGCACCCGCCACCGTCCTCGCCCAAGGTTCCTCCTCTGCCGCCTCGTCCGCTTCGGCCTCGGCCTCCGCTTCTGCGTCTGCCTCGGCCTCTGCGACCGCCACCGCATCCCAGTCGGTTTCCGCCTCGCGCACCGTTTCCCAAACCGCCACCCCAACGCAAACCCAAGACCCTTGCGCCTCTGGCCGCTGCACTCCGCCTGGAAAATCCAAGGAATGCATTGTCATTTCGCGCGTGTGGATGTACCGCGAGTTCAACAAGCAAGCCTACTTGCCCGTCGACCTGTCGCCCTACTTCCGTGCACGCTTTGACAATTTCGACGAGCGCATCTTCCCAAAGACCATGAAGAATGCCTCGGATATCCCTGAACTGTGGGGCAACCAGCCCTGGGCCTACTTTGGCAAGTACTGGGAACAGTTCCACGTCAAACAAGCCGGATGCGCTTACCCCTCGCAAAAGTTTTACCTCGTGTGGGGGCTCTTGGACATGTACAAGTTTTTCCAAGATGCCGGTGACCACTGTGCTCAAGGCCCGCCCCTCGAGGTTTGTGCAGACACGCTGGACCAGCGCGCACAAGCCATGGCCGCCGACCTCAAGAACAAGACGCTGTGTGCGGGCCCGCCAGAGTACATTGACGCGGGCAACAAGTTTATCGAAACGCTCAAGACGCATCCATTCCGTTCCGCCAACCCTGGGTGTGTCGATGGTTTGCAAGTCGAAGAAGACGCGGGCAAGTGCGGATACTGGCTACAGTTTGCCGCGTGTGCCAATGCAAACACGTGCCCGACGCTCGACAAGTCGTTTGCCGGTGAGTGTCCCAAAATCATCGAGTCGTTCCGCAATGCCTACAACCCTGCTCAAACCACCGATTCGGGTCTGGCTACGGATGGTAAGCAGTCCAGTTCCACAAAGGTCATTGTGCCGGCCGTCATTGGTGGCGTGATTGCCGTGGCTGTTGTGGGCGGGTTGATGGCCCTCAAGATGACACGTCGCAAGTCTGGACCCGGTCTCATGGCCACCCTCGGCCGTATGACGCTTGGCCGCGGCGGCGGCAGTGGAACCCATGGCCGTCCCGATGCCGCTGCAGTGCCACTTACCACGGCTGCCAACACCGCACCTGGCGACGCATCCAAGGCACCTCCCACGTATACTGCCGGATCAATGGCTGCCAACACGGTCCCTGCGCCCGAACCCGCCTACATTCTCGCGGGTGGACCCGACCCGTCTGCGACTGCCCCGCTGCTCATGGACCCAAACAATCCGCGCGCCTCGATTGCCGCCCACTCAATGCACTCGCTCGTGACAACCGATGCCGCGGGCAACGCCGTCATGTTTGTCGACCAGTACGGCCAGCCCGTGGCCGTTGGGCCCGCCGTGTATGCAGCCAGCAGTGCCGGCGGCAGCGTGCACGGGTCGCCCATGGTCATGGCCACGCCTGGCCCCGCCATTGCCGATGCCACAACGACGACATCGACAACGTCCAACATGCAGTCGGCCATGCAGCAGCATACCAGCAACGAAACGTATGTGACCACCACCACAACGACCGAGCAGTTTGTCATGTATGTCGATGAGAATGGCAACCCATGTGACGAGCAGGGCAATCCGCTGCCCATGAGCGACCCACAGGTCGCCGCGTTTGTTGCTCAACAACAACAACAACAGCCGCAACAGCAGGATCAAGGGCAGCAGCCGCCGAGGCAGTAAGTGGAGTGTCAACGTTTCATTTTTTTTTTTATACATTAGCTTGATTCCACATTCTACCCCGCCACAGCTCCCGCCGTGTTTTATTTTTTTCGTCTGCACTCTCATTCTTGTTTGTGTTTCTGTCGTACCTGCTCTATTCTTTTGCTCAGCCTTTCGTTTCTCTTCAGTGCCGCCTTGCATGTCTGTCTATCTCATTGTTCCAATGTTTCGCTTCACGAGTTTACACACATCATTGCCGCAAAACATGATTGTTGTTGGTCCGTTGGTTTCTCACCGCGAGCCCCCTCTCCCATCCACAGCTACGGCTAATGCCAGTATATTTCCGATGTTGTCAGTTTCCGCCGGCGCCACCGTGCACCCTGCACCTTGTCGCAATTCCTTTGTGCGGGAGCCGACCTTTCCAATCCACGCAGCCAACGTTCCAACGTTGCCAACAATGACGTTGCGTAGTCGCGATGATGTGTCCTCATTCGTGAAGAGAGTAATTCAACGAGATTGTGTCGAGCAAAACTACATGAGATGACACAAGTTGAGGCATTGCTATCTTTTGGCAGCCGAATCGGGGGCATGCCTCTTCGCGCCCACGGTAGAGCGCCGGCGAAAACTCGTTTTGCCACACGTGGTCCGTGAGGCAGCTCTCAGTCGAAAGGATCGGGCCTGCAAGCATGGAATGCTCGCCATACATGATGCTTGCCACGAAGGTGTGCTGTGGCAGCGTGACAGGGTGAGCTACCTATGCATGTATCGGGCACTCCAAGTGCATGACAGTAACAGTCTCCGTGGACTCCAAACGCCAAGCCCTCATTCGCGCTCGCCTCGGCACCGCTATCCGGCGATGCTTCGAAATCCCACTGCTCGGTGTGGACCAGCACGACGTACTTGATGGACGCAAACGTGTACATCCCCGTTTTAACCTCGTGACGGGTCGTTGCGACCGAGGACCATTGTGTTGGCGTCGCCACCATCATTTGCAAGGCGCAGCGACTCGGCGAGGGAACGAGCGCGACTGTGTTCTTGACAACCGGTCTGAGCTCGACCATGGAAACAGACTTTGGGCAACGACACAACACTGGCCGCGTTGCTGATCACCAAGTTCCAAATGTCGGATGTTGATCGCAGTGATCAGTCTCACGGTCGCATCTCACACTTGTCTGTCAATGGGGCCGGCGTGATCGCATTCATCGTATTCGTCCGGACGATATGTATCGACTTCCGTTCCACACAAGTGCATGCAATCAAGGTCATCATGATCCTCAACCCGCCCGTCCCATGTGATGCCCTGGGCCGGCCCCTCCCGCCCTCGTTCCATGCCCGCCGCCGCGACCTCACCACCTCCTTGCCCTCGGGCACTTGCTCCCACCGCTCCACACTCCACCTGTCTGTGGCACCCGGCCTGCGTCACCGGCTCCGCAACATTATCTCTGCTCCGCGCGCAGTCCACGCTTGCTTCAACCAGGCCCTCGTCCCCGTCCCAACCTTTGCCGCCGACTTTGCGCCCAAAGCAATTGGCACTCGGTTTCTGGCCGTTGCCGACGAGGCGGGCACTCTCAGCGTCCTCGACACGGACGAGCCGCCCGAACTTATGCTTGCTGCGCGGTTTCCTGCACACCACAATGCCATCTTTGACGTCCAGTGGCATCCGAGCGAGCCCTATGTGGCCACGGCATCGGGCGATCAGACGGCCGTACTTTGGGATGTCGAGCGGCAGGCTGCGCTTGCCCTGTTTTCCTCTCACTCGTCCTCGGTCAAGTCCATTCAGTTCAATCCATTTGATCCACACATGCTCGTGACGGCATCCAGGGATGGCGCAGTGATTCTGTGGGACACTCGGTGCTCGGGTGTCCGGCTCGGCTCATCGTCGGGCTCCAGTACCACCAACGAAAACTCGGAGCCAGGTACGGCATTTGGTGCCGCCAATGTGATTCGCAACGCGCATGCACCGCTCATGACGACAAACTCGATCAAGGCATACTCGACATTGGCCAAATCGTCCACCACCATTTCGGTCTCCTCGGCACTGTTTGTACAAGACCGCCAACTTGCTAGTTGCGGTGCGGGCGACGGATGCGTGCGCATCTGGGACGTGCGCAAGCTCGGGTCGCACAATGCAAAACTGCGGCCAACACCCGTGGCGTCGTCGCTCGATGTCACGCAAACCGGCGCAGTGGTCGGGCCAACGCTCTCCACCTCGTCCGTCTCAAGGGCCTCTAAATCACGCAAGTTTGGCCTCTCGCACATGACGCTTGACCGTACGCGCAACATCCTGTACACGATTGGCATGAACTCGCGTGCTGTGGCGCTGGATGCCGACTCACTGCTTCCGCTCGCCGTATACGGGTCGGCAAAGTTCACGCCGTCCATGTATACGCGCGCATCGCTCGATCCGACGGGAACCTACTTGGCGGTTGGATCCACGCAGCACAATGCCGTCATTTGGGAAGTCGGCACGCCGCGCAATTGGGGCGCAAACGTACCGACTGGCGTCCCAGCGTTCCAACTCAAGAATGGGCATACGGCCGAGGTCAGCTGTGTGACGTTTGGCAAGAGCGCCGTGAGCATGCGTGTGGCCACATGTTCGGACGATGCGAGTGTGCGTGTGTGGAAAGAGGACGACGGCGGCGAGATTGCTCACAAGGTCAGGGAGGCAAATGAGGAGGTCGAGTCTGGTACAGGAGACTTGCAGTACAAGTCGTGGGGATACCTGTGCCGAGAGGCGACGCCGCAAGTTTCGGCCGAGTTTCCTTGGGCATGGGACGAGTACTTGCATGGCCCGCCCAAGGACGCGGTGCCAAAGGTGACGGTGGTTGAGGACGATGCAAGCGATGTTGGCAGCGATACGGGAAGCAGTGGCAGTGGGATTCACCCCTTGTTTATGAAGATGCGCGGGTTGACGCTTGCCGGGTCCTTGTCGTCCGCATCCTCCTCCTCCTCATCAACACCCGCACCTGGCGCAGGAGAGCAACCTGCCGCTCCCTCCTCGCCTGGTCCATTCCCCTCGACGTTGTCCAGTGTTCAGCCACCGCCCACGCCGGCACCGCGGCCGAAAAAGCGCACACTGCGTGACTACTTTGCCTCTCAGCAAGACTCTGGCGATGACATGTCAGCAGGCGGGGACGAGGATGCTGATGTTGCATTCTCGTCTGGGTCGGCGTCGGGAATAAGCAGGCGTAGGAGTCAAAGCCAGCCTCGAGCGCCGTCGCGCCCGCCACAGCACGGGCGCAAGTCAAGGAGGACCACCACTACATCAAACCGTCGGTCGTGATGAATTCCGTGTGTTGCTCTGCGAGAGCACTTGTCTTTAGTTTCCAATACCCAACTTTTGTTTTTTTCGTCCACTTGCATCCACTGATTTGATGATTTCGGTTCAATTTATGATACAAAATCGGAATACACAGAATGACCAACAATTGGTACACAGTTGGATCAGGGCAGGCAAAAAGGAAACAAAAAAAAAAAAAAAAAAAAAAAAATTAGAAGCGAAATCGCACGAGGAAACAACAAAGCTGGGAATCATGAGAAAGGAGAACGAAAATGGTTGAAGCAAGATGCAAGAAATGAAGGGCCGATACTACTCGCGACAAGTGACCGAGGTGGACACCATGAGCATATTGCAACGTGAAAGTAATGACAAACGAAACAAAGGAGGTCAAACAAAGAAAGACGAATTGAGATGCGAAAAAAAAAGCAGAGTGAGGTACTGAAATCAGGCATGAGAGGAAACCAAGTCACAGGAAACAAACGGGTTTCGAAAGTTGCAGAGTATTCAAGAGAGCCCAGACGCCGAAGGCGACGTTCGGAAGCCAAACCAGGACGCAGCCATGTTGGCAAGTGAAGGACGGTCTCGGACTTGCTGCTGCTGCTTGCCACGAAGTGAGCGGACGCGTTCAGGGGTTCCGCGAGGACTCGGGCCAAGGCCGACCATGCGGTTGGATTGCATGGCGGCCACGTAAAGCGGGTCGATGGCTGTGATCCACGCCAGCAGGTCGGACTATGACAGCAAAAAAGATGCGAACGTGGTGTTGGGTGAGAAAGACGAAACAGATTGAAACAAACAACGCAAAGGCAGGGCATACCGATGATTGACAGCGAAAGTTGAAAACACAATCTGGAGTCACCAGTGAAAAGTCGGTCGACGAGGGCTGTCAAAGGGAATAGGTTAAGGTGTGAATGAGTGACAAGTCTGAGGTGTAAAGTGAGCGCGGAGAAGAAGTACATCGTTGCCGCTGTGATTGCTGCTCGTTTCCGACGTCAAATTGGACCCGCATTCAATCCTTGAGTTCAGCAAGTGAATAAAGCCATGCTCTACGTGTTCGTCAGGTGATTCATAGAGCAAAATGTACGGCCGGCGAATCACCAGCCAGACGCGCGCCCATTCTCGGCCATGAGGAGCGGTCATCAAGACACTCGAGCGGCTCGACGACCGAGGCAAAGTGGTGCTGGCCGACGTCGTAGTGGCCATTGTCGGCCCGTCACTGTCCTCTGCCGATTCCAACAACAAGAAACCGCGCTTCGAAACGGAGGGTAAGCTAGCGACCAGGTCGCACACGACCGATTCGCGGAGCCGACCACCTTGTCCATGGCGGAGGCGAATGTCGGGCGTCAGCACAGAGTCGAGAGGAGGGCGCATCCACAGAGTCAGGGCGGTTTGGGTCAAGACAATCGGTGAGCGGTGCGTTTCAGGGCTCGAGCTGGGTGTCGCATGGGCAGTTACCATAGCATCGCCGTCCGCATCCGGGTCAACGTCCGTATCCAGGCCAGGTGACGTGGATCGTGGAGAGGAGGAGGTTGCCCAAGCAGCTCCAGCTGGTGCCGTGGATTCGGAGCTGAGCGGGGCAACGACCGACTCGGGTGGCGTCAACGGCAAGGGCTTTTCTGGAGCGCCAGAACGTTGGGATGTATACGGGAGCATGAATGACGTGGATGAAGACGACGTATCTGATGCTGACCACGTCTTTGCACCCCGATCCTCGGCCGACAACGATGGTGCTGCCCACGTCCTTGCGCCTCCTCTTAGCGCGGCTACGGCTGCCGCAAACGACTCGTCCACGGGCGCGCCTGCACCACCCCCTGCGTTGCTCATCCCCGATTCGGTGCTTGTAGTCGACTGGCGCCAATACTGTGGCGGAATCGGCGGAATTTCGGGCAAGGATCTGCGATGAAACCGTGCTGCCTGGGACGCGAGCCACAAGCGTGTACGCTCCACATCACGCATGCGGGAGAGCCATGCCATGTGCTGCACGGCACGGGTAATGAGCCCGGCACCGCCGTCCTTGGACCCGAGAACGTAAAACGAGCCGAGGCTTTCTTCACCGCGAATGTACTCGGACGCTGTCGAATGGAATGGCAAGCGCTGGACATTCCAGAGCGACATGGCCGAGCGGGAGACATTGTCGCCAGACCCTCCGCGGAGAGTACTTGTGAATGAGAGGTCAGTGGTCAGGGTCCAGCCCTCGGCCGTTTCAACTGCCTGCACAAGCAGCGCCATCGGGTCATCGTCAGCCATGGAAGTACCTGGGGTGATGAAGAAGGATACAGGGGAGTACCATGGTTGCCATCAAGGTTCCCGATTCGCTCGTTGACGGTCGATTCAAATAAAAGAACTCGTGCAAGCTGGAATCCCACGCAAACTGGACCTCAATCACCGACTGCCCGGTTCTTTGTACCTCCGTGTGCGTCTCGCGCAACTTTGGTAGCGCCAACGTCATGCCGCCATGTACAACCTGGGTCCCGTTCGGCGAGATCCACCGCCACTGGCCTAGTTCGACCTGCTCCACGGCCGCTGGGTACGCAATGGGCGACGTAAGCGTCACATGAATGCGGCGTAGCATGCCGTGCCGGAGGCGAACGACTGGCGGGCGAATCGAGGACGATACGTCGCGAGGCTGATCAATGGCAACGGGGACAAAGAAACCGTTTTCGTCGAGCTGCAGCACTTGAATGTTGGCCATGACGAGGTACTTTGTTGGGGACGACAGTATTTCGGGCGATTGCGATATCATGGCCATGTCAAGGTCGAGTTCGCGCGTCACGAGCGGCATGAGGTCGTCGGCGATTTGAGCATAAACCTCAATCAAGACATGGTCAATCGAATCAGCCAGGGCCCCACTGCTCCCACTTCGACTGAGCGTCCCAGTGCCGCTCCCACTATTCGCCCGTCCCATACCGCCACCACCTCGACCAGGTGCTGTTGGCGATGCCGCCAAGGCCGTGGCGGGCACGAAAAACGATGCCGACGACAAGAATGGGATCGACATGGTTCCCGTAAAACCAGCCATTGCTTCAGTCCAGTGCACGCTCGACCGATACCGTACGGCCAGGCGAAAATGATCCAGTTGCTTGAAATCGGGATTGTTGGGATTGCCCGTCAGCTCCATGACCATGATGTCGACGGCCGACCCGCGTTGAGTCACATGCAACTGCAAGAACCCCAGAATAGACTGGTTCGAAAGCGTCGACACAATGGCCACGGTCGCATCGCCCGATTGCCGCAAGCCCACGCGTACGGTTCCCACAAGGGTCGACGAGTCGACATCGACGTCATCGTCATCATCCACATCGTCGCCGCCTCCACTTTCATCCTCATCATCACCAATCCTCGAAGCGCGCCTCGATCCGCTGACACCCAGCCCACCTCCCGCCCGATCGACCGGTGCGTACGCGGGTACAAACGGATTCCTTTGAGGCACGGAATTGCTGCCGTAAACGAGCTCCATATCCGCAACGCGCTGGCCAAACTCTTTGAGGGACCACACACGCACAGCGCGCATGCCCAAATCAAACACCTTGACCGCGATCCTGGGCCCACCTGTTCCGCCCGCATCCCCACCGCCCTCAATGTGCAACTGGTATACAACCTTGTACCCAAGCTCGCGCGCCCATACGTTTGCCTTCTTGATGAGCGCGCTCTGGTGCCTCGCGTCAGAAAATAGCCCGCGCTCGATGCGTTTCCACCGAACTTGCTCGGCGAGCCGCGTGGCTAGCGTGCGCATCGGGTCTCGGCGGGTGGTTGTCACCGGCGCCCGCCCGCCAAGACTTTTTGTTTTGCGGCGCGGGTGAATGAACCGAAACAGGTACTCGGTGCCCAGCCGGATTTGATCGCCAGATTGCAGTATGACGGTTTTGGTGACAAGCTGCGAGTTGACATACATGTCGTACCCGCCACTACCCGGGGCCCCTCGCGGTTGCAAAAGTACAACGTGGTCCGAATTGTAAATGACGGCATGGCACGGCTGGAGCTTGTCCAGAACAATGCCCGAGTCGAGTGCAGATCCAAGCGTGGTTTTGCCGGGCGGGAGCGTGTACACGAGCGATTCGTTGAGCGAATTGGGCTGCTGGTTGAGCAAGTGCGGATGGCGTTTGGGCGAGGTGATGCCGACGTGGCCGTTGCCAATTTTGATGCCGAGTTCGGCAAGCACGCGGTCTTTTTCGTGGGCGATCTCTTGAGTGCGGCGGAGCTTTTCTTCCCATGTTTCTGCAGACGGCAAACGTCGAGAAAGTCAGAATAAGGAGAGAAAAATGAGTATACAAGGCTAGCCTTGAATACCGTTGAGCTCCTGCATGAGCTTTTCGCTGGAACGCAATTGATCTTGTAGTTGTCCAAGTACCTCGGGCTCGGGACGGTTTCCGCCCGGCGATGATCGGTCGGCATTTGACAGCTGGCGGCGCAACTCGTTGATTTCGGATTTGAGATCGGTAATGAGCTTTGCATTCGGATCCTCGTTGACCTTTGCTCGGTTGACAATACGCTTGGCGCGATCCGAGTACCGCAGTGTTGACAAGGTTTCGGAAGCGTTGATGGCCGCGGGTGAAATGCAACTGACTGTTTGAAGTACACACATGCGAGCCCGTCAATGACTGCCAATCCCTCGACTGAGCCAGGAAACACAGCGTACCCATGTGCGTCTTGGAATTCCCACCCAGCGAGTCCTTCAACAACCACGTCAACACGCTATCCCGATACGGCACATGCATGCTCTGTTTTCCCGCCCTCCCCGCACTCACATCGGCCAGTGCGCTAATCACCTTGCCCAAACTCGTCAACGACTTGTTAATGTTTGCCCCTTCCTTCAACCTCTGCCCAGTGGCGCCCGTGGAATTGGCCCGCTCGCTGCCCGCCAAATCCACAAACGAGATGCGAGACACACGCTCGCTGGCCAACCTCGTTTCCGGGTCGTACCGGGTCTGTGTCAAAACCACCTGAAATACGGCGTGCGACCGTGACGATTCGTCGTTCATGTTTGTGTGGCCGACGGTGCGGAGCTGGTTGCCTGATTCGATGAGGCGCAAAAAGTCGTCGGCAGATGTCAGGATGAGCTTGCTGAGGTCTTCGACGTACGGGCCGAGGCTTGGGTGTTCGCGCACACGTAGCTTGCCCTTGTTCATGGGATTGAGCAAGTCCTTGACTTTTTCGCAATAGATTTCCATGAAGGACGCCTCAACGGAGAAACCAACGGTGGCGCCCGAGGGATCCTCGAGCTGTTTTCGGCGCGCGATTTCGGTAAACAAGTAGGCCGACGCTCGAGGGATGATGCCGGCGCACCCATCCCCCTGGCGGCCCATCATGGTATATGTTTTGCCCGATCCGGTTTGGCCATCTGTGCAAAGAATAGAGCATCAGTCCGTTGCCAGTCATGGGCAGCAAATACAGAGCCATCGGTATCACGTACAGGCAAACAAGCACACGTTGTACCCCTCGAATGCATGTTCCAACAGCGGCTTGGCCACCACATCAAACACGGTTTGCTGATCTGCTCCGGGGGCATCCTGAGCTTGTGATACAAAGCACCGGTCAAAGGCAAACTCATTCTTGCGATCAAACGCCCCGCCGAGGTCCATGTTGGAAGCGCGCTTGTTAACTGTGGATGCGATGCTGATGATGGACCCGCGCGGGGTCGCGGGCATGCCCATTGTTGGTGAAATGGAGGTGGGCGGAATGGGTGAGGGCGAGGTCGAGGTCGATCCCGAGACGGACGAGGATGAGTTGGGTGCCGCGGCATTGTTGCTGGAGTAGACTGTAATGGATGTCCCGTCGGGGCTGACGTCAATGCATGACTCTGAGCCAGCTGCGATTTCACGCGGGTTTGGTGGTCTTCATGTTGCACGGAAGAAAAAAACAATGCAAGTGTCAATGAAAGCGAGCATGATCCGAATCGCTGCAACCGAGATATGGAGATATGAAGCAGCATACCGCACACGCACAAACACCTGGACTGAGGATCCATCGCTCGACATTTTGTGCTGAATCACGGGAAACGAAATGAAAGCCAAGTTTGGGTCGGGATGGAGCAGTCTTGCGCCTCCAGGCTGAAAACAACAGTGCCTTGATACTTGAGGGAATATGCACAAAAAAAAGGAGGAAGGGCCTGAATCAAGTCAAGTATTCACAAGTGAACGGTCCGCTTCGAGTTCCTGCTCAACCATTTGTCGTGAGATGACTTGGGTGGATACTTGGCAACAGAGCTGCCGAGCATTTGCCGGGCTGTGGCAACGACTCAGCAAGCGAGAATCAACAGAATCCACACCACAGTTCACCACAACAGACAAGCGTGTGCAGAGAAGTCGTCTACGGCCGGCCCACAAGCGCAACCGGCTGTCCCGTGAATCGATTGAGTCAGCAGTCGGCCACGCGTTGCGTGACTTGGGGTGAAAAGCGCAAGGTGTCGCAGGAGCTACTACGCTGGTGGTGTGGGGCGTCGCGGCAAAGTCTGCCTCGTATGAATGACCGGAATCACTTTGGAGCGGGAGGGCACAGATATTGCATTGAGTGGCAGCTACGATGCCGTTGAAACAATCATGGGGGGTCCTTGGTTCATGATAAGGGCGACGAACCAAAGCAGCAGTGTCCTGCAGTCAACGTTTGCCCATGGGCGAGGCAGCCAGACAAGGAACCCCGCTGTGGGAACTGGGAACGACAGATGATGAGCGAAATTGAATCCTCACCCGGCATTCATTTCCTGTCAAGCGTTGCAGCCGCTGAGATCCGACAAGGTATTTGAGCAGCTGTCCGTGACCTGCAACTTCGACTCTGGATCGCCCAGTGATCCGGCTTGGTTCCGGTGAGAGGCTCAGATCATCAATACTTGGAAAGGCATCAGCCCAAGCTGCGAATTTTCCAGCATGGACCTGTTTCAACCAGTGGTGCATGTATGATACGGTGGGAATCGATGTCCTCACGCTGTCGTACTCGCCAAGCCAACATAACCATCCCTACTCCACCTTGGGTACAACCTTGTCCAAAAACTCGCTCACAGCCGCCTTCCCCGCCGCATCCATGGGCACATAATGTGCACCCTGATGCTCGTACACACTCGGCCCCTCAAACGCCTCCGCCAGCGCCTTGCTACGGTCAGGTGTGACCCACTCGTCATTGAGTCCCCACACATGCAACGATGGCGTCGGGCACTTGACCTTGGTGTCCACATACGCATCTGCATGCGCCGGGTCCCTTGACGCAAACCCGCTCACGCACACAACAAACTTGAGCGGCCCATGGCTGGTCCAGGTCGGGTCGCGGTGCATGGTGAGCGCGAGCATGCCTGCCATGGCGGCGCCTTGCGAAAAGCCCAGGATGCCGTCAAATGGGCCTTGCGACTCCAGGGCGTGTTTGAGGACGGTCATGGAGTCGGAAAAGCCCGCGTAGATTGGCGGGTGGGATTCCGTGTCAAAGTTCCACCATGCGCACTGGCCCTCGTCGCCCGACGATGGGTCTGTGTCGGGGGAAGCGATGGAAAGTGTCGGCGTGTGTGGTGCCGAGATGTAAACTATACCATAAAGCAGCAACGGGCAGGGAATCAGCGCACCGGATGCGATATATATTACAGAGGGTGAAAGAAACGGACCGAGATCAGCCCGATTCTTGAGGAACTTGCGCAGTACTCCCGTGCGTTTGGAAAAGATGGTGGCATTCTGAGTGTAGCCGTGAAGGCACAGGATACGGAGCTTGGAGCCGGAGGGTGCGGACATGGCGGTGGAGTTGTTGCTCAATCGGTTGGCGAGTTGGAAGACGGAAGCCGAATTCATTGGGATGTCTTGCACTGTTTTGTACATAATGCATATGATTGTCGAAAGAGAAAAGAAGAGACACCCAAAGCACAGCAACCACGCTGACAGTCTCCTTGATCTCGTAAGCAGAAAACCGTGAGACATCGCCTACAGACCATAAAGAAGCGAATATGTTTTAGTTGTATGAATACAGAAAAGACAAGTAAGAATTAATCAACAATACGGGCCGGCTCCTTTACTGCAAGGTCAGCTCACCCTCCTGAATCACCTCCGTCACATATCGCATAAACTTCCACATGCCCACCGACCACTCGACATTGCCCATGCGATCTGTAATCCTTTCCGGAAAGGCAATCCCAAACCCGCGAGCATTGGGCACCTTCTTGTTGCCTTGGCTCTTGACCACCAACTGGCCCGTTGCTGGATCATACGACAAATCACCCTTGGCCAGTTTCTTGCCATCCACAACCATGTCGGGCATGCCACGTGTGCGGAATCCAATGGCATACACAATGTGCTTGATGTCGTCCCAGTGTGCGGCATACACCTTGTCCTCGCCGACGCCATCCGCAGGCAAATCGACCCACCGAATGCCCAACTTTTCGCGTGCCGCGGCATCTTCCAAGTTTGCCTTTGCCCAAGCGGCCGCTTGGCCCTTGAGCCCCGTGTTGTCGTACAAGATCCAGTCCTCGGGCATATACACGGCGTACTTGAGCGGCGCGCGCGAAAACACGCTCACCTTGTGGCCTTGCGCGACCAAGTTCATGATGCACAAGATGGCAGAGTGTGAGGCGCCAATCACGGCCACGTGCGTGGCGAGCCGGTTGCCGAGGCAAGTACGCTGGGCAGCTTGGATGGCGTCAGGCACGTGTCGAGGTCCAGCACCGAGATGGGGTGCGGGGCGAGATCGTGTGGCGCGGGCGCGGGGGTCGGAATGGGCACGGGTTCCGAGCCCGTGCACACATACAAATGGTGCGCGGTCACGGTACGAGTCGGCAGCGAGCCGTCGACGGCGGGCGTATGTGAGAAGGGGTCGGCAACGCCCTCGTGCACCTTGAGCGAGTACAAGTTGTCGGCGGCACCGTGCTCAATTTTGGCAACCCATCCCTTGACGGGCACAATGGCCTCGGGATAAGCAACAGCAAGGTTGCGCGCCAAATGCATCGTCATGCGCTGCGCATGCACGAGCTCGCATCCGGCATCCTGGTCGAGCATTTCCAACTTGGCCAGCGCACCTGCTCCGCCCTCGACGGGCACTTGGGCGGCCTTGCACAGTGCGGGCGAGACTTGGGCGTACTTAAGGAACAGCTTGACCTTTGTGTTGCTGGGCACCTCTGGGTACCGCACCAAGCGGCCGCCCGAAAACGACGGGTCAATCCATGCAATCGTGTGGGCCGGGTTGGTGTCGAGAAGGCGGGCAACGACGGCAAGGCCTGCGGGTCCCGCGCCAATGACGGCGGCAGAGTAGGTGGGTGTGGTGGTCATGGTCATTGTTCGGTGAGCAGCGGGAGTATTGCTATGCAGTCGACGGGCGGGCAGGGTCACTCGGGAGAGCATGGCATGCATGGGGCTCTTGAGAAGACAGGGACGGGCGGCGGCAGCAGTGGCGGGCAATGGGTCCTTTATGAAGGGCCGGGAGCGGCCGACGGGTCTTGGGGACACAGCGCCGGATGCATGCATTCAAGCGTGGTTCACACGAACATTTGACCGCCTTCGATCTTTTTTTTTCCGCACTGGCTTTCTGCAGATCAAGTCCGGCCATCCTCTTGCAGCTCGTCTTGGCCCACAACTTCTCGCGTCGGCATCGATACATATTCATCCGCAACAGCTCCTCAATGATGCGAAGGGCTACTGGCCCATTCCTTCAACACACCAGAAACCGTCTCCCAAAACACTACTTCACCACCTCCTATCCCGCGATCCACAGGCTCATTCCCTTCTGATTGCGACGTTTATCTCGTCCAATACTGGGCCCCACATCCCGCTCTTGAATACATCCACATCAAACTCCTTGACCACCGCGCCGTACTCGCCCATCATGGCCAGCAGCGGCTTTTCCTCTGCCCAATGCGCGCGCTTCAGGTACAAGAACGGCCTATTGGCCAGCAACACCTCAGTACAAGTCCCATATCCCTATACATATAGTACATACGTTCAGTCGAGGGGGTCAGCAAACGCAAATGACTGCGGTGAAGGCTGAGGCGGCGGTTGTCGTACCACTTTGCCAATAACAACGTCCGCCGCGTGCATCCACTCGGGCACCTGAATCGTGGCCGGATCCAGGCCAACGATATCCTCGTGCTCCACCGCGCCGACAAACGTCCATCCGGGACACTGCAGCCGTACGGAACCAAGCAATGCTTGGTTTCGTGGCCGCCAAACGTGACAAGCGCCAGCTTGGATGTTGCGGGAATCCCGAATTGCGCACGAAGTAGCGCTGGTGTGATGTGAGCGGACGCTGTGCGGCCAAACACGGGAATGTGGGTAGTGGGCGGAGCGAGCGGAATGGGTGGCGAATAAGCCGAGCAGAGATAGTGGGCCACGGGAGCTGGCCAGATTCCAGCAACCAGTGGGTAAAGAGAGAGTACGATTGGGTCATGGATTGGATCCAGGCGGGCGGCGGAAGGCTTGGCGGATGTTGCAACATGGAGAGATAAATGGAATCCCATGTGCTGGGCACCCAAAAGTCATGAGCCGTCAGTACGCAACTGCGATCGTAATTGCTCAAGGCAGACTCGGAGCAGGCACGCACAAGTTGGTACACAACAGCGAAGGCACGAGCAGCTCCTGGGCGATTTGGGCAGGCGCAAACGAGGCATCTGATAAAATCACGAGCTGGCGGCTATCGAGAGTGTGCGTCAAGGATGCCAAACGGGCGACCTCGTCGCTGACAAGCCTTGCGTAATCGTTGGCCACAAACGCTTGCGCTTCAGCAATCGACAAGGTCACGTCCATTGTGACTGGATCCTTTTGAATGACACCGGCATCAAGCCGGCAAATGGGTCTACATATGACATGTACATGCATGTGGCCGTGAGCTTGGGTGGCAACGGCGGTACGGCAGGCAGCGCGAGTGCTGGGCGAACCGACGAAGAGTAAAGCGATGACCACAAGTGTCGATCAGATTGGTGAAGAGATGAGCGGGCGCAAACGTGACAACCTCAACCGAACAGTCCGCCAGCTGAGGCGAAGTAGCGGGCAGGAGCAGGTGGTTCAAGAGAAGGCCGCAGCGGGACGCATGACCAAAGCCTGTTTCAACACGTGGACTTGTGAGACGTGCTGCGAGACACTGTTGGGAACGGGCAGATGGTGGATACCGTGACCAGAGATGTACCACACGAGGTGGAAACGACGGCTTGCAGGTGAATTCATTCTTCTATTGCCTCAAGTCTTTCGGGCATCCATGGCATCCACGGCATTGGCAGGCGAAAATCCATCAAAATGGCTGGCTGAAGACGCGGACGCGTCCAGCCGGTCGATCCAGACCAGTCCCCGATCCGACTTGCGCCGCCCTGTAGCGTGACAACTGGCCAACGTGTGTGCAGCCCGCAATTCACATTCATACTTCGCTTTTCGATTTCAGCAAGTAGCTCACCTAAATTGGTTCTCTTCTTGTCAGCCCATCATCACTGTCGTTGATGCCTTATGCATTTTGTCGCTCTGACAAGATTGCGTCATACAAGCGCTTGAAGGAAGAAGTTGCTCGCGTTCCATTCCCTCAAAGTAACGACGACGTGGAAACCGCGACAGAGCCATTTGTATCGCAAGAGATCACACTAAGTCCGCAAGATCATCAGCCGCCCATGGGGTAGCTTCTTCCACCAACATCTCGAAGCGGCCAGTCCTCGCCTTCAAGCCATTATTGTGGCGATTCTCGCCGCCAGGGCCCCGATTGACTCGATCCGGTCAGCGCTTGCCATTCTGCAGTCGGCGCAGACCATCACCTCCCAGTGGGCCCTTGCCCACCAGGCCTTGATGGCTGTCGTTGTCGCGGAGTTGGCCGCTGACGTGGCCGTTCCGCTCTTGGGAACCTTGGCTGTCTTCTACCTCTACCTTCTCTATGCGCACCAGGAGTCATCCTTTGATGACGACGACGTGCCCATGATCTTTGACCCCAAGAACACGTTGCAGCTCATGTCGATGGACTGGTCGACGGTTCCCACCCTGTTCCGCCAACAATTCGCTGACCTGCTTTCCGAGAGGCTCATCTCCGCATTTGTCTTACACGCGGCCAGAACCTTCTCAACTGCCGTCGTCAAGTTTTGCCCCGGCGTCTCGGTCAAGTGGGACACGCAGCTACGCGCCCGAGGATGCCCTCGAGTCGGCGGAGCGTTTTCCGGATTGGATTTATCCCTTGGCAACGACGTCGATGCTGTTCTCCCACTCTTGCCCAGACTGACTGGTCAGCTGTTGTCATACCCCTTTCGTTCAAGTTCGGTCCCTCGACTGCCGCCCGAACTCATCAAGGATTTTGTCATCGTCCTGTTTGTTGATCTATTCAAAATACATTGATGGGAATGCAAACATAAAGGACATGATTGGAATACTATCGGGGCCGGATGTGAAACGTGCCAGCGAGTGTAATGGGAATGGGTTGCAAGGGTCGAGGATTGCTGAGGCAATGGAAGCAAAGGGATACACACAGAGTCGTAGAGCAGGACGAACATAAAAAGGCAGATGGACAATACATATAATATGGTGTAATAATGGCAATGACGAGGAAAATGGGAAGGTTGGGTCCTTTTGCAGCCGATTCCGCTACAACTTACACTGCCGTCGGTATTTGAGGAAGCTTGCCACCGCGCTCAATAATGCTTGCTGGATCTTCGCCATGGTCTTCGCCATCTTGCGAGTCGTCATCGGCGTTGGCGGCTTGAGCGCGTGGTCCGCCCCACTGAAAGAAGAAGGAACATGAACAAACGTGCGTGAGCAGGTGCCGCTGGCGCGGGACTTGATGTCAAGAGTGAAAGGCGAACGCACAGTCTTCTCATTCACGGTCCACAGCGTGTACGTGCAATAGGACGTCTCAAAGAACAAGGACAGCGCGCAGTACATGAAAAAGTAGGCAATGCCCTTCCAACGGCGCTGCCACACGGACCACATGAGCACGAGCGACCAGTTGAGCAGCGGGACCAAGAAGAGCATGAACCAGTCCATGGTCGATAAGGACTGGGGCTTTTGGATGGCACGCACAACAAAGTCGAAAAGGAACATGTAGAAGAGGGACCCGCCGACTTGGAAAAGACCGAGGAAACGCATGAGGGCAACGCCGGGGAACTTGATCCAGAACGACGGCGTGGTCACGCAATACAGCTCATTGGCAAGGGAACCAAGGAGCCAGCGGCGGCGCTGGCGGAGGAGATCGTAAAAGTTTCCAGGAGCTTCCGTCTTCGCGATGGCATCGGGAATCTGCGACCAATACATTTTGTGAATAGGACAAAATCAGCACGTGTGGGGGCGGAGGCAACGTACAAATCCAATCGAGTGAGAGGGCAGGTGTTCCATGGCGAGATGGGTCAGGAAGCGATCTTCACCGAGCTTGCGGCGGCAAACTAGATGCACGAAAAAAGAGTCATTGATGTCAGTTGAACGGTCGAACGACCGAGGCAATGAGTCCAGACGCACATTCAAAAGTGGAATCGACGTCCGGCTGGTTGAAGTACACTTCAGCCAATTCGCACATTGTTTGGTACTTGATGGCCGTCAAGGCACCTGCAAACAAGTACACCTGCGTCAGTTTGCTATTCGGTTTGGTTGCGAACAAAGTCGTGAAAGAGAACGACGAACCAGGGAGACAAGTCACGGCACCAAACACCACCTCGGGAAGCCGTGTGCCGAACTGCATGAAAATGTACTCGGCCTGCAAAGTGACAAACAGAAAAGTCAGAATAAGGAACGTGTGAGACGACTCAAGTCATGATAAATAGAAAGGCACATACGTCTTGCAACTGCTGGAAAAAGTTGTTGCCGTGCCCGTTCCGCGACACAATGAATCCCGTCGCTGCGTGTAGCCGGGGGTGCATTGAGAAATGGTCAACGAACCGGCGCACCGTAGGCGCAACGAGCGTGGTATCCGAGTCGAGGAACAGCAAAAGCGAATCGCTTGGGTAAATCTCCCGCTCAACGTTGCGCTTGACCACCTCAAGCATCTTGGACTGCGCATGCAACTTTCCGCCATGCTCGAACCGGCAAATGTTGTACTCGATCCCCTTGTACTCGAGCGTGATGCAGTCGGGCCCGCCCTCGGCGCCCATGTACGCTGGATCGAGCGGCTGCCCACGGAGCGAGTACTTGGTGTTTGAATTCAGGCCGGGCGTGACGCCTTGGTCAAACGAGTCGCGCGTGTACTGGGCAACCTTGAGCAGGCCGTTGTACTTGTTCTTGCCGGTTGTAGAGGGGATAGAGCCGCCAGCGCCACCGTTCAGTGAGAGCATGGAGGGGCTGGGCGACAGAACCTTTTGCATTTGCGGAGAGGCAGAGGCGGACGCCAGAGCGGGCGAGGTCGGGGTCATGCGCGGCGACGTGGCGCCAAAAAGGGGGGAGCTCGATGGTGACAGGGCTGGGCTTCCAGGGTTGGACGCAAAGGGAGGTGGTGGCATGTCGTCGAAATCGTCTCCGTCTTCGGGATTGTAGCCGTGAACCACTGCACCGGTCAGCAACCGCTCGATGGTGTACATTGTCGAGAGGACGTCGTAGCCGTCAAATCCGATAATCACACGCAGCTTCTTGCCAGGGTAGTCGCTTTCGGCAATAGCATCGATGGTTGAAAGCAGGTTGGGCAGCGGTTCTTGGAAAGTCGGAACCAAAATGACAATGTTGGGGTCGTCAACATGATCGCGAGGGCCGGACGACGCTGGTGAGGCCCCAGCACCGACTTGGCCGAGAGCAATGCCTTGCGAGAAAGCAGCAGCGGGTGATTGCTCGTCATTGTTTGAGCTGCGGGTCGACTCGGCGTGCTCATCCATGCGTTTGCGGGTGTGCTGGCGGAGCTTGTACTGCTCGTAGACGATGGCAGAGACGGCCGCGCAAGCAGAAACAAACATGCTGTTGACGAACGAACAAGAGCACAACAAGCACATGAGCGCCAGAGCTGATTGACAATCGATGCTTAACAGGGGAAGACGTACGGGACCATGGCAATAATCAAAAAGAGAAACATGGGCGCTTGGATCGATTCGCGAGCACGTTGAGCTGGTGTTTTGAAGCCAACTGAGCCGTTTGGCACAGTACCAACAAGGTCCTCGCCCGGACCAGAAAAGGTAGGAGATCCGTTCGGAGCATCCACCCGTACTGGGTTGCCCAGTCCAAACTGGACGTCAAACTCGCTGCCAGGCGGTGTGTAAACACCAAACAACTTGGCGACCCAATCCGGCGACAGCGGGTTGAGCGCTGTGAGCATGAGGGCGACGTAAATGAAGTATCCCGTGAAGGCAGTGTACGCAAGCGTGAGGAGCCCCGAAAAGACGGCACGCCGCTTCCCAGACCCACGAATGAAGGTGTAGGCCGCTCCGGCCCGGCCTTCAGCGATGCCTAACTTGACAATTTCGACCAGAGACCACTGTAAGATTGGAGAGCGATGGCCCATGTCAGTCGGTAGGTTTCAATCGGATTGCAGGCGAGAGCGGACGCACGGCATGGAGGGCCCAGCGAGTGACGACGAGCCACAAGGCTGCCACGAGGATGAGCAGGAGGTCGTGCCGAGAAGCACATTATACCACGCCATTTTTTGGTGGTTGATCGCAAGGGACGGAAGGGCCGTGGCAGGGTTGCACTTGGAGCTTGAAAGTCTCTTGGCGGTGAACTTGATGTGAGAAAGGTTGCACAGCGATCGTTAAGTTACTTGACCGGGATGCTTGAGCAGAGCGAATGCATGGGCACCGGCATGGGAAGTGGATCAAGAATTCCGAGCAAGAATAAGGGAGAGGTATGATTGGGCGAGCTGCTGCCAGCGAGACGAACTTGTCGTTGTCGGTGAGTCGAGTGGTGCAAGCAGGAAGGTGGCGGGTTGAAGAGGCTTCAAAACATGAACCAAGGCAATGCTGAGACAGGGCTGTCTCGCAACGGATCCTGATCTCCGAAGTCCAATCACTTCCGATGATCACATTTTTACGGAAAAATCAACTCTTGCGGACTTGCGGTGATAGATCATACTTTCTTATGTACTAGTCCCTTACAATCACGGCAGAATTGAAACCCGGACTGCCGGTCGCCTGGAACAGGGCGCATTCGTCCTTTCCCTGCATGCAGAAAATAGGAGTGCGAACGGAACTTGAGCAGCCAAATTATACGGTCGTGAAGTGCGGACAAATCAAATCATTCCGTTAACGTATGACAAGTACAAACTGTTCCATGCAGCCACTGTCGGCAAACCCATATTCCACACCTCAACCTGCTTGAGCGCCGAGAAACGTGCCCGTCTTGCCACAATAGCCACGACCAAGCACCGGCCCCTGTCAACACTGCACATTCCCATTCACCCCCCAACCCATTGCTCCTCGGACTGCCCCTGGAATCAAGGCATTTCAAGAATGCAACTCGATCGGTGAGTGAGCCTCTCACTCAATAGACGCTCCCGGCCGCAGCATTCACCCTCGCCTCATCCAACTCGGAATCGCCTGGTCCGCGCACACAACCCTAAACCTACCTGCTCGCCTCTCAAAAAACCCTCTGGTAGTCAGCAGAAGCCACGACCATGTCATCCGCGATCCAAGCTTCTGCAACGCCGCCTCCTCCCAACGATCGCGATCGACGCGTGTCAGCCAACTCACCTGTCGGCTCTTCGCTACCACGTTCCCTGTCTGGAACTGGTCCATCTTTGGAGCAACCAGTCAACCTTCGGACCTTGTCCGTCAACACGCTCCACGCCATTCGCAACCGGACTGCCTCTCAAAGCAGTGGAAATGGCACCTTGGCTGTGGGAAATCAGTCCTCGTCCACCCGCAATCATAGTTCAAGCACATCCGCATCGCCTGCCACCAGCTCGGCTCATGTCGCAACCATTGCAAGTGGCCGTGAGGACACCGCAAGTAATAGCGGTGGGAACGGCCATCTGCGATCACGATCCGTGTCACCTGCCAATTCGGGCACATCCAACGCCACAGCATCGGGCCAAGGAGGATTGTCGCGTGGCAGCTCAGCTAACAAGGGACTTTTCAAAGCCATGACACTGATCGAGTATCGAGGGTTACGGTTTGTGGTCATGGACGCGCCGTCCGAGACGAATGTCGGGCATTATGCAAAGGAACTGCAACGATTTGGCGTCACTGATGTTGCGCGAGCGTGTGAGCCCACGTATTCGGCCGATGCCTTGTCCACATTCAGCATGAAACTCCATGTCCGTTTACTTCCACGCATTGGCAGCATTGTCCACTGACTGACGCGCTCGGCTGGCGTTTCGACATACCTAGGAGCTCAACTTCAAAGATGGAGACCCGCCTCCGCCTCTAGTGGTTGAGAAATGGCTTCAACTCGTCGCTTCCAAGTTTGTCCCCTCAAACCCCAAAGAATCACCACCGACCGACACTGCAATCGCAGTTCATTGTGTTGCCGGATTAGGACGGTAAGCTTACCCGGTTCACCCCTCCTCATCCTTTCGGAACTATGATTCCATTGCTAACAGAATGTTGTTGTGTCTCATGCAGAGCACCTGTTCTCGTGGCCATCGCCCTGATTGAAGCCGGAATGCCACCACTGGAAGCAGTCGAGTTCATTCGATCCAAACGCCGGGGCGCCCTCAACATGAAGCAAATCCATTTCCTCGACTCATACAAGCGGCGAGGCAAGGGTAAGTTTGCCGCCCTACCCGGTAGCCCGTCAGACGGTGCGGGAGGAGGAGGAGTAGGTAAAGGGGGCGGAGAAGAAAAAGAAAAATGCATCATTATGTGACTCTGTGACTGGACGCGTGGACGTTTTGTTTCGAGATCGTCTCGTACGCACTTTACTGTCTCACCCAATGCCTGCTTATGGAGTCGTGTCTGAGTTGGATGGATGTACTTCTGTATATTGGCCCCTTTGCTCTCCTCGCGAGCTTGTGTTCTGTTAGGATTTTGAGGGATCCATAATACCACACCAGCGCGGGCAAGCGCACCGCGAGCATTAACCGAACACTTCCTAAACCCGGACTGCTGTGTCGCTGTCACAAATCCCAAATTCGATTACTGGCATCCATCCACATGACTTTCGCCGCGAACACTGGGTGGCAGCCGAGGTCGCATTAATCACGTTTTTTGATCTTTTCCATCTCATCCATCATGTGAATGCACGCAGCTACAATATTCGCGCGCTAAGAACAAATTAATTCATATGTCCACGTGCATTATGCAAGTAGGACCCACCCCCAGATGGCATCGCACACCGCTGACATCACCTTCTTCCCACCACACCATGAGCCATGTTGCCCAAGACCTTTGACTGACGACGCGGACCAAGGAAGAGCACGAATCGTGGTGAATTGGTAGTCAATTTGTCACGCATTCGCATGATCGCGCGCGCATTGGGAACGCCAGAGCACCGGGAATAGTTGGCAATAAAGTCACTGGAGCATTTAACGATGGTTGGGAATGTCACCCCTAACCCGACAACAAGGCACAAGGCGAGCTCCAATAACGTGCAGATCAGCTAGAAACGGGAGGACAGATGGAAGAAAGGGCCGGTGCAACGGATTGGCCCCAGTCGGCAATGGAGCTAATTTCTTCCCCGCGCTTTGAAGTACATTCCAAAAGTCACACCACTGGGTTTCCATGAGCGCACAGCGCAACAACTGGCCCTGGGTCCACTTCCCCCCGCACTCGTGTCACTCGCACGAGCGTGAGACAGAATCCGCTTCGTTCTCATGTGAATGCTGAGTAGACCACATTTGACCGGTACAGAGAGACCACCCGCGCTGGTCGCTGCTTCCCACTGTCCGGCATCTTGGCATACAAAAGGCTGCCAGGTCCCCATCCGCTTGCCCGTCTGTTGCACGGTCCCTCATGCACCGTCTACCTTCCGACCTCGTAGATCCCCGTCCTCTTCTTTACACATACACCACCATGATGTTTTCGACCTCGTCCCTTCTTTTGCTCCTCTCTCTGACCGCGACTTTGATCTCTGCCGCGCCCGCAACCGACCCCGTCGCGTCCAACCTTCGCGATGCCGGTAAGCTCCTGTCGCCCGGCCTGTCCAAGTTCGACTATGCCAGTCTCCGTGGTGACATGACACCCGCACAAGAAGCCCGCTTGCGCGAGATCATGTCCCGTGAAGCAACTGACGATGTCAAGCGTCGCGAGCTCATGCGTGTCAACGCCGCCGCGCCGTCCTTGCCTACGCTCGGTGCCGGCGAGGTCGAGGCTCTGCGCGACTTTGGTCAGTTTTCTGCCGTTGCGTACTGCGCTACGGGATCAAACTTGGGCAACTGGGCGTGTGGAAAAGCCTGCAAGTACGCCAAATTTGAATCATCTTGTTGTTTCCGCATGGCTGTCGCGGTGTGATCTGACACAGCTAACGTGTTTGTTCTTATACTTGCTCCCCCAACAATCCAGTGCCCGTGTCCGCTCGGCGCGTTTCACGAACTTGCTCTCTGGTGAAGACACGCTCGGATATGTTGCAATCCGCCCCAACCAAGGCCAAATCGTCGTCTCGTTCCGTGGCTCCAACAATGCTGGTAACTGGGCCGACAACCTCAACCTGATCCGCACAAACTACCCGTACGGCCGTCTCCCTGGGTCGGACGGCGCTTCGGTCCACCAAGGTTTCGTCGATGCTTACCGCCCCGTTCGCTCGGCTACGCAAAACGCATTGCGCAACGCCGTGTCGGCCAACCCTGGTTTCCAAGTCGTATTCACGGGTCACTCGCTCGGTGGTGCGCTTGCCACGCTCGCGGCCACGGACGCCATTGGTGCCGGTATCGTGTCTGCCAATCGTGTCCGACTGACAACGTTTGGTGCCCCGCGTGTGGGCAACAACAACTTTGCCAACATGGTGACTCGTCTCGGCCTTGCCGGCCTTGACCGCGTCGTCGAGGGTAACGACCTGGTCCCGCATATTCCGCCTGCGTTTGCCGGTTTTTTGCACTCGGCTGGCGAGAAGTACGTGCTCGATGGCCGTGCGTACGTGTGCGGAGGGCTCGAAGACGGCAAGTGCTCCAACTCGCGCGTGCCTTTCCTGTCCATTGGCGCCCATGGTGAATTCTTCGGCCAGCGCGATTTCTTTGGCAAGTCTGGGTGCTAAACGAAGGAGGAGTCCAGAAGTATCAGTGAATCCGTTGTGTACCAAGTTTTGCTGTCCTGTCTGCGGACCTTGATCAGTTTGACACAGCGCTTGGCTCGCTGTCATGATCGTGTGTGCTTTTTCCTTGCTGTGCTGTATCATTCACAAAAGAAATAGATGTGCTCAGTTCTTTGTCATTGGAGACCTCTTCACTCGCTCCTGGGAAACGTCTCAAGCGCATTATCGGCATGAGTTGAGCTTGCGAAAGTTTGCATCGGTTGAGGGTCAAGTCGGAAGAAATATTTACCTACTTGCATGCAACGGGTTGTTAGCGTGCAGGTCGACAAGGGTAATCACGTTTCCATCCGCGCTCTGAAATGCTTCCCCAAAAGTCACACAACCGCAACAACGAATGACCCGTGATATCATATTGACACAAATGACTGAGGTGACTTCCTGAAGCGAATTGACTGCGCGTCACACTGGGTCCTCTCCCCGGACGCGTGTTGCGAGACATCGGCTGTATGGCTGTATGGATGATTGGGTTGGCCTCATGCGCTCCACAGAGACGGCACCGTCGCCGTCATGAGTACTGGGCCGTTGCCGTCTGTACGAGGTGCCAGAATACAAAAGGCGGTCGGCTACCTCGGCGTATGGCAGGCTTTTGCTTGACCTATTGTCCCGGGGCGCTAACTTCCCGCGAGTAGATCCTCGTCCTCTTCTTTACACATACACCACCATGATGTTCTTTTCTACCTCGTCCCTCCTCATCTTGCTCCTCTCGCTGACCGCGACTTTGATCTCTACGGCGCCCGCAACCGACCCCGTCGCGTCCAACCTTCGCGATGCCGGTAAGCTCCTGTCGCCCGACCTGTCCAAGTTCGACTATGCCAGTCTCCGTGGTGACATGACACCCGCACAAGAAACCCGCTTGCGCGAGATCATGTCGCGCGAGGCTACCGACCAAGCCAAGCGCCAAGAGCTCATGCATGCCAGCGCTGCCGCTCCGCCTCTGCCGGCGTTGGGGACCAGTGAAGTCGAAGCTTTGCGCGACTTTGGTCAGTTCTCTGCTGTTGCGTACTGCGCTACAGGTTCAAACTTGGGCAACTGGGACTGCGGCAAGGCCTGCAAGTGCGTCTTATTCCAATTCCGATCCGCTGCTGCTGGATCAATTGCTGTTGTCTAACAAAAGTAAGTCGCATTGAATGGCGAATCTGTCGCTCCAGTACCCGTGTCCGCTCGGCGCGTTTCACGAACTTGCTCTCTGGTGAAGACACGCTCGGATATGTTGCAATCCGCCCCAACCAAGGTCAAATTGTCGTGTCGTTCCGTGGCTCCAAAAATGCTGGCAACTGGGCCGACAACCTCAACCTGATCCGCACAAACTACCCGTACGGCCGTCTCCCTGGGTCGGATGGTGCCTCGGTCCATCAAGGTTTCGTCGATGCTTACCGCCCCGTTCGCTCGGCTACGCAAAACGCATTGCGCAACGCCGTGTCGGCCAACCCTGGTTTCCAAGTCGTATTCACGGGTCACTCGCTCGGTGGTGCTCTTGCCACGCTCGCGGCCACAGACGCCATTGGTGCCGGTATCGTGTCTGCCAACCGTGTCCGACTGACAACGTTTGGTGCCCCGCGTGTGGGCAACAACAACTTTGCCAACATGGTGACTCGTCTCGGCCTTGCCGGCCTTGACCGTGCCGTTGAGGGCAACGATCTGGTCCCACACATTCCGGCCGCGTCTGCTGGCTTTTTGC
The DNA here is from genome assembly GCA_002102555.1 of Catenaria anguillulae PL171. Taxonomy (NCBI): domain Eukaryota; kingdom Fungi; phylum Blastocladiomycota; class Blastocladiomycetes; order Blastocladiales; family Catenariaceae; genus Catenaria; species Catenaria anguillulae. The sequence goes on from MCFL01000012.1 coordinate 486,617, forward strand.
ACTCGGCTGGCGAAAAGTACGTCTTCAACAGCCAAGCATACGTATGCGATGGGCTCGAGGATGGCAGGTGCTCCAATTCTCGCGTACCGTTCTTGTCGATGGACACACACAGTGAGTTCTTCGGCCAGCGCGATTTCTTTGGGGCGGCTGGGTGCTGATATTCAACAAGCGAAGGTATTGTCGCGTCAGGCCAAGGCATGATTTGGTTCGAAGCACTGTTTGTGTGTGTTGTTTTTGTGGTGGCTCAATGTCATGACCTCGTGTGCTTGCCCATAAGTCCGCAACAGATACAAGTAGACGCTGGACATCCGCTTGAAAATTCTTCCTCGCCTTGGTTCGAACTGAGGCTGTGAAGCGTGCCAGGTTAAGCAGAACAGCACAACGGTCTCACGGACATCATGAATCGGTCTGGCGGTAAATTGGGTGTGGTCATGGTTGATCACGTTTGTTGAGGCTGTTGAGCACTGTTGAGAAATCTTGGCTCGATCAACTGCTGTGGACCGCTGTTGACTGGGGACGCGTCACAACACCTAATGATCCGGCGCTGTTGTTGGTCAAGACATTCCATTCAATGCTGGTTCACCTTCTGCCAACTCGCCAGCGTTCTCTCCAGATGCTCCGCCTGTTAACGAGTCTTGATCGAATGTCCCCAAGAAGGCGGCCATTCAATCGCACACTGTTATGTAACCGGCACCTGCTGACAAGTCTGGATCGAACGTCCCCAAGAAAGCAGTCATTCAACCACATGCTGCGACGTAACCGACCTGACGATTCAAGGCTCGCGACTTATTCAACAGTCAGTTAGGCATGAACAATGGCTATCATATCACCAATGCAAGAAAGATATAATATACAGACATTCCACATTCGTTCCGCGATTAAACCGAATACACTTGAAGACTTGAAAGCGAACAAAGAAAGCAAAGCAGGAAACAAGGAAACCAAAGCAGGAAACAAAAAAAGACACCAAACGCTCAATCCTCACCACGCATCGCTCCAGCATCATCACCTAAGTCACCCGACTCAGTACCGCCTTGCTCGCCCGCCTGGTCTTCACCATACTCATCCAAGTCTTGGCCATCTTCGTCACCTTCGCCCGCCACTGCTGCGTCCAAGTCCACACTGACCACGCCCGACAAATTCACACCAAGCTCATGCGCACTCAAATCCACGGGTTCCTTGTCACCGGCACTGAAAATGATGGGGCCCAAATGGGCCCACAACGCCAAGCGAACCGAGGAAAAGTTGGCGAGCTTGGAGAGGTGGTCGAGCGTGACACGGTAACGTGCCGACGCTTTGGCGGTGCGCAGGTCGATGTTGCCGTGCAGTACAAGACAAGCGTAGACTTCAACAGCAGCAATGAAGCGGGCGAGGCGAGCGTAGTTGGCCAGAGATGGCGCGCGGGTGAAGTCCAGTGGACCGGTGATCCAATACTTGCGGATATGCCGGCCCAGCATGTCCCCCTTGGCTTGCTTGCCATGCAGGAGCGTACGGACCAGCTTCCCGAACCGGGGATGAAGTCCGGGAACCTGGCCCGTGTACTCCCGCTGGTTCGAAACCGCCGTGTTGGGGCCTGTTTGGGGGCAAGGGCGCCGAGAACCACAAAGGGTGCGTGAATACATACCAATCATTTAGGTTGAAAGGCGTGCACACGCGGGACATCTTGGGAAGCGCGGGCGGGCGCGGGTCGTCGTCGTCGAGCTTGGCGATTTCCGCTTCGCGCCATGCTTGCATCTGTGCGTAAGCATTTTTTAACTCGTCGAATGAGGGGGTAATCTCGTCCGTGTACCGTTTAAATGTCTGCTTGATAGCAGACTCGGCCGACGACAAGAGATGCAGGCACTGGAAAACAGCAACTCGTTAGCTCAAGGTTCAAGGTAAGATAGGTGACAGTGCTTCGACAACGGACCAGTTCCGTTGTGAGCTCGGACGCATCAAGGCCCTTGCTCTTGAAAGCAACGTCGACTGCAGACCTCAATGCGTCGGCCGCCTTCTCTTCATCTGCCTGGCAGACAAAGCCGAAGCGGAACAGGGCCACAAAACGGCAGGCACGATTCAAGGATGGTACATGTCTGCGGAGCGCCTCGGCCTCGCCCTTGAGGCCCGATGTTTTGCTCGGCGTTTCCGTGGCCCTGTCCTCGGCGGTGGCACGAGCTTGAGGACGGTTTTGGGCCGAACCCTGGGAGACTGGTTGGCGTTGGCCAGCAGAAGGAGCTGGAGTGCGCGGGAGTTGACGCGACGAGCCAGCAGACGTTGAACCTTGTGCACGGGTTACTGAACGGACAGCCGGAGTCCTGGCTGCAGTGGTAGTCTAAACAGCGAAAACGAGGGTGAAACGTGGATGGAGTACATATCGCAATAGCAAATAATTTTCATGGCGTGTGAGTGTGCGGTGGGGAATGGATGTGGAATGGGATTGGACAACGAAGATGCAAAGGTCACTCACTCTGCAGTGGATGGAAAGGATCTTCAGTCAGATCGGGGGACGACGCGTACCTCCTGACGCACATCATCATCATCCTCATTGTCAGTGATGACCCGGCGGCGCTGACGACCCAATGAAAAGGAACCCTGCGTTTGGCGCTGATGAATGCACACAATGCAAACCGGTTCCGCTTCGTCGAGGTGCTCGTTACAAAAAACTCGCATGCAAATCTGGCACGTTTGCGGCTGCAGCACCTCGTCAAATTCGTGAAGATAGACAATGGCTGTGCACGAACGAAACCAGCACTTCACGCCTTGCGCTTGCCCTTGGTTCTGAGAGTCGGTCATGGTTGGAGGTGTTTGGGTGAAGTCAGGGGTCTGAACTATGAGCCTGAGTAAGAAAACAACGCAACAGAGAAACGAATGGGACGACTCGACCTTTTTATCATGTGGTGACGGTGACCTTAGGCTTTGACAATGGAACGCGATAGAACCGTGTCTCAAATTCACGTGCCACGTTGCTGACGGTTGAACTTCACCATCCTCGCATCAGGAGAGACTGCTGCACGGACAGAACAGTGCGTCAAATGCCGTTGCTGCATAACGACCATCATTGTCGCCAAATCAGTGCCTGCAACTGCGATGGAGCAATGCAAATGAACCACGCCATGAGCACTCGTTCCGCCAACACTACAAGACCTCTGGACTATCCCAGCTCAGCGGACCGCATAGAGTCTGATTCTGAGCAATCTGACGCCGACAATCAGCGCCGGTTTACCTGTCCTCACTGCCTCGCCCGAGTTCGCGGCAGAACACAGTGGACACGTCACAAAAAGGAGTATTGCCCATCGTTGGTACAACGCCAGCCAGGCAGCCAGCTTCCCACGGCGCGACGTCAGGCGCAAGATCCATCCATCACAGATCCACTGTACCAGCATGATTCCGAGCACTCAGGTCACACATCCCCTGTCATCGTATGGATCTTTCCTGCCTCGAAAACGCATCCCCACCATATCTGACGTGTATCATATACAGCGGACAAGGCGGGTCGCCAAGCGCTACCAAGTTAACTATCAAGAGCACTCCACCACGGACGAGGAGGATGTTGACATGGATGATCCAGCGGAAAAAGAACTGGTTGAAGACGAGCTCGCAGGTTACTTGGATCGCATGCAAACGCTTCATTTGGGCGACGAGCACCAAGATTCTGACCAAGAACAGACCGAAAACGAGCGCCGCCGCCGCCGCAATGCAACTGACATGCGGCCAACTGCTGATATACCGCCCCGAATCAGGGAGCTCCTCAATCCATCACCTCTTAGTTTTGATCTCCCATCTCATTCACTCCAAACGGCGAATCCTCGGCCCTTTTCTGGTGCGCTCCCGTTTCTCAGTTACAGTCCCAGCTTGGGTTTCTTGCTGACCACTTTGTACTCTCCATGGACAGGTGGGATCAATCGTCTCATTGCGCCTTTTGCAACAGTTCGCGAGTTGAATATGGCGTACTATTCTCTCGTTGAGCTGGGCATGAGCAAGCCTGGTTTCAAACAGTTTTTGAAGCTTGTTTCGGACCCCTGTGTCATTGGCGCTGAGCCGTTTACTTTCAAGTCTTTGGATCATGTCATCGACATGATAAAACAGAATCCGTACTACCAAGCCTTTGAGACAACCCCAGTCCAAGTCCACCCGGATGGTCCGCCTATTTGGTTTGTCCATCGCAACCTCATGAGCACTATTGCCCATTTATTCCACTTGCGCAAGTTTCTTCACGTTATGCAAATCTGTCCCCGTCGCGCATATGCATCAGGGAAACGCGCCTACTGCGATCCTGCTGCCGCCAAGGAATGGGAATGGACGGCCTACACGTGCAACTGTGACTCTGGCGACACCGATTACCCGTGTATTGTGTTTCCAATCGTCTTTTATTCGGACAAGACCAGCATTTCCAAGCACCAAGAGCTTTGGCCGATTTACGTATACTTCCCTGGTATTGATCCTGATATCGTTTCAAAGCCCGACCATCGTGCAATGTATTTGGTTGGGTTCATCCCCATTCCCACCGACCAAGCCTTCCAGAACCTTTCCCAGTCTGCCAAGGTTTGCGCATTGCCGTCGCCTGCATTGGCCTTGTTCTGCTGATACCCAACCATCGCACTCACCACCCTGTTTCATTTCTGTGTATCATGTAGTCACTCTACCGTCGCACTGTTTTCCACAAGTGCATGGACGCTCTCTTCGACCATGACTGGATGGATGCAGTTCAAGACGGGTTTTGTGCCCGCGGCCCTGACGGCTACTTCTACCGCCTCTTTCCATACCTGCAGCAATATCAAGGCGACCTTCAAGAATTTGCCACTGTTTCTCTCACTCGTGGCCACAAAGCTCTTCAGCCATGTCCCAAATGCGCCATTTCCAACGCCAATGTGTCCAACCCATCGCTTGCTGTGCATCGCCAGTCAGCAACTCGTTCTCATGACACCCTTCGCCAAGCGCTTCGCGAGCAACGCCCTGCCAGTCATTTCAAACAGATTGGTCTGTGGGGCCAAGAAAACGCCATGTTCAAGGCCACGGACAACATCTACAAGGCACTCACTGTTGACCCGCTGCACCAGTTTGACTTGGGGATCATTGATTACGTTGTAAGCGGGATTGAACAGTTGATTGTCTACACCCGTGGTCAGGCTGCAAATGCATGCCTTCGCGAGTTGTACGACCGAACGTCCGTGGCTCTCCCTCCTTACCATGCCGTTACCTCTCGATCTGCTTCATTGTTGGCGGTTGACCCAGCAAAAAAGAAGAGTTTGAAGGCGTATGAATGGAAAAACCTCGGCAAGGTTTGTTGCTCGCCGTTTTTTTTTTTTTCTGTTTGATGCGATTGAGTATATGTTGCATGACTGACCACGCGGTATTTATTCATGCACTTGCCTGCTGTCCTAGATCCTTGTTCCGGCACTTATGCAACTTGTCCCCAATTACCCCATTGTGCAAACAATTGTGACGGACATGTGCGATTTTGCTGCGTGGGCACGTGCAACGATTCCGACCGACATGACCATTGCTGCCGCGGACGCTGCCCTCGGACGTTTTCTATCCTCATGGAGCACGTTGCAGGCAACCCTCGTTACCTTGTCGCGGTCACGGACCCCAGCAACACATCCCTCTCGGCCCAGTTCGCAGCAGAATCAGAATTCGTGCAGCGAAACGGAATCCAGTACGGACGACGATGCCGGTAGCCCGATCGCGACTGGTTCCCGTCGGAAGGGACGCACGGCCAAAAAACGAAAGCCATACAAGCCTCCAATGCCGCTCAAACTTCACTACCTCACGCACTGGTCTCCAATGACCCGCTTGTTTGGCTCTGTGGACCGCCAAGGCACCCAACACGGAGAAAAGAAACACGCGGTGACAACAAAGCCAAGCGCCAACCACACCCCTATGAGAAAAATGGTCCGCGTTTCATGTGGCAGGGTCGTGGCGTTTCTGTGCCGAAAGAACTCGAAGGCCATTTAGTGGACAGATATTTTTAGGTACAAACGACCAAAGGGCCGCAGTGGTGATGTCATTGCTTTCGAGCGGACTGACGGCAGCTCCCTACCAAATGTACTGATCATTTGTCTCACCCGGCTGATTCCGTTGTCGTTCTCGATTCTCTCGGCTGGCCCCGACCCTTCCCGGCCGCCGCCAGCCTTGACCGTCGACAGACTCGACCACGCACACGCATGGCAGCAAGTCAGCGACATGACACAAATGCTGAAATGGAATCAGGAATGTAATGAGATTTGGAATAGATTGCGAAGCAAGTGGTTTGTAATACAATACTGGGCACCGACTGCTGGGTACTTGAGCGAGTTCGAGAGGAGAAGACAGTTAGGTATAGCAAGTAGGGAAGGGAAGCGGGCGACAATAACGAGTCTATATGGAAAGCAGTCAATGGGTCAGCTTTTGTCAAGCAATCACAGATAGAGAAGGATGCAACGAACCGAGGAGAGACCCGCAACGGGCACAGCAGCTGGCTCGGATCCTGACGACGTCATGTCGAATAGTGAGCGCAAATTGATTGCAAAGGAACGGACAATGATTTGTCTGTCGGATCAAAAAAGTAAGGCAGCGTACCAGCAATGGTTGTGGGCCGATTGGGTGGAGCTGTGCAACGAGAATACCTATCGAGCATCAAATCAAGGTGATTAGAAGCTGGAAATGCTGGCGGAACCGAGGAGAGCGTACATGGTTTGATAGCGAGAAAGGAACATGACGAGAAACCAACCGCATCGTCAAGCGGCCAAGACGGATGGAGAGCGTCATTTGAGAGCGTATGCACAAGTTACATACATGACATTAGGCATTCCGGTGAGAAAGCAGACGACAGAGTACTTGAAATACTTGCCCAGAGAGCGGGTCGACGGCGAAGTCCGTCGTCTTCAAGTGATTGAACTTGGCGAAGAAACCTTGTCGATCTTCACACGCTCAATGCGTGCAGAAGCGCGTCCCGCCGATCTTGCTTGATCTCAAGTGCGTTCTTCAAAGCACATTCCCATCAATACATAGCAATCATTTGTCTGCTATTGACTCCCGCGAGGCAGGATGGAGAAGCGAAAGACTATGGGATATCAAGCGATTCGCATCATTGCCGACCGCCCAAGAGACTGACGTCTGACCACGCGCCATGTACCAAGATGTCCTGCCAGCTCATCACCATCCGTGCCTCGATTCCCAACTAAATGCAGGCCGGCCGGGCTAGCGACTGGGAGATTTTGTCTGGAACTATCATTCCCACTGCACAAGCCCCCAACCTGTCAGAAAACGCACCTCGGGTGACAAGCCATATATATACAGGCTGTAAAACCGCGTCCGAGAGCAGGTGTCCGTGGTACGACCGCATGTCCGGTAATTGTGAATCCTTTTGCGTCTCACAGGACCGTGTTCGAGTACTGCTAAACCGATATGCCAGGACGTGATTTTGAGTAGGGAGATGCATCAGAAATACTCATACATGCTTAAAGAGTAGGCTTACCTCCTTTTTCAAGAGCCTTCGACGAATTTGTGCAAGCAAAAAAGCAAAAAGATAGACACAAGCACAATCGACTTTGAGCGGTTTCGAACACGGTCCTGTGAGACGCAAAAGGATTCACAATTACCGGACATGCGGTCGTACCACGGACACCTGCTCTCGGACGCGGTTTCACAGCCTGTATATATATGGCTTGTCACCCGAGGTGCGTTTTCTGACAGGTTGGGGGCTTGTGCAGTGGGAATGATAGTTCCAGACAAAATCTCCCAGTCGCTAGCTCGGCCGGCCTGCATCGTACGAGTTTTGGGTCTCCGCTTTTAATTGTTGCAAATGTACCTTGACCTAGCACGAAGTGGATAGGCGTGACAGAGTGGGCTGGTCAAAGAGACCAGAAGCGAATTCCATAGAGGTTCAAAAATGCGGAGGCTCGATCCAGTCAACCGTTCTTATAGGATCCGTCGGCCGTTTTTCACGACAGAGGTGGGTGAAGTTCATGAATGGAACATGTGCAAGGAGGCAGGCAGGACGGGTTTCATGCAGCTTAAATATGGGGTGTAGGAGAGGTGCAAGCCAGCCGCGACAGGCTCGGCGGCGAACTTTTCGTTGGGTAAAGCGATATGTTCTTGTATTATTTTTTATGGCGACCGAAGCATTTTTCAATGTCGATGAACGGAAGGAACAAGACACATCACCACACATTGATCGCGATTGAAATCGTTACTGGCCAGGTGTGTTTGTGATCGATATCGCACGCCCGGTTGATCGCAACCGACGATCCTTTGAACAAATGTGAGCAGTGGCTGGTGAAACGGCCGTGGCGTTTCTGAGCCGAAAGATTGGTCCCTCCCAATGATTGGCAGGGTACATTTTCGGTCCATTTTTCTCATAGGGCACCAATTACGATCGCAAGACTGTCACATTGCAAGCGGCGAACCGGATTGCTTTGCTGGATGCAATTCAAGATGCGCTGGAGACGGTGTATTGGTATTGGCCAGGTACGTATGCTGATTTCCCCGCGCGCGTTTTGCAACTGACTGACATATAATTTACAATCACTCACTTCTCTCCATCTTTTTCCTGTATCTCCCTGCCTGCTTGTAGAGGCAGTCGGCGACAACATGAAGGCAAACCTTGCACCAGTCGACCAGTTGCGGAAACCCCGCTCGTTGACACCAACGGCACCGGAATACCATTTTGCGAGTTACCTCGGGTCGTTCTCTTTTTCCGAGCTGCCAAACACCGCCGCCCGGCAATCACCCATTCATCCTTACTTTGCGCGTGCAGTCGCGTCCGGGCTCTCGGGAGGTGTATCCCTTGGCCATTCGCCCGCAACTTGGCCAAAGCCAGACAACGACAAGATTGACGTATATCAAGCAATCAAGCTGCAATTTTGGTCGCCCTTTACTCACAGCCAAGTGTCCCAGCTGTTACGTGCACGATTGTCCAACCATCGTTCAGGCGCTTGGTGTGATGGTGTCGTGTATTTGAAGGATGGTGGAAAGTCGTTGGGCCTTGGTCGATTGCGGCATATGGTTGTGTATGAGAGCTTTGGCAGCGTGGTTGAATCTGTGCTCCTTGAGCCGTTGAAGGTGCTGCACAAGGTTGATGAGCAATATGGGTCCAAGCTCATGATCTTGGAAGAGCCCAATACTCGCGATGCTCAGCTCGTTCCAGCCGAATCCCTCCTGTTTGGGTTTCACCTTTGTCCGGTTTTTTCAAGCCGAATCCGTGGTCGACACTCAGACGCCCGGTCCTTTGATGGCTCAAGAGCCGTCTACAAGCAATGGTGCGTGAATCATTATGCTGAAGAACACACAGCACACTTTTTTGGGGATGTGAAGAACAGGGACCTGTTTGAGTAAGCGATGCAGTGTTGTGGGTATAATACACCTTGCCGTCTCGCCGTTCTTCTGGACTGGATGGGTCAACTACGCCTGCTGGAGCGTTATAGATTGCTATCAAATGTGGACTGACACTTACTGCAGTCGATCGTTGTTGACCACATATGGTCGCGTTGCTGATAACTCAACAGCACACAACCACGTCTGACCACATGCTACGAACAAATGACAGCAGTTTACATCAGGCGGTCAAGCTTGGTCAAGACGAATTATGAGCAGATCAGATGGGAATGCTTTCGACAACGGTGATCAAGTGCAGATACTAGTTGTGCAGCCGGTTGAGTAATCCCGGTTTCGTGATGGAACAGCGCATGTTTTGGAGTCAGGGATCACAAAGACGCACAAGTAAATCAAAATTCATCACCAAACGACAGGGTTGTCGTCTTTGCACCAACCCTCTTCCTTTTGTTCTTTTTGCCCTCGACCGCACCTGCCCTCCTTTCGCCCTCATCTGCTTCCACATCCGCATCTGCGGCCCGCTTGCGTTTAAACAGCCTCGGCTTGAACGAGTCCACTTGTGTTGTCCCCGCCAAAGCATCTCGCTCATCTACCCTCTCGTACTCGCCTGCCTGTGCCATTTCTCTAGCCTCGCCCTTGACTCTCAACGCCGGCGGAACAGCAATCCCCGCGTCTTCCAACTGGTGCATGGCCAACACCCTCGCGACCGCATCTGCCGCAATGTGGGTCTCGCCCTCGCCCACCTCGACCTGCGGCATATCCTCCGCATCCAACGCCGGCCCCAGCGCACGCTGCGCAAGCCGCGCCACCGCATCGCCAAAGATCTTGTCAAACACCTCTTGCGGCGGCCGGGGCATGCTGGCAAGCGGATCGACCCACGCGACATGTGCAGGCGTTTCGGCCGCAACGTGCGACCTCGGATCGAGTTTGAACGGGTTTGCGCCCCTTGCGCCTTCCAGGATCGACTGCATGGTCGCCTCGTTCAAGTGCTCGTCGACCTCGGGGCCGACGTCGCCACCTAGACCACTGGGTCCGCTGCCGCCCGCGTTGTGCTTGCCGTGCGGTGGCGCGACGCCAAACCTTTTGCACACGAGTCGAGTTGGGAAAAAGTCTGTAATTGTGCGTGTCATGGCACCAAACATGCTCATGGCTGCTGCCGATGCGGCGGGATCGCCTCCAGCCGTGGAGGTAGACGTCGTCGCCCCCGCGTCTGTGTCGGCAGCAGCAGGCGTCGCATCGCCGACTTGCACCTCGGCGCGTGTGAACCGCGCTTCGAGCATGGCCGACATGGGCCGAAACAGCGACGCGGTCGAGGCGAATTCAGATTGCTCTGCGTCAGAAAGGATCTGTGAATTGCGACAAAAATGGGCAAGGTCAGCCCTTTCCCCCACAAGTGCTGGATATGCCCCATAGCGTACCGGCGGATCTGTTGAGTTGCCAGCACAAAACTCGCAGTAGGCAAGAAATCGGGCGCGCTTGTCGCCCGTAAATGGTTTGTGTGGCGCATTAAGAGCTGCTTGCGCGATTTCTTTGGATACTTTCTTGATTGTCGGATGTGCGGCCATGGATGGCAAGGGTGGCGGCGGCGGGATCGGGAGCTGCGGCATGCCTGAGGGCAGGGGTGGTGGGGGCGGAATCGAAAGTCCGTGCGGTAACCGCATGACAGGGAGCCCCGTGAGCGGAGGAAGTGGCATTGGTGGAAACGGCGTGCCTGGTGGGAGTGGGGGGACGAGAACAGTCGGTCCAGGTGGCGGCAACTTTGCGATTGGCGGCTTCGGCTTCCAGCCCTCGGGTACTCGGACAGTAGCGGCAGGTGCGCTCAAAACGACGCCGCGCGCGCACACAATGAACCCTGGGATGGCTCGCATACCGTCGCTGCACACGTCGGTTGCACCAATCGGTGTGTCGTACGCTTTCGAAGCCGGCTCGATTGGGTGCTTCTTGGACAAGCGCGGGAGAGCGACCCGGCCAAGCCCAGTGCCCTCATCGTCCTCTTGATCCGAGTACACAGCCACATCCTCGTCCATGTCGTCCTCGTTGAGAATGCCGACACCGATCCCGCCGCGAATCCCTAGCGGGGCGGCTCGCTTGCGAGAAGACGAGGAAGCAGTGGGTTCCGATAAGGGGCGGATGATGGATACATGGTTGGTTGAATGATATCCGAGGCCATGGCGGTCGCGCTTGGTTGGTGGAATGAAGGATGGCCAGGTGGTAGACGACGATGTTGAGAGCGCTGAGCGAAAGCCGAGGCGGCGTAAGAGACGATGACCAGGCGAATCAGCCGAGTCAGATTGAGTCGCCGGGACGAGCAGCCCGAGCAGATCTTTTGATTGAACTTGCTGGGTACGGGACTCTTTTGGGTCGGATGCCCGTTGATGTTGAATGGCCCGAAGTTGCTTGCCGTCGAGGGCTTCCTCAAGATCCTCCTCGTCCATGTAATCTTCGGGCCGCATTGTTTTGCGCTCCGACCTGGTCGACCGTGAGGATTCAAAGGTTGATGGCTGCCATCCTGCGTGTCATGCACATGTGGACGTCAGGGCACGACTCGGTCCGGTCCCACCAATGTGCTGGCTGGTACACTCTGTTTCGTACGTACCTTCTTTGCTGCCCACTGTGTTGTAGTACCCAGCGGAAAACCCGCCCTTGAACGCGCCGTGCAGTCGCTTGCGGCCTTGCTCATCCGTTACTTCTTGCTTCCATACCGGCACAAACCCTTGACCTTGGCCCTGTCGTCCGCGGATGCGGCGTTCGATGGCGCCGGATTCGGGTGTGTGGGCCAAGGGCGTGCCGACGCGGGCATACGAGGTGAAGGTTGAGGACGATGACGGTGACGATCGATGGAGATCCATGGCAGTTGAGATCAAGTGCACCGAGTGCTGCGAAAAATGGAATACACGTATGTTCGGGTTGAGGGCTTAGCCATTTGCGATGATATGCGTCTTTGGAAGCTTGAAGTGGAGGGCATAGATGATCATCATGTGGTGGAATGGCGGAATGACCATGAGAAATTGGCCGCGATTCCCTCCTCTGTTCACCGCGATTTCCCTCCGCCACCCAAGTGTCCAGTCTGCAGCAGTTGCGTCTGCCAACGTCAGGGAAGCACTTGCCGTCCAACCGATCATCAATCGGACTACGGCGTAAGAGATGACATCTGCACATCGAAACTTGAGCCTGGGTTCCTCCTTTTCGTCTGAAGGCCATCGGAACGTGCACATGGCAGACCCGAGGCAGGGGTGTTGCATCAAGTCTCCACCCTTATTCGAGCTTCTGATCGTCTTGGTCATTAGCGAGGAGATATCATATCAATGTGCACTATGTATGTGTGGCAGCCTCCACCGCATCCCGCTTTCGATCGCGAAGATTGCGCGCGCCAGCACGTCGGTGGGTTGGGCCCAGGGTGAAGTGAGACAAGTTTCAAATCAAGCTTAAATTCCCAGCATCACCTGCATGCATTTCGTGTGCCTGATGTTCATATCGATATGTTCTTAATTTCAGATATTCTTGATGTTCATCTACATCTTCCAGCTTCTGCCAGTTTGTCCAAATCTCCGAGTCCGGGGGTCATCGAAAATGGTTTCAGTGACGTTCGCTGCAATGCAACTCGCCGAAACCTTATGAAAGCAGCCAGTCGTCCATATCAAGTTTTAGTTGCAATCCTCGCATAAACATGCATATGGAGCATGGGTCCCGTCGTGGTATACTTGGTCGCGTTTGGCGCAGGCAGCACCGTTTCAGCGATTACGATGGGCTGACGCAAGTCGCCGTCGTCATGACTGCTTGCTTTGCCACGAAGCATGAGCATTGGAAATGACTCTTGAAGAACGAGCACATGCACCAGCCCTCAAGTTCAGCACGTTGGATGGAGATCGGTGGGCGAGGTCGAATCGGAGGTCAGTGCGCAAGCCCCCCCAAACAAAAAAGCCGCCGATTCCGTCAAGAAAACACTCGAGCAAAGCCTCCCGAATCCCGATGCCTTCTGTGATAAAAAACGTGGAGCCAGGCCCAAGCTGCCCTCATGTTGCGAATCATCGAAAAATCCGAGACGTTTCGTCTCCCGTCACTGCTTGCTGCTACTTGTTTGCCTGGTGCCCTCAACCTCAAACAAATCTCTTCTCTCCGCTATTTTGACGCACTCGCCTCCAGTATATACTCGCCTCCACAACTGCTTCGCTTCGGTACCAACGCACCGTCTCCATCACTCGAACGTTGGACGCCGATAGCATCCATTCATCGAGCCCCGGCCCCATTCCAACCAGCTGGCCGTCCCGCCACCGTCTTGGTCTCGCCTTGTCACCTGTTGCAACCTCGAGGCGCTCTGCTACAATTAGTACGGTGATTTTTCATTATCCATTCATTACACGTCCATCTCTCGACCGTCCATTCCTGCGCCCCATCCACCACCACCCATCCACTCTCCTCTGCGCCCGTTTCCGTTTGTTGTCGTCCGTTTGTAATTGGCCCACGTTGGCTCCTCAAGATTGTCGCCGCCGCCCAGAGAGCGTTGCACATCTTCAAACTCTGTTCACCTCAATTCAAAACACAATCTCTCCCCCTCGCCATCGCCCACTGTCTCAAATCATTCCCTCACTTTTCACTTCACTCGCACCCACTGGCTGTCTCAACCTGCTCCATTTTCTCTGCACTCCCCCAGATTCTGATACACGGTACTCCATCCTGACACACTCTGATTTGACACACTTGCCCCGACCATGACCGCCGCCGCCGTCCCCATGCTCATTCATGTCTTTCTCTGCGGGCTCGCTCGGTACCTGCACACTCGTGGACCAGCATACTCACCATGCCAGTACGAAACTTGTTTCAATATGTAGCCGATTGCCTTTTTCACCACCCGGCCGGTCCCGACCCAGTTCAGCCCTTCGTCGCTCGCCCAAGTGTCCATTCATCCCCACTCAATGTCCGTTCCTTGAATTTGTTTGCTGCCTTTTTCCAGAGACTGCGTCCATGCCGTTGCAAGGCTTTGTCCGCATATCGCATGTATTCTCGTGCGAGCTTGTGCAGACCCACCCCGCAATTCCTCTTGTCGCACATCCGTCCATCTGTCTCGCACGAGTGCACGAGCGAGCGTCTCGCGCTTTCTCGTGCAATGATGCCTCCTTCATGTCCCTCAGCTTGGACGCCCCTCGCGTTTCGTTTCCGCTCCAATGAACTCGACACGCCTCTGACCTGACTCTCTGGCTGCGACTAACACTAACGGATTGACGGCCCACTCTTGTCTGCAGTCATTTTTACATTGAGGCAAGCAAGCACCACTATTGACACACTCGTCAAGTGCAAACCGACTCGTCGCCACCGCTTGCCGCCGCCGTCGCCATGAACCCGGACACGACCAGCTCCACTCCCAACGCGGCCAACGCTATTCCGCAAGGCGACAGCAGCCACTTTGCGTCCCAGCAGCAACCGCAACCGCCGCAGCCCGCCGTCCAACACGAGCAACACCAGGCTCAGCACGATGGCGAGCATCACCACCATCAGCAACAACAACAGCACCAGCAGCAGCAGCAGCACCACCACCACCAGCACTCGCCACTCGTTGGCCATGGCCACGGGCAGTACTACCAGTATGAGCGAGTGCCATCGTCCATGGACTCGCCGCAGCTTGGCCATCCCCAATACCATCAGCACCAGCATCAGCATCAACAGCAGCACATGCAAATGCCCGCCGCTTACGGCCCACCCACGCCGCAGCACACGCCCATTCACCTCACTAATGGCAGCAGCAGCCATGCCCAACAGCAGCACCAGCAGCAGATTGTGGACATGCAGCCGTACCAACAACACCAGCACCAGCAGCAACACCAGCAGCAACACCAATATCAGCACCAAGTGTACGCTGCCGCGAGCCCCGTCCTGTCACACCCAGGCACTCCCAACCCTCAGCCGCGTCCATTCACACCCAGCAACTTGCCATTGACTGCCCCTGGCAGCGTCGCCAACTCGCCAGCTCCGCCCGCGCCGGTCGTGGTCGGTACGCCCGCCCCTGGCCCAATGGATCTGCCCTACACCAATGGTGGTGTAGCAACTGGCCCACCACCCTCGGTTGCGCCGTCGCCTGCCCTGGGCCCTGGCTCGCACATGGGCACTCCTCAGCAGCAGCCAACGACACTTGCCGGTGCTGCCGCTGCTCCTCTTCAGCAACAAATGGGCAACTTGTCGCTCACGGAACAGCTGTCGCACTTGCACTTTTTCCTCGCAACGGCACCCACAAACTGGCAGCCGCACGAGCGCATTCGCCGATTCCTGCTCCCCTCGGGCGAGCATGTGTCCTGTGTCCTGCACAACAACTTGTTCCACATCACGGGTACCGACATTGTCCGTGCGCTTCTCTTTCGGTTCCAAGCTATTGGCCGCCCTGTCCGCAACCTCAAAAAGTTTGAAGAAGGGATCTTTTCGGATTTGCGCAACCTCAAGCCGGGCGTCGATGCAAGCTTGGAGACCAACCGGTCCGAGTTTCTCGAGTGGCTGTACAAGCACAATTGCGTGCGCACGCAAAAGAAGCAAAAGGTGTTCTACTGGTTTTCGGTGCCTTGGGATCAACTCTTTTACGATGCACTCGAGCGCGATCTCAAGCGCGAAGCACTCGGCATGGAACCCACGTCGGTCCCAGTGGCCATGCCGCCGCCCGAGATGCCCACAGTTGCCGGAAACCCGTTGCTTCGCCAGCATTTCGAGCAGCAGCATTTGCATCAGCAGCAGCTCGAGCTGCAAAGACAACAACAGCTCGAGATTCAGAACAGGCGTGTCCAGACCCAAGGCGCGGGTGGCAGCAACGCAAGCGTAGGTACCTCGTCGCCATCGCTTCCGGGCTCGCCTGCTGTCCCTGGCTCCCGCCCGCGTACTCCTCAAGTTGGCCCAGGCACCTCGGCTGCCGCAGCGTCCATGAATGGCAATCTGCGCCAACATGTCGTGATTGCCGCGGCTGCCGCGCAGTCGCCGTACATGGGCCCCGGGTCTGCTGTGCAAAGTCCCATGGTCGGGCCTGGCTCATTCCAAGGGACGCCTCAACAATCGGCCGTGTATCCGCCGCACATGCAGCAACAACAGCAGCAGCAGCAGCAGCATGTGGATAACGGCAACTCTGCAGCTGCAGGCTCGCCACTCGTCGGGAATGCAACCGCGCTGGCCATGCCACCTCCGCCGCCGCCTGTATCGGTCGTCACTTCACAGGATACCATGGCATTCGGGTCTGGCGGGCATCCCAACATGCCTCTGCTTGCGCAAGGCCTTGCCATTTCCACGGTTCCGCAGCATCACCAGCAGCAGCACCACTCCAACGTGGCCTCTCCAGTGACATCCATGCCCGTCTCAGCCGCCGGCACGCCTCTGCTGCCGCACCGCACCATGTCCGGCTCGGAACTCCCCCACCAGAACCACCCGGGCCGAATCCTCATCTCTGGCTTGATTGATCCCATGTCACAGCAATCCACCCCCGTTGTTGGCACGCCAATGGACCTCGCATCGGTCTCGAGCCCCTACGTTTCGCAGCCTCAGGTGCTCATGACGCCCACGGACCCTAATGCGCCCATGCTGTCTGCGCCCATCATGACGGCTACACCCGACCGTGGGCTGCAGTCGGTCAATCCTCAGCAATTGTCTCCGTTCGGCTCTGCAGCAGATGCGCAGCAACAGCAGCAGCAAACTCCGCTCATTGGTAGCATGCCCACGCCTACCCAGCAAGCCATGTTTTCGCCGCCGCCCGTCGTCAATGGCGCGCACGTCCAGGGATCGTCTACGTCCTTGTCGCCACCGCCCGCCACTTCAACCCCGTCGGCAGCCGGTCCCTCGTCGTCCGTGTTCATGTCGGGCGAGGATCCGTTCAAGGATCTGCACTTTGCCTGGGACGACACGGCCGTTGATTACATGTTGCACGCCAATCAAAACACACATCCACCCACGACCTCGGCGCTGTCGGCCGCGCTCCTCGTCGACGCCAATCCGGCTGCTGCTGCCTCGGCCGCACGCGTCAATGGTAGCAACGGCAATGCGTCTGACCGCGACCCGTTGCGCTCGGTCCTTGGCGGTGGGCTGTCAAAGAAGCGCCGCAACTCGACCCTGCTCAAGACCTTTTCGCGGCGGCTTTCGCTGTCCAAGGAGCTCATTGACTTGTACCAGATTGCCGATAGCAACAGCCAGGCGTCGTCGGGTTTGGATTTGCACTCGTCCGTGCCGATTCCGCAGGACATTGCCATGAACTTCCAGGCAAGAGCGAGTGGGCTAGCCGCGGCCGCGGGCTTGCCTGGCCCAAGTGCAAACGGGTCTGCAGAGGGCGGAGCAGTGGCAGATGCGAGCAACTCCTTGTAAGGATTGGCGCTTTTTGCACCGTTTGTGTAAAACATGTTGACTCATCCTTCATTCCATTCCGACTGCTTGTCCCGACTCGACTTTTTCTTCGCATCACCATACGAAGCGGGTGTGTATGTGCAGTATCGCCCTCATGATGGGTGTACCCCTCCCTTCTTCACTCTTGTTTTTTTTTTTTCCGACTCACTTTCCGACTTTCTTTTGATCCATTTTTCCATTAATGTTTTGCTATCACCCTCTGTTAAGTTCTATTTATCCAACTATGCGCTTGTATTCTCACATTCACCACAGCATGATTCAATACAATAACCCTGTCACCCTGACGTCGTATTGATTGAGAAGCATTGTGAGGAGGAGGAGGAGGACCTGTGGAAAGAACATCACACACCAGGTCACGCGTGCTCGCGTGAGCCACCAAAGCAGATCGCGAGTCTGTTGCACAGGTCGTTTGGCCAAACTGGGCGAGACGACATGATGGCAGCACATTCTGCACCATTTTCAATGAAAATAAATGCAAATTTCCACGAACGATTGATTCCCAGGATTCCTCATGGCGCCCAAAAAGAATAAGCTCACAGCACAGCTCGGCAAACTGATTGCTCAGCAGCAAAAGAAGGCGCCAAAGGGCCCTTCACGTCATTTGCCAAAAACCAAGGCCGAGAAGGAGCAGCTCTCGAAGCAGCAGCGGGCGCAAACCAAGGCCAAGGGCAACAAGGACGCGATTGAGGCCGAGGACAGTGTTCCCACACTGGAAAGCGACGCCAATGCCAGTCTCGCTGTCCACGATTCGGACGCTGATGATGATGTAAAGCCAACATCGACACCATCTACTTCGACTGCCGGTTCCAAACGCAAAGACATCATTCCGTACACGCTCTCAGACTCGATCTTGCTCGTCGGCGAAGGCAACTTTTCATTTGCCTTGGGCCTCGCGTCTCTCTTGGGCACGGGTGCAAACATTCTTGCCACGGCATACGATTCGAAGCAAGTGGTGGTGGACAAGTATGCCGATGCCGCGGCCATCATTCAAGATTTCGAGTCCACGTTCGAGGGCCAGTGCATGTATGACGTTGACGCGACCAAGTTGGATAAGTGTACGGGAATCAAGGGCAAGGCGTTCGACAAGATTGTCTTCAATTTCCCACATGTTGGTACGGTGATTCGAGCCTTTTTCTGTGCGAGAACGCGGGGAAATGCTGACAAACGATGTGTAGGTCTGGGAATCAAGGACCAGGATCGGAATATCCGCGCCAATCAACAGTTGCTGCTTGGCTTTTTCAAGTCGAGTTTACCTGTGTCCAATGTGAAAACAGAAATCATTGTCACGCTCAAGACAGGCAACCCGTACGACTTGTGGACCATCAAGCGGCTCGCAAAGTCGTGCGGGCTCGTGACCAAGCGCTCATTTCGTACGTGAGCTCATCGGTTTTATTGGGGGGGGGGGGGGGGGTTTCTTGGTCCCCAAAGCTCACTCGCTGCCTTGTTTTATGTACCCACACCAGCTTTCCACCCAGACCCATACATGGGCTACGAACACCGCCGCACGCTCGGTCACGATGCGTCTCTGTCTGCATCTGCTAATGCCGAAATCAAGAATGCCAAGACATACGTGTTTGGCACGGCAAGCGACGAGCTCATGGCCAAGATTGATACGGCAAGGGCAGAAAAGATCAAGAAGCGCAAGAGCAAGCATGAGGCAGATGCGTTTGGGTCGCGCAAGCGGGCAAAGAAGGCGGCGGGCGGTGGGGCGTGGTCGGATGACGATTAGATTCGTGGTTGCGGAAAATATACGGCATTACCAGCATTGAGAAATGGCACTTGTGATCTTCCTCACCACCAAATCACTGGCCTGATTCGCAGATAGGCGGTGTGACATTGATCGAGCAACACAAAACAGCCCAGTCCGGCCAATGAAACCAAGGAAGAAACCCCGCATGCTGGACCTCGCCAAGTCGACACTGACGTGCTGAGCAGAGGACCCACCCGTGTCAGGTTCCGAGGTCTCGAGGTGACTTTGTGGTGGTCGCTGCCTCCTTGCGAACACAACTGAAGCAAGCGCTACGGGGCAGGACCGGGCCAGAGAGTGATGCGGTGACAGTCACCGCAGCAAGGTGGAGCTTGGTGAACCTGTATCTCAAAAAATTGTAGCCATCGTGTAATGATTCGTTTTTATCCCTTTCTTGAGGCGGTACTAACACGTACAGTCGATGGGGCTGTCTTCCCACAACAAGATGGATCTGGTAGCGTGTGCGTATCCGGCGCTCAATTGTGAGAATCCCAAAGTGACATTGAAAACACGGTTGAGGGTTGTTGAGGCTGGCTAGGCCGATGAGTGCTGCGTGGCAATTTGACTACGTTCTTGTGCGGAACATCAGTTCCGTTTGGGTGGGTTCGTAGTGATTGAGTCGGAAGAATAGAAGGAACCGAAGCCTGTATAGTGACCGCCACCGGGTTGATGTCTAAAACGATAAGGCGCCAGGCGCGGGTGCGAGAAGCGTGAGTGAGGGGTTGGAGTCCCGACTCGGCGAGGACCGTTCGTGCTGCGAACAACGACTTGAAATGTTGCAAGGGTGGTCCTGTTGGCAAGTGTGTTGTTATGTCCACGGTTTGATACTGAATCGACACGCACTTGAGGCAGTGCCGACCCACCTGAGGCGCGCGCGTTCTATCTGTTGCGGACATCGCGAACGACCGTCGCTTACAAAAGCTGGTTGTTGACAAAAGCTGTGATTCAGCGAATGACGTCGGATGGTAGCAAAAACGGTGCCATCTATTGGTACTGCACAAAATAAACACGAATTCGGAAAAAAAGGGAGAGAAAAGAAAACGCTCACACCCACTTCCAGTCCTTGGTGGTCAACTTCCTTCACTCCACGACAACCCTCGCTTTCACCACAACCACCTGCCTGGCACCGTCAAACCACCCGGGCCACACCATCCCCTTGACCACCCTCCTCGTCTCCACTCCCACACCCGGCAAACTTGCCGCATACTCGACCATTGCGTCCGTTCTCACGTCCACGCCCGCAGCAGCAACACCCATGAGCTCAAATGTCGGATAGGCCGCACTCATCCTAGCCATCACCTCGCGCATCCTCTCAACCAACCCGTCGTCTTGACCTCCTGTTGCCGATGCGCCAGTCGAGAGCGCCGGCCACACCTGCGCCATGGTCGTGATCATTCTCTGTTTGCGTTCGGCACGCACCACGGGAATGGACGAGGCCGCAGAGACTGCGGCGCGCGCGGCTTGCGTGCATTCGTGCTCGATGCGGATGAAGAGGGATTCCCAGGCATCCGTAAGCGATTGCAGGGATTCCGGGGCGCTTGTCGAGTCGGTGGCGAGAGGAAGCGGGATGAGTGACAGACCGGTCGTGTCCATGGGACGAGGGAGAGATGCAGGTGTTGCCGGAATGGGTTTGTCGGCGTCGGTTGGTGGAGCCGGTGCGGAAGGAACGGGAGGTGACGAGTACGTTGGGAGTGGGATGGGAGAAAGGGCTAGCGTGGGTGACGCTTGTGAGGCATTGTAGTGGGTTGGGAGAGGGGCAGGAGTGTATGCAACCGCTTGCGAAAAGTTTCGGTCGCGTTCTGCTCGGCGACGGCGGCGGTAAATGAGCAAAGCTGCTCCGAGCGCCTAAATACGAGCAGCAGGTGAGCATATGAACACCGATAATAATCAGAAGTCGCGAATACGTACCAGTCCACCAACAAATGCAAGCAAGGGAACCGCAATAAAGACCCACCGCCTTGATCCGTCACCCCCACCAACGGCAGCCGAGGGCGAAATGTCCACTGGCGTTGACCCGCCACCACTAACGGGCTTTCTGGGCGAATCTTTTGCAATCCCGCCGTCCTTGTTCCCGCCCATGGCCATGACGATTGAATACAAGTCATCGATGCCATCCATGCTTTGTCCCGCCACATTGCACACAAACCCATTCGTCACAACCTCCTTTGCAAGACACGGGATCCCGCCAGGCAGGTCTAACCAAGTGCACGCCTTGTTTTCGCCGACAGACAAGCAGCCATGCAAATAGAAGTGGGAGCGTTCCGTAACAGGAGTCACAGGCACACGACGAGCAGTCAAAGACGTCGGGCAACGTGCGCATGTGCGCTCAGCGGCGGGGAAGGGCGGAGGGAATCTGCCCGAGGGCGGTGGTTCGCACGTTTGGAGTTGATTTCCGTCAAGTGTTGAAAGGCGGCTACGGCCGGCGGCTGGTTGGCAGGCGAAGTACCAACAAGTGCTGCGCCGCCCGTCATTTGCATCCGGCCGGCGGCGTCCACGCGCGGGCAGACCCATTCAATGTTGTTGGAGGGTGAGGAGGCAGAGACGAGGTCGGTGAAGCAGCCCGTCAAGTTGAAGGGCTGGGAGGCAACAGCATCGGAGCTCCAGGGGATCTTGTCTCCGGCACGAATGAGAACTGTGGGGAAGGGGCCGGGCGGGTTGGCGAGAGCCGGTTCGAGCGGGCAGTCCTGGGCTTGGCCGGGGGCTGACGCGGGAGGGCGAGTGGGGGAGTTGTCCGTGGGCGGGGCACCGGGCTGTTGCGACATGATTGAGTGCGTTAATTGATGCGCATTGATGCTAGATTCACATTCAGGCAGGCAACGAATAGGCGTGGATGTCAGGACCTGACATGAACAGCTCGCAGACCGCCGGTCAAGCAGCTTGGCTGTTTCACCTCTGCATCTGGTGCGACATCAACGCATCACGTGAGCTCATGTCCACTGAGATGCACCGCCAGTGCGGCTGACTGCGATCACGACGTCGGCGCCTGGCCGGGTCATCATCGTATTGTGCTACCAGAAGAGCACATGCATATGGAAGCACGCAACAATCATGGCAGACGACCTCATCAAGTCCCTGCGGTCCTCGGCCGTCACCGCCGCCGAAAAGCTCCCGCTCGCCGTCAATGCCTACGCCAACCCGCACCTGTACATGCCGCGCAAGGCAGACGTGCTGACCGACTGGGCCGTCAACACAATATTCAAGTCGCGAGGATGGTCCAACCAGGACTTTGGCCTCACGCCCATCCTCGCGCCCGACTACTGGGCGCTGCTCCAGCAGCTGTGGCCGATCCCGACCTCTCGTTCCCGGCGCTCAAGGCACCCGTGTTTGGCCTGCTCGCTTCTGCCACGTCGCACATCCTCACGGCCTTGCCCGACAATGCCGCCCAGCGTGAAATCCTCCTGACCCATGTTGCCGCATGCTTCACCACACTCGCCGACCGCCTGCGCATGTCGCAAAAGATCACACTCGACGCTTGGGCCGATCTCGTCAAGGCCGCTGCCGCACACCCTCCGAGTACAGCCTCGCTGGCACTTACCCGCTCGGTTCTCGAAGCATTCGTTGCCGTACTCGCCGCGTACCCAACCGCACGCAAGGCCATGGCTGCTACGGCCGCGGCACTGGATGCGCTGCTCTCGCTCCCAACTGAGCTTGAGCCACTTGCGCGTAAGGTCCTCGAGGTGGGCCTCTTTGGCAACGAAATCATTTCAGACATGTACGCTGCCGCAACCAAGGTCACGACCGACATGCTGCTTGCACGCGATGAGGGTTCCGGCCCATCGGTCGCAAAGCGCCCTCGCGTGGATCCTGTCGACAAGAAAAACAACCGCAAAAAGGCTGCCAAGGACACCCCCACAGGCCCATTCGCGGGCGTGATTCCTGAAGAACTTGCTGCGGCATTGCAAGCGACTCCGGAATCGGATGCCGGACGCACCTACGCGACGGTTTTGGACGTGGCACTGACTGCCTTGGCGCAAGCCGAAAACTCTGCTATCCTTGCACCGCAGCCTCATCAGCCAGCGGTTAACAGGCAAGCAGTCACCAGCGCACCTGAGCCAACCGTGTCGCTCGTGTATTTACTGTCTACCGTGCGATCCGAGCGCTGTCACCCGTCGCCACCTCTTTCAGGTTCACCAACAAGTTGTTTGCTACGGTCGCACCGCGCTTGTCGTTGACGGACGACCGTGAGGATGTGCTCAATCGCGCCATCCGCTCGCTGCTTTCCGATACGCCGCCCGGCCCCGCCGAGGCGCTCGACCGGTTTGTGACGCGGCACGCATTGCCGTCAAGCCCGTCATGTTGCATTTGCCAAAGTACGTGGATGCCCTCATGGACTTGGCAGCAAAGAAGGAAAATTGGGGCCGCGCAGGCGATGTACTCTATGAACTCGTGCAGGTGTTTGGACAAGCGAGGATGTTGAATGTATTGTTTGTGGATTTGGGACGCGTTGGGCTGCGGGTGGCTCCCGGAAAGTGGCCGTGTTGCTGGCTCGCACCGCCACTCTGGAATTGTCCGTGCTTCATTTCTCTTGAATCATGCCGGCGTGACACGCGACTCACGCTTTCCCTCCGACACTTGATTTGTAGATTCATCTCGCACGTCAAGTCATGCCCGACGCCCACTTGGCTTGACTTGCCTCCCAATTCATCACGGGCCTGACCGCGACCTCAGACCGTGTCCTGGGCACCTACCTCTGCGCCATGCTCGCCACCATTCCCGCATCTGCATCCACGACCGACGCCGACGTCTTTGCCAAGTTTGCCGCTTCATTGACGGCCCTGACGCGCGGCAAACTGACGCCGGCTATTCCCTCGTCCACGTTGCCGCTATGGCGCACGTGCGCGCATACCGCGACCTGTGGACGGGCCGCGACGCAAAGTGGTTGGTGCAGATGGCAAAGAGCGTGGCGCGCGAGTGTGCGTGGTGCGGGCTCGGAGTCGTAGTGCAGGCGCTAGGGGTTGCCGCAGATGACGACGTTCAGCAGTTGGCGGGGGCCGTGGTCAAGAGCGGATTCAAGGGCGCGCAGGCCGATGTCGGCGCGGCGTGGTCCGGCGCCATGTGGGAGTTGGGCGCAGGCGACAAGCAAAAGGTGTATTGGTGGATGTCGGTTGTGGATCACTTGGATGTGTTGCCTGAGCTCATTGGCGATGACGAGCACATATTGGCAATGGTGGCTGGCTTGTTGACGCAGTCGATTATGGATTCCGTTCCCAGTCTGGATGACGAGCAAGCGGGTATCTCGATTTCGTCTGTGTCGACACAGGCGCTCTTGTCGGCGCAGTTTTACGAGATTGCGTGGCTCCGGCCTTATGTTGCCAAGATGTTTGTCGATGCGCAAGACGCAGCGAGTGTGCTGCGGAAGGTCCAAGTGTTGGCATTGTTCCCGCCAGAGTACTTTTCTCCTGCAGAGAGGAGTCTGTTGGCGCAACGGTTGGTCAGTGCAGCCATCAAGGACGACAAGGCGTGGGATCCCATGGTGGTCAAGGTTGCGCTTGCGTTGGATTTGCCCGTAGTACGTCTTGATGCTGCTCCATTGGCCTGGAGTATCTAATCACTAACAGACATACCTTACCAATTTCCAGAACCCAACCTCCCTCGACCAAGCCATGGCCAACGCCTCGACTGCCTCACCTGATCTCACCCTGCGCCTGGCCTACAAGCTGACCCTTCGCCTGCTTCAGCAATCCGATGCATCCACCGACGACCGTGCCGCTCTCGTGTCTGCTCTGCTGTCGCGGCCGCAGTTCCACGCCGACGCTTACTTTGCTCTGCGCGTCGTGCTCGAATGGGTCAGCGCCGAGCGCGGCCACGCCCGCGTGCGCGCCGACTTGGTTTCGCAGATCGTGGCCGAGTTGCCCGAGTTTGCAACGGGGGAAAGCGATCCTGTACGGGCCGCGTTTGTCTTTCTGCTCGCAAAGGCCGCGTGCGGCAAGAATGCGACAAGTACCGCCGTTCAGCTGTCCCATGTTGTTCAGAATACTGGATCGTGGGTGTCCCAGGCGCTTAATGGCACTGTGGAACCGCTCGTCATTCGTGCGTTGGAGGTACTCGTGTCCAAGTTTGATGCCGACGACTCGTCCGAGTCTGCCTTTGTCGCGCTGTACTCTACGCTACTCAATGACCATGTGGTCACGCGTGCCGACCAAGTGGCAAACTGGCTTGCTGTTGTTCACACCATGAGCGCCAGTGCAAAGCACGAACGGTCTGTGCGCAAGTTGTTGCGCCAGGTGCTCCTGCGTCTCGAGCAACTCGTCGAACACGTTACTTGCCTGCCGGACTTGCTTGCTCTCTTGGCCCTGGTCGAGCGCCTGCTGGAACGCGTCCCTCGACTCTCGACTCGTTCTCTCTCTCACTTCCAGCTTCTCCTGTCGACGCTCCTCGGCCAATCATTTGCCGCGCGCTTCTTTGCTTCCATTCCGCTCGAATCGTGGTCCAAGTCTGACCGCGAGTCCCTCTTCTTGGCCGTCGCCAACGTCCTCGCCGCCATGCTGCACCACCAGCGCCACGCGCTGGTCCACTCACCGGTCATGTTCACCGTGCATTTGCGCGACCTCCTGCAATGTTTCCTGGAACCCGGCCGGTACGCCCAAAAGCACCTGACCACCACAGTGTACGCAACTGCGGTCCCGACGGCCACGCACGACAACAGCACGGACGCACTTGCCGTGTCGCGTCTTCCACTCGCTCTGCTCACCTCGCTGGCTCCGCTTCCCGCAAGTTGTGCGTGGGCCTGGCATCGGCTGATCCAGGGCATTGGCACGCTCCCAACATCGGTGCTCGTGTCGCTGCAGGGCATGCCGACGAGCAAGGTCATTGACCCGATTGCCGCACACTTGCCTGCGCTCGTGGCCGAGTTTATGCAGTGGCATGCATTCACGGTGCATGCGGGACATCCCAGGTTTGGGTGGGCCATTGTTGCGGATGCAAAGGTGCGGGCCGCGCTCATGCGTGGTGTGTATGAGGCCATGGATTTGGTCGGTGAGCAGGGCAGGGTTGGCGTGTTGGCCATGGTGCCGGCGAGTGGTAAGGGCGCGTATAAGGAGGTGGTGAGGGAGTATGAAAAGTATCATCAGTTCAAGGGCAAGGTGTGAGTTGTATTGTCATTGTTGCCGTATAGTTCTCCTTGCGCAGGCTTTGGGATATCTATGTAGACACATGGCTGACCCAACATTTTCATAAAGCCAAATTGCCACAAGCGATGTCTCAATGTTCGCGATGCCCCGCGGACAATTTGGTGTGCCGACTGCGCGGACAGACGACGACATGACGTGCATCATGATTCTCAGCTTTCTTCAGCGCACTCAATACTCGTTACAGGCACACAATCCACTGTATGAAATACATCCCAAATAGATGCGAGAGGAATTCTTTGCGGGACTCCTTCCAAACGAGCTCACTTCGCTCCAAACCGTTTCTTGCCATACCGCCGCACCGACGTGCTATCACACCAGCATTTGCCCAACGGACGTGCTCCTCGCTGGCAGGTCTGTCGCCACTGCTGTCCAAGAGCGCAGTGCCATCACTGAGCTTTCTGCTGTTGGTTGTTGGTTGCTGTTGGTTCCATTCCCACACCCTACACCGCTGCTGCAGGCTCCCGCCTCGACCTGAGCCGACCGTATTCAGACATCACCCATAACGACTCGACTCGGAACCACCGGGCTGGGCTACTTGGAGTCGTATTTGTTTACCTCATCCGCCGCACCATCCAAACAATTCGCACGCTCGGGTCAAGTCACAAGCATATTTACCGAAATGGATCAGATGCAACCCAACAAGGCGAGCTTCCGTGACTCTCTTCAAAGGAAAACCACCACGATTACCCCATCGTCCTCTGGCACTCTGGCGTCGTCATCATACTTGTCTGGCGGCCGTTCGGGTGGCAGCGGCAGCGGCCGCTGGTTTAACTTCCTTCCGCGGTCTCTTGTGGCAATTTCTCCTTGTCTTGACAAGTGCTCTGTGCCGACCATCACGTTGGATCAGGTATTCTTTTGTCATTTCGAGTACACCAATCTTCCTCTTTGCTAGTTGCGAGGAACTCAAAACCGTTTTCATGTTTTGTGAATGTGTAGATTGAGCTCGAGGTATCGAATCTCAAGCACACAGTCAATCTCAACTCACATCACAACATCCGCCATGCAATTGATACGGGGCTCTTGAAACTGGAAGGCGATGTTGGCCAAGCGGAAATGTACGTCCGAGCTGAGGGCTTCTCCAAATTGAACAGAATGGCAAACTCAAGGGGGCATTGCGGGCTTCTCGTTCTCTCATGATATGTATTTAGCACAATTGCCAAGGACCGGTTGGCACTGTACTATGCGCGCAATTCGGCCAAGGGCTCGTTCGACCGCCAAACGGCTCTTCTCCGCCAGCTCAAAGACACTCATCGTCGAGCTTCACTGTTGTCATCCTCAACACCCACAGCTCCGAAGGACCTGATTCACTTGCCTACATTCATGGGCCATGTCTCCCTTGGATATTGTACGTAAGCTCTCTGTCTCCCATCGAAAGCAAGCCATGTTGAGGCGGGGATTCGTTTTCAATTTGAAGCCGTCGACTGACCAACAGCCTAAATTGTCCACGATGACACAGTAACAAAGCCATTTCAGCATTTTGGCTCCATTGCCTCCATCATTGTGCGTATATCTGCCGCCTTTCTTGTCATTCCGTCCATGCCAAACTCACTGTGGGAACGCCAATCTGCTGGATTTTCAACCCAAACATAACACATAGGCGGATGCGCGTGATTTATTGGGCGAGGTGCTCCCCGTGGCTGCCCGGAAAGAGATTTGCCGTGCGGCAATTGACGCTGTAATTGAGCTCCAAGAGTCCGGTGGTCTGGTTCATGCGCAAATTGGTGGTACGTAAGCTGTCTCGTCCAAAGTGTATGACCAGCACAAGACCCGCTTCCTGCCTGGACCATGGGTCATTGGCAGCCTGTGGGTTCAGTTGGTCACATTTGTTTTTTTCTGGCGGATGCAATACGATTGAGGCTGACACTTGGTGCTTGACATGTTCGTCATGTCTGGTTGCTGTAGTTGAGACTTTGTATGTGGCCGAGGATGGCCGAGTTGTTCTAGGCGGCTTTGATCATGTATTGGCGGAAGGAGAAGTGTCGTCGCAGCCATCCTCAGTGCCAGTTTCTTTCCAGGTACATATTTGCATTGCCCGTCTATAAGTCATCTTTGCCAGCTGACATTCATGCCACCTTGTGTGTATTTTTGCAGCCATTTATGTCAATCGCTCAACTCGAGAACCAGCCCGCAACAGACATGTTTATGCGATGGCACTTGGCTGGCCTCATCACCAGTCTCCTCGGCAAGGATGCGACTGTCCGCGCCATGAGCGTGTGGGAGGGCCTGCCAGCGGACAATCCAATGTTTTCGAAATCACCTGCCATCCTTTCCAGGTATTTGCGTTCGCATAGTTTCAACCCGCTCACACGTATTGCGGGTGTTTGCAATGGTGGCGGATGTGGCAGGAGCGAGGCGTCCGACGATGGGGAAAAGAAGGACGAGGTCGATTGCAGCGGCGGCGGCGGCGGCAGCAGCAGCTCAGCGTCACCAGCATCAAAAACGCCATCAGCAGCCGCAACAAATGAATTGGCCAAGGACAAGGAATTGGAGGTGGTGTTGGGTGATTTGCACAACCCGCGAGTGGTACGTGAAACCTTTTTTTTGGTGAAGTGCCACTCGCCTTGCCGTCTGCCCTATGTACTCGTCATGGTGATGCTGACCATGGCCACTTCATTGGTTCGTGTTGGATGTATACATGTAACATGGCAGGCTCTCAAAACCATTCGAGCCAGTAAGTATTTGGCGGGTGCCAGGGCAAACGTTTTGCTGGCAATTTGCCGCCGGATCGAGCAGCAGCGACTCGTTCAAAGAGACGTATCATCGTCATTGCCCACGCTCAACACTGGCAAGAGCAACGGGCCCGAGGCCGCAACTGTCAACAACCGCAAGCGCGCTCATTTGGCCACAATGACACCAAATGAGCTGGACGCCGAGGCCGAGGGCAGGCCGGGAAAGAAGGCCAAAAAGTCCACTGTAGCTGCGGCCGTGTCAGCGGCTGCATCGGCGGCTGCTTCGATTGCTTCCGCAGCGTCTGCGACCGTGGGATTGTTTGCGCTTGGCCGCCATGGGCGGCATTGAGGATGATGTTCTATGAAGAAGAAAAGTGGTCTGCTTGCTGTCCACGGGACCGTGATTGGTGATTGGTGTGCAAGATTTGAGCATACATGTAGATGAGGCTGATTTGTTTCTGTCCATGCTCAGTGTGTGAGCTGGTATTCTATGATGCCGATAATGAATAACTCCTTGCTTGATGAGTATGTATGTAGCTCGGGGAACGCGATGCGAGACTGCGTCCTTCTCGAGACGAAACAAACAAGTGCGGACACCGGCAGTGACGTGTCGTGACTGATCGAGGGACCAACTTAGCCACCACTACCAACCAACCCTACCAAACCCAACCAACTTGAATTCGAACCAGACAGGAGCTGGAGCCGGAGCTGCGCTGGAGCATAATTTTTTCAAGATGGGATCGATCGATCGATGTATTGGACGGCGAGGAAAAAAAAAAAAAGAGTGAGAGCGAAGAAAAGTGAGCACTCCCCCCTCGCTCCCTCACATTCAATTCAATTGCACAGGCCAGTATTAATACCAAACGCCGACCCGAGCAATGCCAGCATCACGCAAGACATACTCCCTGGCCGGCAACCATCCACTTGTCGCAGCTCGCCCACAGCACCTGCCCACGGACGCATCCTCGCCGCCCTAACGGACCCATTATGTCCATACGACCCATGCCACACTACTCGCGGGTGGCCATCCCATCATCCATCTCCCATCGTCATCGTCGGTCTGCCCTTCATCGGTTTGCCTTGCCGGAACCATCCAGTGCACGCACCCAGCACTCCGCCAACAGTCCGTCACCATTGGTCTGCCACACCCAATTCTGCACTCCTCAACCACCGGTCAGTCACAGCCCGCCCGTGATGTGTGGATGTGCGCCGTTTGCCGTGTGGCATGACCGACAAGCAGATTCTTGTGATTTCTGGTGGATCTATTTTGCTTTTCAAGGCGTCCTGGAATTCGTTGCTGGGGGGCGCAGGTGTATTGGGCAGAAGAAGTGTGCTGTGTGTGCAATGGCATGTGTTTCTGTCTGTGTTGACTCGCGGCGTGCAACTGTTTGCAACCACCACCCACCATCATGTTTCCGGTACACCCGTCCGTATTGCTCTGTCGGGCTGGATTGTGGGGGACAACAACAGTGGCTGCATGGGTGTCGCCTCATGGCTCTGTTGGTCCTCTGTGTGGTTGGCCCCCCTTCCCGGCTGCTTCACGCATTTTTGATTTGGCCCCTTGGCTCTCTTCCAAAATGTCTTGGGGTGCTGGGCTGGGTTGTTGACATCCTACCCTGGCGGCCAATCGGGTAGCGCAAGTGTTTCCGTAGGCATGTGTGTGCGCTGGTACTGACTGGCTGTGGAGGAGGGCTGTGGCCCGTGGGACGTGTGCCTTGTTTCTATTGGTGTTTGCATGTGTTTTCGCCGGATCCAACATTCTATGTAGGGCGTCGTTTGCGACCAATCTTATGTACAAGCACACAGCATATCGAAGTTGTCCCTCACTCTCGATTGGATCCAAGTTCGTTGCCCGTTTGCTTGCTGGAGGAGCCTGCGCTTCGCAATGTATTGGACGGATTGTACTAATATTACTCCTGCCCCTGATCACCTCACCTCCGCCGTGTTTGCTTTGTTCAGCTTTCTTCATGGCCTTCCGTGTATTCACACCAACTCGGCAGCCGCTGCCAGAGCATCCCCAACCAACCAGGCACCAGCAGCGGCCCATGGTTGTTTCTGGATTCATTGGTTGCGCCGCGGCTTGTCGGTCGTTGTCCTGAGCCCTTTGATACTCGTCACGGGCAACAGAATGTGCAATTGCGTCGACTACTATGGTCCCCTTGGCGTATGTCGCGCATGAACCTCTCTTTGGATCGCGGGCCAACAATCGGCCGGGAGGCAAGCACCGCAAGTGGAAGCTCACGGCAGCGCCGGCCTGTGTTTGTTTCCGTCCACGTTGATGATGATATTGGCAGTGATTGTGTCCAAGTAGTTGCGCAAGGATGGCCCATCGCTCTTCTTGTCATTGTCAGATAGATCAACTTTGCCCCTGTACATGTGTAAGTTCTATTATGCAACAGCCGAGCCTCTTCGAATCACATTTTGCTCTTGGGTGTTTGTGCATTGATGGCCTTTACGATGCAATTGCGCTGTTAGCCTCCTGTTGTCAAGACAAGGGATTCAACGCTGCCTGTGATCCAGCGCTCCGTGCACGCTGTGCGCTGTGTCGTTGAGCGGACAGCACCGACTTGGTTTCCGAGTCCACGAGTCCACGGAGGCTGCTTGATGCAGTGAATGATGACGAGTTTCGCGACTCTATGGCCGTTCAAGGTTGAGATCCCGTATAAGGCGGCCAGACTCGTGTTCTTGTTCCGTGTGCAAACAAGGTGAGCGTCGTAAACATATATGAACGCTGGCTGATGGGAAAGGAAAGAGTATAAAGATTAATATCTTGGCGACTTGGATCCATTCCCATAAGCGCAAACAGGTCTCATGTCTGTATCATGCCCACCTCGACACTTGTGCACCGCCGACTGAGGAACGTGCGAGCATTCAGTAATCTCTCTCGGACCATATTTATGTCGATGTCGCTCCGCTCGCTCGCTGAACCTGTGACCGACAAGTGATCCTTTGACTTCTCTGCGATTGTGTGGACGCTCATCGAGAATTGGTCAACAAAGAACTTTTCCGATGAAAAGACACAATGCGTTTTCCCGCAATCCAGGAGGCCAGCGTCAAACACGCTGCTCCGAGTCCACAGCCATCGCCGAGACTTCCCCTTCATCCTTCTCTCATTCTCGGTCAATGCCATTTGCAGTCGCGTGAACGAGCGCTGGTTCGCTTGCGTCTGCCGCCTTCACGGCATCCACCATGTTGACCTCGGCAACCATTGTCGCCCCACGAATGCCGTAGCCGACTTCCACAGCATTCGCCTCGCCCGATTTCCTGGCCTTCTTTGCCGCGATTTCGGCTTCCCGTTTCCTGGCGCGAAATGACCCATTTCGCCCCCGCACGCGAAACACATGTCCTTGGGCTTGGCTTTGCGCTCACCCTTTCCGCTGTTGTACGGCTTGGCTCGCTTCTTCTTGTCACCTCCTTTGCGACGAGAGTCCATAGCGTTGCGGCGAGAATCCACAGCGTTTGTCTCGGCCATTGCCGAGTGGCGAGCCCTCTCCTTCGCCCTTTCGCGAGCCGTTTGCTGCGCGTTGTATTGTTGGCGGAGGTCAAACATGAGTTCATGGAACTCGGTGTAGTTGCGGCCGCGAAGCAAGGTTTGTAACGCTTCTTGCCCCTCGCCCAGAGTCTCGATTGTCTTGGTGATTTTCTCGTCGTCGGTCACTCGATTCTTGAAACCGCAGAGAATCATCCTTTTGGCAACCAAGTTAAACGCCAATTCGTACTCGTCCAATGACTCGTACTGGTCAACGCCAATCGTATCCCACGCGCGACAAACGGAGATACGCCCGGCCATTATCATACGATCAAACTGCTTCGTGAGCCTCGCCCAAATGACGTCGGGGTCACTCTCCAACGAGTACAGAGCCTGTAGGGCCTCGTCAAGATGCGATTTGATGATGATAGCCATGGCCGCTTTGTCCTGAATGGACGGGGTGTCGTTGGCGTTCACGGTCGACCTATTGTCGCCGTTCTGCTGGGACGAGTCGCCGGCAGTGTTCCCATCCGATTGGTTAGGCCCTCCGGCCTGGCCAGCAGCCGCTTGCTGCGGTTCAGCGGTGAAATGGAAGTGTATGGGAGCGGCAAATGAGCGGGAGAGGAGGGCTTGTGAGAGCGGCAGCGTGGAAGTAAAACATAGGATGTAATGGCTTGAGGTGAGGCGGGTAAGGGACGGGCGATGGTGCTGATAACGTGTGAAAACAAAATGTTAGTGTTGAAGGGCAATGGTTGAGAGACACAAGTCAATCACAGGCAACCGCACCATTTGCGCGACGAGTCCAGTGCCGGGGGCGTTGATGGGACGGCGGACAATGCATCCGCGAGCGTGATGCCGGTGGCCAGATACTGAGGCAGTCGGCGGCAAGGTGCGACTTGGTGATAGTGGTCATCAGCCTTGGCTTCGGCATGCTTGCAGAAGTCGCACTCGTGCACGAATACGACACCGACCACGGGTTTGTTGGTTTCGGTGCGACGGGACGGGTTGCCCTGACCATGGTGGGCCGTGTCGGGCTTGCGGGAATTGTTCTTGTTGGCATTGCCGTTTCCGGTGGGGTTTCCGCTGGCACGCGTGTTGGATGTGCCACCATTTCCGTTGGATGAGGCGCCTTCGGCGGACTTGTACTGGAAAGGCAGGCCGACGATTTGCTTGAGGGTCATGTGTGGAATCGACGTGCCAAACAACAATTGGTCTATGCCGGCAAACACAGCCCTGAGCGGGGTGACATGGTCGACTGCCTTCTCAAGCAGCGATTCATGAACAGAGCCCGGAATGCAGAGCTGGATTACCGATGCAGCATACAGCTTGAGTGCCGGGACAGCGGTCCACGACTCGTCGGCCTTGTCGCGTCCATGCGCCCGACGTACTTGTTCAGGTAGTGAGCAACGTTCTTGTGGGGCTCGGGCGAGACGGTGAGATGCGCATGGATGAGCTTGATTCTTGAGAATGGGGTCACATCCTTCAGGAATTGATGAATCAACTCCTCATCGTTGAGGTTGGGCGGATAGGCCATGACGAGGCCAGACATAGTCTGATCCAGTTAGGTCGGAGCAAGCCTCTTGAGAATGGTAACACCTGAATCTTGCACGTTGCGGCAAACAGTGACAACTTAGTCGATCCATTCGTAAATACGGGTCGGCCAGCCCGTTGGTGTGACCAAGAGCCACCGTGACGGCCTTGCCGTCTTTGGGCAAGGGGGGTCCGATCGAGGAGGCCTGGGGTATGGACCGCGTCTGCAGTGTGGATCCGGGATGGGGGAAGGAAATGCTCGGGGTTTCTGTGTGTATCTCTATTTGCGCTGGGGGTCTGATACTACTGTGTGTTGAAGCGCGCGGCAACCAATCGATCTCTGCTTTTTCACTCAATCAAACTCATCGGAGTTCACGTGCTTTACACATCCATATGTATACACAAAAACAAAAAAACAAAAACATGCCTCATAGCCAGGCACCCCTGCGCCTCCGCCGGTCCTACCTATCCAGCACGGCTCCTGCGCGCCCTCGTGGCCGCCGCCCCACCCAACCCGCCCAACTCGCTCACATCCTTTGCCAAGAGTGCCGCAATTGCCGACACACCCGTCCCACTGGGAGTTGTCGCTAACGACCGCGGTGTCGACGCCAAAAACGACGGCGTCGATGTGGCCGGCGCTGGCGTCGAGCCAGGCACGTGTCCTGCGAGCCATGATGGCGTGGTGGTTGTGGATATGCCGGTGAGAAACGAAGGTGTGGATGCATGAGTTGTCGGGCCGGGACAAGGGGTGATTGGCGGGCCAGCCGATGCGGTGGATGGCACGTGTGTAGGGGTTGCAAATGCGACATGGGACATGAGTTTGTGTGCATCAGGGCCGATGGTAGATGCTGGCGTGGTGCTGAGTGTGGCAAGAACGATGGCCTTGGAGCGCGAGCCGATGAGGTCGCGCTCATTGGAGGTTGCGGGGTGTGCGGCACGGCTGTGAATGGTTCCGACACGGGCAGTGCGGCCGGTGCCTTTGAAAGCTCGGCGGCACTTGCGCCAACGAGAATGGTCGCGAACGCGGGCCCAGCGGCCGCTTGATCCGTTCTGGCACGCTTCACGTCGCGCTGGGATTCCACCTCGTCGCTCGCATCCTCATCCTGGGACATGGGTACGCGTTTCCGTTTCCCAATTGCACGTGCCAGCGCCGCCGCGCTTGGCGATGGCGTGCTTGACGTGTGTAGTGATTGATCATTCGATGCGCCGGGCGGCGACGACTGCCCGGATGCACGTGCGGGTGGGGGACTCGGCAATGTCGCAAGAGGGCCGTGGATGGGAGAGAGCGTGGGTGAAGCGACGGGTGGTAAGCGGTTGATAGTCAGGCCGGCGTTGATGGTGGGCTGTGGCGACAGTTTCTGACCGCGAACCGACGGCGAGCTTGATGATTCTGGAGAGGCGTGAATGGTATCAGGATTGGATTTCGAGGATTGATCGCTGCTATCAGTATCGATGAGAGCATGTGTTGGCGGCCGTGAATCGGCGCTTGCTTGTGCGGCCGCGGGTATCAATGGAATGGTATCAGGGCGAGCAGGTTGTGAGCTTGATGGTGTTCGTTGATGATTCATAGACCTTAATGGAGAACTGGCTAGCGAACGGTTCGGGGCCAAGTCAATAGGTTGAACTTCGGGCTGAGCCAAAGCGGGGGACCGTGGCGCCGTGCTCGAGGTTGAGTTGAAGTCTGGCTTCAATTGAGTATTGGCGACTAGGCGTTCGATGACTTGCAATGGAACGGTCGGACACGATCCCGGACTCGTCGTTACTGTTGTACTTGGAATCGATGGTGCATCCGTCGCGTCGACCGCATCGATCGCAGCAGCTGGATTAGGTGGCTGGGACGCTGGTTTTGATGAAGATTGCGTGACGGATGTCGGTAGTGTCGATGCCACCTCATGGCTTGGTTTGAGTTGAGCAGAGAATCGAGGGCGGCGAGCAGTCGAGTCGGTGTTTGGAGAAGTTGATGATGGTGGATGCAGCTCGAGGTGGACGGAGACTGAACTGGTTGGCGAGGAATGGCCCACAGAGCTTTGGGCTGTTATCGCCTGGACAATAGAAGTATCGGTCACACCCAACACGGCGGCGTCCGCTGCTTCAAGTTGTGCGTTGAAGACGGGTGTGGCAGATTGAACAGCGCCATGCGACAAAGACCGTAGTGGAGTGGCCGTTTTTGGCCGCTGCTGGGAGCGCTTGGCACGAGGTAGTGGCGAATATGAGCCGCTTGAAGACGATGGAGCAGACGATTGGGCAACACTAGGTGCTGCTGTGGCTCGCGTCTGCGAGGGCGTGAAGAGAGTGTTGTCGAGTTTGGTTCGATCCGGGTTGGCGAAAGCTGGTTGCAAAGAGCGTTTGGCTCGTCCTTTCACGACTCTTTGAGTGATTGGGTTGGGTGAGTCTGCTGTTGGCGGATGGGTGAAGGCTTTGGACGGTTTCGAGGGAGTGTGGTTGTTGGCATTATGGAGTGGCGTTTGACGATTGGGCACACCAGTACTGGCGATGGGATGTGATTTGCGATGTGGCGCTGGTGCTGGCGTTGGGGTAGATGAGCTCGATGTTTCTTTCCCAGAGTCAGGGACAAAGATGTGGGGTGGTAATACGGATCGGGTCGAGTTGTCAACAAAGCAACACTTGAATTGAACGTGATTGGGAATGGGTGTGGTATGTTGCGCAGTGGCAAAGGCTGGGATGAAGAAGCGGCGGTTGGCGATCAGGCGTCCCCGAGCCGTGGCCAAGCGGGTCTCAAGGTCGTTCATGACGGATGAAATTATTGATTGATGACAAGTGCCGATGACCGCCCAGTTGAAATCGTGTCAGCAGGCGCTTGCAATTGGTCGCTGTTGTGTTGAGACTGTGTGGTCTCAGGTGAGACAGCGACAGAGGGCGGAAACGTTGATCAGAATGCGACAGCCACTTTGCGGAATGCGGGCCAAATGTCGATTGCCGTGAGTGAATCCGTGCTGTGCATTAACATCATCAAGTACTTACGTTGGCATATTATGCATTAATTCATCCGGACCTACACATGTGAGTCACATCGAAAGCAATTTTTGGCCGCCGATCGCATCAGGCTTCAATGTCGATTGAGTCAGTCTCACGCAGTTCTGCTCACTTCCAATTCACTCCTCAACTCCTCATACATACATAACTTATTGGCAGAAGAAACATCCTTGCCACTACCGGATTTACCAGGAGCACTGCTACGCACACCAATACCAACACCATGTCTTCGTCTTCCCAAGCACAAGGAATCCCAATTCCGCCCGCTGGTGACCTCTTTGCCACCCTGCACGCCTCGTGCGCACAGCTTGCAAAGGCAAACAACATCAATATCAACCTCGCCAATGCCAAAACCTTCCTCTCTTCAACGCTGACCCCGGAACTCTATGCTGACCGCGTCGCCCACTCGTTCCACCCGCTCCCGCTTCGCTTTGACTCGCAAATCGACCACATCAACCTCCTTGCCGTTCGTGCCCTACTCAACTTTGGTTCGGGCTACCGCGCCGAGCTCAAGCAGCTCACTGGCCGCGGCGCCTGGGACAACATTCAGTTCCTCGTGCTCGCCATGCATCTCGACGCCCACCCGCTCGATGCGCAGCGCATGCACTCGGTCACGGCTAGTGAACTCGCCATGCTGGCCAACGTGCCTACGCATATTGATGCGCCTAGCCCGATTGCCGGCGTCACCGTGTCTGAGCCGTCGCCTCTGGTCCCGTTTTTGAACTTGCTCGCGCAAACACTCAATGATACGGGCAAGATTCTGCTCGATCGTGGGTTCATGTCCTTGGGCCAGTTTGTCATGTCGACCATTGGCCAGTCGCGATCGGCCGCGACTCTTGTGGCTGCTCTTGCGTCCACCTTTCCTGCATTCCGAGACGTTGCCAGCTTACCGGGAGCGCCAGACAAGCCTGTCTACTTGCTCAAAAAGGCCCAGTTTCTCGCCATGGATCTTTACTTTTCGCTGCCCAATGTCCAAGCCGTTCATTGGGTCGATATCGCCGACGTGGGTATTCCGTCGGACAACGTGATCCCTTCCGTGCTTGTGCACTTGGGCATTCTCGAGCTTCCCGCCGATTTCCTACCCTCTTCGCACGATGTTGGACCCATCACTGTCTCGTTTGAAAAGATGGCGGCATTGCGCGCGGCTTCCGTTCATGCAGTCAAGGAAATGACACCCATGTTGCAGTACGAGCCAAAGTTTACCGTAGTGCTCGGGTCTGTTATTTGGGCATGGGCTAAAGTAGGCGACAATCGGGCAAAAATTCCGCGGTTGACGTTGAAGGATACGTGCATGTTCTGAAACCTGCTTATGTGTGCCTGTGTCTTTCATACACGCGCGAGAGTATTGTGTTGCATTCACCTTGTTTCTTCCTCATCTCGTCATCACGCTTATATGTACAACCTGCGAGCTGATCGTCAATGAACGCGTAGACCACAACGCCAGCAAACGAGTCACTCCGAATCAGTGTCTTCCTGGTATAGCGCGGAAAACAATTTCGCTCACCATATGCACGATGAAAGGGAAAGAATTGCCATACCCATCAAGACACCATGCATCCACCCCATATCTTGTTGGTTGCTGCGATTGCCTTCATATCTGCCGCGCAGGCCGTCTTCGGCGCTCAATGGCCTGCAATCGCCCAAGTTCAAGCTCGAACAAAGCAGCGATGTCGCGGCACCGATAGCGGCGCTCCGTTCCCAGCTCAGTCACAGACTTCAGCATCGGCCGCTACTGCCGTGGACCCTCCATTTCGCTCCCTCATCACACATGACCAGAAATGCTTTGACGATGCCATCTCCGCCTCGGACCTCGATCCTTCATTCAATGTCACGATGCTGTTGGCCACCTGGGACTCTTCCAAAGTCATGAACACGCTCGCTGCCATCCTCTTGCAAGAGCGATTGGGCATTCGCGCGGTTGCTGCATACTCGTCCGAGATCGAGGCGTATATGTTGGCAACGACCGGAAAGGACTATTCGACGGCCAATGTGCGCAACCTGATTGAGGATGGCGGCGCAACGTGCGATCTCGAGAACTGGAATGAATCGCACACGGGCGGCCAGCCAATTGAATCGGTTGCAGAGGCGCTTGTTGGATACCTTGGTACCACTTCGTGGATGGTGCCTGACTACGTGATCAAGTATGACAACGACTACAACTCTTACATATCCTTGAAGTTTGTGAGCAAGGCCCAAATTTTCAACCCAGCATACGCCGCGTCCATTGACTCTATCCCTCGCCCGCCAACAAGTGCTGAAACAGCCAGTCAGCTTGCGACTTCGCAGGGAGCTTGTAATCCGGCAGCCCCTGGGTTCAATGTGACGCAGTGTCTGGTAAGTGCGCTGGACCAGCAGGCCGCCGCAGGTATGCGTGGCGTGCTTGTTGCACCAAATCAAACGTATTGGGGTGCAATGGAGGCCGTTGTGATTCCGAGTCTTGGGCTCAAGCTCGACATTCAAGAGATCAACCCGCCGATTGATGTGGGAATCTACAACTCGCTCAAGCACGCGTACACCCAAAGACAGCCATGGATTGGCGTACGATTCTGACTTCTCTCGAAGCGAATAAAACGTCTGACTCACTCAATCCTTGATTGATAGTATGTATATTCGCCCAGCGCCATCTTGTCGCGCGAGGCCAACTTTTCACTTTCGCAAGTCTCGCTCCCCGCCTGGACGCCTGCTTGTGACATCGAGTACGAGCTTCATGGAACTTCATCATGTGCTTACGCGTCCACCTTTGTCAAACAATTCGTGTCCAAATCGCTCATTCGCCACTCCAAGCCCGCCTTCGACCTTCTCACGTCGATTCGCATGGTCGATGGCGACATGTCCGACATGCTCGGGTCCATGTTCTTTTCAAACGCTTCCGCATTCAACGTGTCGTGCGCTTGGCTCAAGGCCAATCCCGCAAAGTGGGAATCTTGGCTGCCGCGGTGGAACCGAACACGGCCCGTGTGCGAAGCGGGATCCGAAGCGGTCAAGCGCGGGGTGCACAGCTGGGAGTGTGTTGGGTGCGCGAGTGGCAAGTTTAACTTGGTCAAGAACGGAACGTGCTTGCCGTGCCCAGCGGGAGCAACCTGCCCTGGTTCACCTGGGCCGGGGCCACCGAATCCAGCGGCAAATCAGATCTTGGTGAGTCAAGGGTATTGGTATGATGAAACAAGCCCAGAAACAGCACCAGGGCTTTACTTGTGTCAGGGCGAAAGGTGTTGTCAGCAAGGTGCGTGTGCGCTCAAGGAGACTTGTCCGCCAGGTCGGTCCGGGGTCATGTGCAATGCTTGGTAAGTCAGACTGCTCTCTTGTTGGCGCACGCCTGTGGCATGGTCGAAACTAACCAACTTGCTCGCGTGCAAAGTGCGCTGCCAAACCATTACCAATGGAGCGGTGTTTGCGTCGATTGTGGAAACCCGGAAAATGCGGCCACTGGGCTATTGTCGATTCCAGTCCTCGCAGTCTTGATTGCTATTGCCGTGTTTTTGGTCGTCTGCAGCACCCGCGAGTCCATCTTTGTATCCGATTTGGTCCGTCACTTCCCCTTCACTCCCCTCATTGTCTCTTTGCGACTTGAACCATATGCCCCCCTCCCCCCCTTGTCCAATTCATAGCTGCTGTTTTACCAACTCGCTACGTTCATCATCAACCGAGACGACGTTGCCAGGATCATTGTCATCAAGGCGGCAACATTTGATATTGACTCGCTTTTCGACGGTTCTCTACCGAAAGGTATTCACTTCCGTCTGTTCTATCTTCTAACGTCAACCGCTCACCTGAAGACCATGCATGTCGGCTGACTTCCCATAGGCATTTGCGTCCTGTACGTTCGCTGTTCATCAAGGGCAAATCGCCTGGACTCTGACACGGACAGCCACACAATCCATCTGTTGTGTAGTCCTCTGTCCAACCTCGCCCGGCTTACCTACAAAGCTCTACTACCAGTTTCCCTCTGGTTTACTCTCGGGCTGTATCACCTCGTCGCCACGGCGCTCGTCCGCCTGTGTCCCAAATCGCGACATCTTGCACACCTCCAATCCTGGCTCCCAAAGGCTCTGCACGACCCTCAAGGCGTCTGGCATTTCTTTTTTGTGCGCTACTGCGTCCTCTTTACGCTGACTGTCATGCCTATTGTTGAGGGCGCACTCAAGCTGCTCAATTGCCGGCAAATCGGGACCCGAGGCCAGTTTCTCGTCGAGGCGCCCGACGTGCAGTGCTTTGTGAAGGACCACATTCCCGCCTTTATCTATGCGGTCGTGATTCTTGTCGTGTGTGTCGGAATCATTCCAGTGGCGACGTTGCGGACCATCTTGCGGATCATGCGCGAGGGCAAGTTGGGCGACGAGCAGGTCAAGGCTCAGTACGGCGTGTTTTATGGGGCGTATCGGAGCCGGGTGGCCGCGTATGGGGTCGTTGATATTGTCAAACGGGCAGTCATCGTCATGGCGTGTACGATTGTTCGCAAGGATACGGATGCAGAGTATTTGTTCAACCTGATGATCGTTGCTTCGCTGATGTGCGCTGCTTTGGTTCGAGGAACGGACCTTTACTGAGGAGCTGACCTGTGCATGATTCATCTTCCCATCCATACACAGGTGGATGTGTACAGTTGAGCACTGGTACACGCAACCGCTGCGCTCGCGCTTCGAAAACCAGTTTCGATTCGTCACTTACATGTCCACCTGTATGCTGTTTCCTGACCCTGACTCACGTTCATCGACGGACCCAGGCTCATCCGCATCTCGCCACTACTTGTAGTCGCGCTTTGCGCATCGTCCATGCTCAAACTCGACTCATCGCACCAGCAACACGACCTCGCCACGGCCCGCCTCATCTTTCTGGGCATTTATCTCCTTATCCCCTGCATCATGTGCCCTTGGTATGGACTGTACCTGATTCTGTCTCTGCGACGCGAAGCCAAGCACGGCCAGTCACCCGACGGTGAATCTGATATGCCAAGGCACGCAGCGGGCGAAGCGGAGTTGAAGTCGTGGGGCGCCAGGTTAAAGCTAGATTCGCGTATTCGCGACCATCAGGCGTCACGGTTGATGCGGTGGTATAAGGTGCTCGGGTCGGCGCGGGACTTTTTGGGATCGGGCGAAGCGCTCGCCAAATCTCAAGAGGGTTTGGCATCTGAACGCAAGCCATTGACAGGC
This sequence comes from Catenaria anguillulae PL171, assembly GCA_002102555.1. NCBI lineage: Eukaryota > Fungi > Blastocladiomycota > Blastocladiomycetes > Blastocladiales > Catenariaceae > Catenaria > Catenaria anguillulae. Next base: position 528,955 of record MCFL01000012.1, read on the forward strand.
CCGGTCAAGAGCGGCAAGGTGGTGAGTACTGCGGCGCCCGTGGATGAAGAAGAGGAGTATTCCCAGCAAGCAACAGAGACGTCTGCCCGTCCCAGTGCGATAGACGACAAGCCTTTGTCATCAAACCCTCCTCGAACGACTGGCGCTGGTGCAAGTGGGGATGTTGTGAGAGGCTGCAGTTTGGATTAGCAGTTCATGTTGACCACCCTAACATCAGACCGCAGAAAGTTGCGTTAAAAAAATGTATCACAGTACAGACATGAGAGCAGAGGAAGAAAAAAGGACGACAACACAGGAAAACGATGCAATGGTTTTACAGTAATGGCAAAGAAACAACAGAAACCAAGTCTAAAGCACACCCGGCCCATGCGCCACACACACTTCATCCCATCAAAAACAAGGGAAGCCCCAAGCCGAGAACCATGAACACGACTGACGGCAAAACAGAAACAAGAATATAGCCCGTCGCCTTTCTGGGTTCCATATCGTCCACCTCGCTGATAAACGACGACACGGTCGAAAGCGATCCGCAGTACCCAAGCACAATCGGCTCGACGAACGCCGCCCACCCATCCACCGAGCTTGCAGCCGTTGCCTTGACTGCGGCGCGCAACCCAGCGTAAATCAAGACGGCCACCCAATTGGAGGCGAGCGTGCCGCCAGGAGAGCGGAACATGGTTCCAAACATATACCGGGTCAATGCGCCCAACGGACCCAGCGACACGGCCAGAAGCGCTTGCGACGTGGGTTCGGCCACGCCCCACAGCACGTACGACGCGGCCGTTCCGCCAATGGCCAAGAACCACAGGAGCAGTGCCAGTGTCACAGTGAAGCCGTCGCGAGGCGAAAGACGGGCAAAGAAGGTGGGTGCGCCGAGGGCAATTGGGTAGTTGAAGCTCGGGTGGGCGACAGGGAAGCCGAAGCCGGGCATGATTGAACCGAGATGCAAGCCGATACGGAAGAAGGTGTGTGAGAGCGAAAAGGCAGTGAGGAGCAGAAGTGCAACCGAGAGGTACTGGACAAGGTAGAAAGAGTAAGCACAAAGAAATGCCGAGTAACAGGCAATAGCAAACGCAACATACGTGAATGCCCACTTTCCAAGCGGTTGCATCAGAAACAAGCGGTCCAACCGAGATTGAAACCACCGTCGAAAACGATGTCAACGATCCACACAACCCTGTAGCCAAACCCATGTACAAGGGCAAGTAAATTCTCGTCAAATAATCCCGACCTTGGACGACCCAGCCCATGATGAACGATCCCAAGAGTTGTGGCAGGTAAAGTTGGGCAAGAGCTGCCCACATGACGGCGGAGCCCAAAAACGGAGACCATGGGGCATCGGCAACTGGCATGGATTGGGCGGCAATCTGCAACGGCGACTTGAGCATGGCTATTCCGCCCGAGACGGCAATGCGCAAAACAACGCCGACGAGGGAAAACAAAAGAATCGAGGCAGAGATGGGAATGTGGTGGACAGCAATCGTTGCAACGTCTTCGTTTGCACCGTCGTCATCTTGGTCGTCGTGCAAGTGCTTGACCGACTGCCAATCACCGGCAATTGATGAGCCAACGCCGATATTGTTGCGGTGAATCGACACTGCCCGAGAAAGATCAACTTCGGTCGGTGGAGCTGCTGTGTTGTTGGACAATTGGACATAGCCATGACTTGAGAGGTAGTGATTGTTGTTCATGGGCGCAGTGGTGGAGAATGGGTGCGACCGGCCGGACCGAATCGATTCTTTGTCAGGCTCGGATCCTGCAGAACGCCCTGCGGTCGTTGTGCTTGTGGTGCGCATGCGAGCGGCCGAAAGGGCGAGGGGCGACATGAGGTGAGGGCCAACCGCCGCTCCATGGCCGCCGCCCTGGCCAGAGTGGAAGGCCACTGAGGCATCGACCGAGGGCGAGCGGGCATGGCGATAGGGCGAGGCGTGACGGTCGTTGTTGGTAGCCATTGCAGAGAGTGGAGACATGAGAAGAGGTTGCGACGGCTGATTCATGGCATTGGCGATTGTTGATTGTGGGGCCCAAGACATGGGCCGACCTCCGGGACTGTGGCCACTGCCGCCTGTTATGCTGTCAAGCGACCGAACTCGCCCATGCAAGTGCGGGTAGGAGCCGGCGGCGGGAGGGGTTGCAGGGCGCCCAGACCCCAAGGGTGAGTGTGAGCCAACCGCTGCCAAGGACGACCGATGTGAGTCATGCCGGCGAGGTGCGAGACGAGGAGATGACGTGGAGCGATACAGAAGAGGAGATGCGACACCAGATTGGGAAGCTGCTGCTGTTCCGGGATGAATGCCGCCTCCGCTCCATGCAGCCGCCGACGAGTTCGAATATGACGAGGCGTGAGGCGCAAAGCTGCCAGTATCGCGGTTTCCACGGTTGGCAGCCGGATTCGCGTTGGACTTCGTGTAAGACATGTTGGGAACTGAGAAGAAGGCCAGGAGCGATCGTATGAGCGGAAAACGGTGGAAATAGAGAAGTATGATAGGCACCCCCGTTGGCAGATTGTAGTAGAATAGGTACAGCTAATGCTTGCGGGGCGACGTCAATTGTCAGGGAGCCTTGTCGGCTCTAAAAATGAGAACGTCGACGAGGTGATGCAGCGGCAGAGAGGGAGGATTGCAGTGTGGGAAGAGAAGGGCCATGGTTACTGGAGCTTACATCCATATTGTGCCAGCACCGACAGTCGCTGTAAGCCACCCACTTGGCCACCGACCAACCACAATCATGTCCCATGTGTCTCGCAGATGTCGAGGCATATGGATTCTCGACGCCGGCTTGACATTTTTGGTTGCCACTACCAAGCCAAGGCATGACCGAGGAGCGAGGTGGGCTCTGCGAACACCTCTGACGCGTCAGTTCAACTTCGACAAGGCGAATACTCACCTGTCATCCCAGCCATGAAGATATCGGGTCTCCTCGAAAAGACCCGACGCAATAGCATATCTTTGTCTCAATAATCCTATCATGGCGGACCTGCTGCGGTCTGCATTCCTTCGCGAGTGCCGGGCATTGGGCATCCATCCAGAACCACGTGTGCTCGAACAACTGGTGGACCATGCGCTCGACAACACGAAGGCAAAGGGAAAGTGGCAAACTCGCCCGGGAAGCCCAACGGCCATGGCCACACGTCTGGATCAGCCACTTCTGAATCTTGGAGGACAGGCCTTGGACCGCAAAGTATGTATTTCCGTCGTCGAGTTTTTTATCTATGGCTCTTGCGTTCTTGGAGATTCACTGCTCGTTCCCACAACTGGCTTGTACAGTCGATTCTGGCACTATCCAATGTCCTCAAGTCAGACTCTTTCTTTCGCACCATCATCCTGGCTGACGCATACCTGAATGAAGATGGCACAACATCCATTTGCGACGCGCTAAGAAACAACACGTTCCTCGTTCACTTGGATCTGCGTGGGAACAACATTCAGCTCGAGGGCGGGGTCGCGATTGGGGCATACTTGAAGCATACGGTCACTTTGGAAGAGTACGCCACACACCTACTGCACAGGCATTGCAATCAGCGGCTCATACTATGATCGTGCACAGGCTGGTTCTCGAATGGAACTCGATTGGTCTTTGGGACAATGCAATCGCTGCCATCGGCGACGGGCTCGCCATCAACACGAGCCTCCGCTATTTGGACCTCAGAAACAACAAGATCGGCCCCAGTGGTACTCAAAGGCTCACTCAGGGGCTCAAGGTCAACCAAACCCTTCTAGCCCTGGACCTCCGTTGGAACAATTGCGGTCACCTCGGCGGACTGGCTTTGGCGGACCTCTTTCAGTTCAACTCGACACTTACCTCGCTCGAGCTTGTTGGAAACGATATTTCGGACTCTGTTCTGCGCACCATTCATCTTGCCCTCGACAGAAACCAACGCCAGTCGCGGTCAGCGCGTGACGCGATTCGTCTTCACGACGCACTTGCCGGCGCGAACCTGGCCCATGCTGATACGCTGGCTTCGCTTCACCGTGAGCTTGCAGCAAAAGACTCGGAAATATCCCGCCTCCACGGCGAGCTGGCGGACCAGGCAACGAGCGTCAAGGCCGCAAAAGCCGAGGCCAAAGCGGCCAAGGAGGAGACTGCGCGCGTGGTCCGCGAGCGAGATGTCCAGACCAAGCATGCTAGACAAGCCGAGGAGCAGCTTGATGCCGCTCGCGAGTCGCATGCGAACTCGGAACGGGTCTTGCGCGCAACCATTGCGGAATGGCAGCGTAAGGCCCTCGAGTGGGAATCCAAACAGGACAAGGCGATTGCCGAGCGGGATGCAGCGCGTGAAGAGGTGGCCATGTTGAACAGAGACATTGAGCGGCGACGTGAGCGGGAGCGCAAGTTGGTCTTGGAAAAGGAAATCGAGCTGGAGGAGCTGCGCCGTTCGGCCAACGACAAGGCCGTGGCAATCGAAACAAAGAAGGACCAAGAGCTCGCAAAGGCCATTGCGAATCTTCACCGGAAACTGGACGATTCAGAGACCAAATTGGCCGAAAAGGATCACGACATGCGTGCTATGCGAGAGCAGCACGAGGAAGAGAAGCGCGTGCTGCAGCGAAAAATTGAGGAGACGGAGATCAAGGCAAAGAGCAACCAGTGGTCGAAGTTGCAGGGTTTGGAAGAGGAGGTGACGGCGCTCAAGTCGGCAAAAGACAGCTTGCAGCGTGAGCATGACCGGAATCAAGTCACGCTACAGGCCATTACGCGCGAGCTGGACATTGCCAACAGCAAGGCCGAGCGCGAGAAGAAGGTGACCGACGACGTAAGAATTACACTCACCGCCCAAATCACCCAGGTCCAAGGCGAACTAGCGGATACACGAGCCAAGCTTAAAGAGACAGCGGCACGTGCATCCGAGGCTACAGCAGATGCCGAACAGCTGTATCGGGACAAGGAGCGGCTGAAGCGCGAGTGCAAGGAGTTGCAGCGCGAACTGGATGCCACTCGCGAGGAGTTGCGGCGGTTGGAGGGAATCGAGGAGCGAAGGAGACAGGGCGAAATGAATCGCATCAAGCAGCTCGAGTCCGCTCTTGGGAGCTACATTCACGGCGCAAGGGCGGACCTAGCAAGCGAGACGGTCTCTGGAAGCGGAACAAGGTCTGGGGGTCGAGGAATATGATAACGCTGCCAGTTTTGTGATTGCTTTGACCGAGCTTATCACTTGCTCGTTTCAATGTTTCAGCATTACGTACACTATTTATTTGATTTTTTACTGTTTCCCAACCTGTGTGTGAGGTGCGCTGGCCACGCTCATGTCCTCAACATCGTTGACAGATTGAAGTATGCTTCGAATCGGGCGAGTCATGGTCTTTTTCCCGTCTGCTACGAGACTATCACTCTTGCGTGCCATCGAGCCACTGGCAGACGGCGTCATTGGGGATCGCTCACTTGATACAGACGAAGGCACCAGCGCAGCTTGTGATGGTTTTTGCAAAATGTCCGCCGACGTGTCAAAATCAGTCGCAGAGCCAATGACCCGGTACCAGCTCATCAGTTTGAGTGCTTGCTCGTCGCCCATTTCATCCAGACGAAGGCGTGACGCAAGGAGCGAGGAGGTACGTCGCTGATCGCGGGCATGCAGTCCTGCGAGCGCTTGCTTTCGTAGATTGAGGATCACAAAGAGGCCGTACCATGGGGCGAGAACGCAGGGTATGGCCAGAAAGATGCCGAGGAAGACGAGCCGGGTTGTGTTGATAAAGGAGTGCTCTGGGTGCGACTCTTGAAGTTTGAGGGTGGAAGCCATGCAGAGCGCGACTGAAGTGAAGTGAGACGAAGGAGATGTCAGTGCTGTAGATGGTAGTCTAGGTGTGACACGACCGATGCATCAACGTACATGCTGAAATGTAGCTGACAAATCGGAAGTTGTTTTCAAACCTGGATCGCAATGGTCGAGTATTCCAATGCTGCAATCGCAGAAATCATGTGTGGTTAGGTTTGGGTCCACCCGTTGACGACAATAAACAAGTATGTGCCTCTAAGGTGTAGAAGTAGAGAATCGTCGCAACCACCATCAAGTTGAGCAAATACTCTGCGTCTGTATCCCTTCGAATCACCGTGCACACAATGACTGCGACTCCTCGCTTGACCATATCGACAACTCCGTACCACGCAAACTGTGGACGATAATGCGTGAAGAATATGCCGTACTGAATCCTTGTATTCCGGTCAGTGAGCTTATTCTTGAGAATGATCCTCGTCATGATGCGCAATGTAAGCAATGGGATGACTCCCACGCACAAAGTCAGTACCACGACGCCATAAACGAAGGCAGGAATGTGTGGACCGACAAAACATTCCACGTCAGGCGCTTGCACGAGAAATCTTCCGCGGTTGCCGATGGCGCGGCAGCTGATGAGGCTCAGTGCACCATCAATGAGCGGCATGCAGGTGAGCGTGAACAGGACGCAGTAGCGAGTGAAGAAAAAGTGGCCAAGCGATGGAGCCGTCCGAAAGTCGTCGGGCATACGCGTGATGATCCAGTCGATGAGTGGCAGATGAGAGCGAAGCTTGAGGAGAATCGCGGCCAGTACGTGGTAGCTGGCGAGGATAAGCCAGAAGCCGAACGGCAGAAGCGCTTTCCCAAAGATACGGTCAAGGTTGGTGAGCGGCCTGTTTGGCGAGCCGAAGTCGTTAGAGTCCTTGCTTCCCATCAATCACAAACGTTGACATACAGGACGCAGAGATTTTGCGGCAGCGCTCCATCAAACAGAGACCCGATGTTGAATGTGACAATCTTTAAAATGATGATTCGAGACGTGTCGTCCCGCGCGAGAATGAACGACCTGTCGAAAAACATGATGTTGTGAGCTCAAACAAAGTGAAGTGCAAGATAGCCCCGTACGTTAGCTGGTAAAATAAGAGCTGTAAGGAACATACAAGAAGAACCAGTGTGTGTGAGCGTAGAGCAGGTGAATTGACATCGGACAGTCAAGACATACCAGATCAGACAGAAAAATAGACTCCCTGGTCCGGCAAATGACGACAAACACGGCAACGGCAACCACAAGGCAAAGGACGGGAATTGCTAACAACCCGGCTCCATAAGTCCTTGGATTGGAGCAGTCCACGCAGACATCGTTCCATTGAGAATGTCCAGGCTTGGCGCACGCGTTGCACATGACGCCAGTGCGACCTTCGGCGCAAGTTGCGTTGAGTGGGCACATGCCGTTTGGGCAGCATGTTTCTGGCCGCGAACACTTGAAGAACCCAGGCAACGTTGGTCGACTCGTTTCGTCGTACCAAAACCCCTGCTCGACAAGGAGCTGGTCTCCTCCAAGACAATGCGCACCAACAGGGCATGGGAGACAAGTTCCATTGGTTATCACGTTGAATGTTCCCACTGGGCATTGCACACACTCCCAGCTGTGCCGCGATCGGCGAGAAGCCATTTCTCCGGCAAGACACAATGGACGTGCCCGATACCAAGATGGCAGGATGCTTTCCCACTTGTCTCGATTCGCTTTGAGCCATCCGCAGCTGGACTCGAAGACAGTCAGGTTTTGAAACGTCATACCACCGAGCATGTGATTCATGTCTTGCACGTCGATGCGAAACTTGGTGAGAAAGTCGTAGGCCGGCTTGGATTGCCGTTCTAAGCGAGTTGTGACATATCGCTTGACAAATGTCGTGCCGTAGCCGCACGGATATGTGCCATTTGCAGCATACTCGGCGTCGCATTCAGGAGTCCATTGCGGTAGTGAGACTTGGCTGAGGTTGACACCCGAAAGGGATGAGAACATGGCATTGGGAGTGTACAGATACTAAGGATGAAGCCAGAGAAGAGCCGTTCAGATTCATCATGATCGATCTTGACTACGATGGCGCACATGAAGTGAAAAAAAAAAAATGGAACGTACCCCAAGCCAAGGCTCACGTCGACGACTAGCCTCGATGAGTGACGTGACAAGCTTACTCTCTATTCCAGGCGGATCGATCTCGTGAATGTCAAGGTTGAGCCCTAGGGTTCTAATGATAACGGCGTCCATTGCGGCCCAGTAACGCTGATTTGGCGCGTGGATGATGCCTCGAGTGCCATTCCCAGCCTGTGCTTGCAGAGCACCCAGTAAACAGGCGGTGATGTTGTAACTTGGCGACGAAGATGTGCAAACGGGCCAGTTGGTGCGGTTCGTGACAATTTCAAGCAATGTCGGTGGTCGTTGGATATCGTCAATGGTGGGGACCACAGATGGGTTGAATATCCTTGCCTTGTCGTACTTGAGGGAAATGTATGATCGAAGATCTGGATCTGCCTGGCCAACGTAGCTGGGCACAAACCACCCAACTTCACCGAGATACCCGAGCAGCCCTTCGGACACTCCCTCGACTGGCCTTGGTGTCGAACCCGCATACTCGTTCCAGTTCTCAACGTCAAAATCTGCATACCCTTGTGCGATCACGTTGCGTGTTGAATAGGCGTCCGTGCTGTAGTCGATCCCAGTCGTCTCTAACAGCCAATTGTATAAGGTGTCCGTGTGCAATTGCTGAACGGAAACACCAATTCGTTCGCGCAGTACAATAGCGACGAGTGAGTTGGCCAGGAGGTTGCTGTCCCAGCCAGCGACCAACGACGTGATATTAAGTGCCTTGTCAACATCCGCACTTGAAATCGCGTCATCAAAACACTGTAATCCTTGGTTGGGGACCATGTACTCCAACTGTGTGCGTGTGGTTCTTGTTTTGAAGGATGGGGCATCGAGGCCGCTTCGCATGGGTGGAGGTCCAAGTCTTCGTCGGTTGCGCCGCGGTGGCTCGGCTGTGACGATGAAGGCCAAGCTCAGCAACCAAGTAATGATCGGAAAGAGAGTCATCAACGATCGTTGCATGATGTCGCAATGTGGCACGGGATGTTGTGTGAGAGTTTTTGCATAAGCATAACTTTGCTGCAGCGTTACGGAGAGGTTCCCAACGAATGCGCGTGTGTTTCATCACTGTTATCATCAACCCGTGTCAGTGTGGTTCCAGCATTTCATTCTTGTGTAAATATCATATCTGCATTCACCTACTAAGGAATTTATGAAGGGCCGTGGGGTCGCGGTCGGAGAAGGCAAGACAAAAGTCAGACGAGAAAACGAGGCAAGACAACAACATGAAAAAAGAAGCCAAGAACAGAAAAAGAGCAACAATAAGACGGGCGCAGGTAACAGGGAAATGACTACGTGGGGCAAACGGGCGGATCGAGGCAATTAGGCAAGACTCCGTGACAACCCTCGCACCAATCTCAATACTGCTACAGGCGCTTAGCGGTACACGTGCTCGGACCGAATGTTGTTGGCCAACACAACCTCCCACTTGTCACCATTGGCCAGCAACTTTTCCTTGTTTGCCAACAACTCCTCGTGCGTCTCGGTGGCGTACTCAAAGTTGGGGCCCTCAACAATGGCATCGACAGGGCAAGCTTCTTGGCAGAAACCGCAGAAAATGCACTTGGTCCAGTCAATGTCTGTTGAAAGCAACGTCGATGTGAGCATGGACTGGTCCTGCAGGTTGAGCGACCACAAAAAAAAAAGAAGCACGAACCGTAGCGGGTGGTACGACGACTGCCATCCGGACGGTTCTCGGCCTCAATGGTGATGGCTTGGGCCGGGCACACGGCCTCGCACAACTTGCAAGCAATGCAGCGTTCCTCGCCCGATGGGTACCGGCGAAGCGCGTGCTCGCCACGGAAACGGGGTGACAATGGCTGCTTCTCGTAAGGGTAAAGAATGGTGTATGGGGGCTTGAAGAAGTTTTCGAGTACTGGAAACGATGCCACAATGAGAAATGGCGGACCAAAGAACCGAGCGGAAAAAAAACGAAACGTGTGCATACCGAGCCACATGCCACGGAACAATTCCGTCAAGAGCAGAATTTCGGCGGCCTTGTCGAGAGCGGATCCCTTGTAGTTGCGGACCTCTTGGGTATAGGGGTCGACAAAGCGGTTGTAGATGGAAGGAGGAATGGTGCGCTCCTTTTCCTTGAGAGCGAGGCCTTGCGCCATGCGGGTTGTGGAGAGCGATGCCGAGGGAACTGGATCAATGTAAAATGTGAGCGAAGAGTCAGCAACACTTTTCTTGATTGCAATAGCTCACTTGGTGCCGCTTCCGTTGTCGAGTGCGAGCTATGGAATCATCATGCCAATGACGGCCTGCGCTGGTGGACAGATCCGCATGGAACAATGAGGAGTATTCACTGTGCCGTTCTCTCAGCAAGCACCCTTCAATCAAGCATCATCTGGCACAGCCGGGTATCATCACTGGCACACTTGACAAACTCGCGACGGCAAAGGCGGCGGCAGCGGGACCATCGGGCTCGGAAAGTGATGGGCAAGACGGACCAGCGAAGCGGGAGGCGAGCACGCGAGAGGTGCGGCCCATGAGCTGAGAGCGAATGGACATCATGATGTTGGGTGCCAATACGGGAAGAGGTTGGCGATCGTTGCCTCTGGAGCGATGCAGTGGGGTGTCGGGGTTGGGGATGTTGGCGGCGTGGTGGCAGAGTGTCCAGGTCCAAAGTCCAAGTCCGGCAACTAACGGCAGCGAGAATACATGAGATGTGAGTAGGCGGAATCACGCTACATTCGGCCGTGTGTGGATGAAGCGGCTGCGGCTGGCAACGTTGTGCTTTTGGTTTTGGGTGAGCGATGGAAATGAGCGGAGCGGATCGATCGGTTGGCCGCCTTCGATCCAAAGGACCTCCACACGTGACCCAGGTCGGGTGGTACGCCGATCCACCTGCCGATTACACCTGCAACAGGTTGACGGTCGACAGACGTGATCGAAAAAACATCGCAGCGTATTGCATGCGCCTGCCAGTGCTCAATGCTCTGCACGAAAATTGACAAGCTATCGATGCAAAACATTCAACAATGAACACAAACACTGTTCCTGCCACTTTCAAGACAATCTTGACCCGTAGCCTTGCTCTGAGACGGCCAGGCGTGCCGCACGCAGTATGTGCAGCACGAGACATGGCGACGACGAGTGCACCTCCGCCGTTGGTTCCCAATCTTGGCCCAAAGAATCCGCTCTCTGCACAGACTCTCATGACATCGCCTTCTCCATCACCATCAACAACAACCAAGCTCGGCAGTTCCCACCTCACATTACAACATGTGCGTGCACGCCATTCCACACGATATTGACCGGCTCTGCTCGCGCGTTTGTACTTACACAACAAACACGATTGCCGTCTCAAATGATTGCCAGTTTATTGTTCGCGGACAAGTGCTCAGTCTCTATCGCTCCTACCTTCGCCAGCTCCGACGTATGGACTTCGCATTAATGATGCAACTGTCCAACACACGCAACAATCTCACCATTCCGTATCTCGTTTTCCGCAGCTCTGGCTGACCCAGCAACGAAACGTGACATGCGATCCTGGATCCGTGGCGAATTCGAGCGCACTCGCTGGGAATCCGACATTGAAAAGATCAAGTCGCACTTGTCAGAGGGCCGTGCGCAGCTCAAGCGTGTAGCGGCTATTGTTGGTCTCGGCACGGCGTGATCCAACCAAAACCAAAATCAATACGCAATACCGGTCACAAAGCGAGTCTATTGTTTCTTGCAGCCGGTCCCGCACGCGCCGTGTCTGCGGCAAGAGCTATCTCGACCCACTCGTCGTCATCGTCACTTTCACTCACGACATCCACCGTGGTCGCCTCCTCGCTTGCATCCGCCTCATTGACCTTGCCCCGCCTCCCTCTATCACCTCGGCCACTGCCGCCCGCCCCAACCACGCCTTCATCAAACACACGATGCCTCTTTTCCCTCTCCCTCCTCCTCTCTTTCTTGCCCTCCCCAACCACCATCTGCTTCTGCCTCAACACACTTCTTCTGTCAACCAGTACTGCAATCTCAGACCTTAACCCATCTTGCTCCCTCGCCTGCCTTTCCAACTCTCTTGCCATCCTCAACTGCGCCTGATGCAGCGGATTGGTCACGCTCTCGAAATACTCCTTGAGCGTCGGATTATGCCCAATGTCAATATGTCCCTTGAGCCGCTCGTACATGGCATTTTGTGCCGTCACTTGAATGTCGGTGCACTTTGTGGCCAGTTCGGCCTTTTGCGTGGCCAGCTGCGCGCGCATGGCCGACAATTGCGCACGCATTGTGTGCAACTCCGCATCCAGGTAGTGTGGGTCCTCGGTCAAGCGGTGCTTGAGGTCGCGCAAATCGGCAATAGCGCGCGTCAGTTCGGCAAGGTCGGTTTGTCGGATTTGGAGTTCGTGGCGGAGATCTGGCAAATCCGCGGCACAGCAACCAAGTGTGAGGTCAATGGTTTTCTCATTTGCAACATGGTCAATTAGCATGTCCATACCGTGAACAATTTTGATACCATTGTACCGAATCCCATTGCACTCCTTTTGCAGCTTGACTTGCTCCTGATTCAACTGAGAGCGCAGCGTGCCAAGCACCTTGTCCTGATCGGACAGGACTGAAAGCGTGCTCGACATGCGCCCATTCTGCCACCACCAACCGCAGTTAGCGTTCCACAATAGCTCTCACAGAGACCAAAAGCGGACGTACAATCTCATTGCTCAGCCGATCCCTCTCTGCTCTCAGTTCGCCCCTCACCAAATCCAACTTGCGAAACCTTTCTCTGACATCTTTGGCCAACTTTGTCTTTGTGATGATCTCAATCCTCAAATTCTCCAACTTTTTGCGCTTGAGCTCCGTCAACCGTTTTGATTTGGCGAGCTTTGACCCTTGCCACGTCATACGCTGCCGGAATTGGATCAACTTTTCCGCCATTTCACGCAACGCATTCACCTGAACGGGCTTTCCAACAACTAGCCCGCCGCCCGCGGCAGGCAGCTGGCCAGTGGCCGTTGCGGTGGTCGAGAAGCGGCCGGCACGCCCGGTCTTTGCCTTGACGTTGCGGAACAGAGCATGTGCGGCATCGATGGCGGATCCGCCACGCGTGTCGGTGGACGTGCACGCCGAGGCGGCAGATTCGGGTGTCGAAGGGGTACTGGTGGAATGCATGCCGCACTCGCCATGGTCGGCTTCGCTTGAATCGCCATTGTTGCCTGACACTCTGGGATGCTGGTTGGAGGTGGCAGACGGATTGACTGTTGTTGGAGGGCGAACGGATGATGCGTGGCGGCGAAGGATGACGCGAAAGTGCCGGCGCGGGCGGAATCGCCGGATCAGGTGTGCAACGGGTACGATGGCCAGTCCGTTCCCAGAGGCGGCTGTTGACGGTGGCACGGCCAACGTGGCTGGCTGAGCTTGCGACGGCGTGGAAGCGGAAGAGGATAGATTGGGTGAATGCGGTTGTGGGGGAGGTGGGAACGGATCGAGCCGAGGGAAAGCATGTCGCGTTGGTGAATGCGAAATCGTTTGTTGTCCATGAGTGTGGGCAGGTGAACGTGATACGGGCGATGTGGGAGAAGCGACGGTGGCACCTTTACCCTTGACGTAAACAACCGGCTTCAAAGTAAACGCAGGCGAGTGTGACTGATTGGACTGACATGGCACGGTATCGTCAGACGTTGGTGATTCGGGTATCGCTGGTGGAGGTATGAATGTAGGTCTGGCAGGATTCAGAGGAGCAGGCGTCTCTGACAATGAACGGGAGGGCGACGGAGGGGCAAGCGACGCTCGACGTTGGCGAGGCATGGCTGATGAGTTTTGAGACCCAGCGCTTGAGGGAGACCCTGGGATCAGGTCAGACAGGTCACCATTCTCTTGCGCCAACACGTTGCGTCGACGGCGGCGCGTCGACTCGAGGATGGATTTGGTTCGTGACCGCTGGTGCTTTCCTACGACAACTGCGGGTCCGTCGCCACTCGCTTGAGAGCTTGCTTCATCTGGCTTTTCACTCCGTGTTCTACCGTTCCCACTGATTCCTCGCGCTTGTAAGGCCTGCACGATCCCCGCCTGTTGACTTGCTCGCCTGCTGGCAATTACCGACAGGGATAATGGCTTTGCTGATACAATGCTTGTAAATGACTCTGTTGGCTTGTTTTCAGGCAACTTTGGGTCTGGAACATCCGCAAACCCAGAGTTGCGCAGAATGCGAGTAAGCTCGTCGGCGCGAACAGCGCGACGTGCCATGGGACCATGGCGGGCTCGCGGTTGCGGGTGAGGTGAAGATGGGTCAGGGTTGAGCATGGATGAGAGTGGACGTTGCTTGATCTCGTCATGCGAATGGCGATTGCCAAGTTTCTGTCCTCAGGGCAAATGGTCTGTGCGAGCTACCGTAACGCGACGTTGCATGTGAACCCGTGCACCTGCGCCTCAGCCACACGGTTGAATGATCTCATTTCGGTGATGAAACCTGTACAGGCTTGAAACAGGCTTGAGACATCCAGACGGTCCCTTTGCTGAGACCCTTGTGTTGCTCTTGCTCTTCGCCACCCCCATTGACTTCAAGAGGAACGAGAACGAACGCCCTGCCCGAATGCAAGGGTGCCTCTCTCAACGCATGCACTTAACATTTACCAAGAAGTCAGACACAGACGAAACTGTTCACCTTGCTTTGCCGGCCTCCGCTCACATCGAAGACCAGGCATTTGTAGAGTATGCCCTCGCCATCCCCTCATGCATCAACGTCCGCCTTCTGTCTGCTGACCTCACAGACTGTCCCAAAAGTTCTGACAGGTTGAACCTCCGCCCAATCGACTCACACCATGTCTTTCCTAAACCGACTGCGAGACACTGTCGGCCTGGGCGGGTCGCCATCCGACAACCAACAACAGTACAAGGCTGAGCAGCCCACTACTGGTCATCCCCATGCCCACCCTCAGCCGACCTATGCCATCACGGACGCCTTCTTTATCCTCATCACAACCGCCGTCAACTTCATTGGCTGGTTCCTGTCCCTGGTGTGCATGTTTGCGATTGAATCCACCACCTCCCGTGGTTCTGCCATTGGCTGGGTGTCCGTCCTCTTCACCCCCGTGGTCATGGCGGCCGTTCTCCTGCTCGCTCGCCAAGGCAACTTGCACCCCGGCACCTACCGCTATGCCCTGGCCCAAGTGCTCGTTCTTTTGACTGCCCTGCAAGCCATCTTCACCGATAAGATTGTGATTGCCCGATTCCGGTGGTTCCACTACCTGTACATCTTTGCGGCGTGCCTGCAAATGGGCATCCAATCGCTGTGGGCCGTGTACCTCGGATGCGACGGAGACACGCTCGTGGTGCAATACTTGGAACGCTTTGACTCGTCACGCATCAATGCCGAGCGCCGCGCCAAGCGCCGCACCATCATGTCCATCATGCAAGGTGGCATCCCGCAGTTGCCGTACGCGGCGCCCGTGTCGCCCATCATGATTCCCATGCCCAACCACGGCGCCGGCCAGCAGCCCGTGCCGCCCATGCCCGCCATGCCCGAGGCCGCAGGGTACGGGGGTGCGCCGCAGTATGCCACTTTGGACAATGGGTCGCCCGTACCCAATGGCAAACAAGCGTATGAGCACCAGCAAGGCGCCATGAACCAGGTGGCGCCGGCCGCGTTGGAGGGGGCCGCTGGCGCTTCGGCGGCCGCGGCAGAGTCGCCCGTGCGGTTGTCTGAGGTGTCGACCAACGAGCCGCCCACGTTTAACTTTAAGGCAAAGGCGCTGTACCCATACACGGCGGATCCCAATGGTATGTCTTGTTCTTGGTCACTATCGTTCAATTGGAACAAGGTTTTCACCCCCACTTTTCTGTCCCGCAGATCCCACTGAGATCTCGTTCGAGATTGGCGAGGAGCTTGAGGTGGCTAACCCGCATGGTAACCGGTGGTGGCAAGCGCGCAAGAAGGACGGCACTGTTGGCATTGCGCCGAGCAATTACTTGCAGCTCATCCAAGAGTAAAAACGTGGCTGCCGTTCGATTGATGAGAGAGTGATTTCATAGACCTAACCAACGGCGAGGGGTGTGTGTATTGGTCGGACATTTTAGCCTGGATGCTAATTTGATTTGCGAAAGAGGTGCCCCTTTTTGTCTCTTTTTTCTTTTTTTCTTGCGGTTGTATCTTGCATGTGTTCCTCCCGTTTTTGTTCTTTCCTGGCCAGTTGCTACCCACCCTTGCCATTCCGGTCCCCTTTCGAATATGTTCTATTGCATTTTGCCACCAAACATAAACATACACACATACACATACACACGTTGTGACCTCGTAATACTAGTTACTTGCTGTTTTTCCTGATCCTCTCAATGTCGTCCTCGACCCTCTCCAAATTGCCCATGGCCTCCCTCCTCACGTCCACCATTCCGGCCTTCCTCGCCTCTGCCACGGCCTTTTTCAAATACTTGACCGCCCTTTCGCGATCGCCACGCATCTCCGCCACCTGGCCCAAGTTATTCAGTGCAATCGCACGACACTCTGTACACTCTGGCGCCGCCTTGCCCTCGGTCGCATCCCTGGCGCGAATCAGCCACTGGCGTGCGCCCGCCAACAGCTCGTCGCGGCGTTGCACGTCCGTGGCAGGCTGGTCTTGTGCGGCCGCAGCAAGATCCTCGGCAAGGTTGTTCATGACGGTGGCCCGGCGGCAGTACAGGTCCCTGGCATCACTGCCCGGCATGTACCCGAGCAATGCGCGGCGCAACGTCGCGGCGTATTCGCGGGCGTTCTGCTGCGAGTAATAAGCGGCCATATCTTCAAGCAGCGACACGAGCTGGTCGGTGCCTTGATGCGCAGCCGAGTCGGATGAGGACGTTGCAGGCGCGGCAATGGTGACTTGCGGGACTTGCATGCGGAGCAGCGCACCAAGATGTGCATCCACGGCCTTGCGCGCGCGTGCCTCGTCCGGCACACTTGAGAGCCGTGTGGCGAGCAGCATGGTTGCCAGTGCCATGGAATAGTACGCGTCCACCGACACCTTGGGCAGAGTTTCCTCCGTGGCGCCCGGCGCAACGCGCTTGGCGCTGTCGGGATTGGCCGCCGCATACGCCTTTGCCCTGGCCATGTACGCCAACACGCCCGCCACACGTTCGAGTTTGGCCTGGCCATCGGGCGTGGCCCACTCCACGGCACGTTTGCGGTGATTGTTGCGCTCGTCCTTGTCGGCGTACCACCCCAAAAGGCGTTCGAGGCCCAAATGGTACCAGCGGAGCGCAGGCACGGGCGCGTCTTGATCGGCATAAAAGCGTGCGAGTTGCAGGGCAATACCTGCTTCGAGATCGAGCGCGCCGAGGGCGCGTGCAGCGTCCCAGGCCGTCAGGTAGCTTGCCTCGGCCTTTGCCGGGTCCGGAACGACAACATGGTACACAAGCGCAGATCGGAGCGGGGACCGGATCGACGATGGGTAGATGAAAAGGTTCTGGATGCGTGCCCAGAGGGTGGAGGACGACAGGGCAGCGAGGTTGAAGAGTTTGGATTCGCGGGCGGCCGTGTCGTCACGGTCCGAGGAGACGCCAAAGACGTCAAGCCCTGTGGTGGCGGCGGGTTGCGGTTGGGTCGGGTCGAGCTTGACCGAGGATTGGTGCTTGACGTAGTAGATGGAGCCAGAGATGAGGGCGGCAGAGAGGAGGTAGATTGGGATAGACCCTGAGAAAGTAGAAGTAAAGTGATCTGTCAGATGAAGATGAAGATGAAGATGAAGATGAAAACAAAGAGCAACGAGAAGGAGGTGCTGGCTGACACAGTACAAGGATTGTCTTCCGAGACGTAGGCCTGCTCTTGCTGTTGTTGCTGCTGCCCCTGGGAGTGGATGGGCGTGGAAGTGGAAGTGGAAGTGGAAGTGGAAGTGGGGGGTTGGTGTTGTTGAATGGACCAAGCGGGGGCCTGATCCAAGTCGATTTGGGCGGGCGAGGGGTTGTTGTAGAAGTCGAAGTGGACAGAAGGGCCTTGGAGTGGATCATGAGGCCTTTGCAACTTGAAGGCGGCGAATGGCAGCAGTGGACAGCATGGTTGCATTAACTTTGCATCAATTCATTCAATATTCACATGGACCAGGGTGGGATTTATTTCTCGTTATCGTTACTTATAATGTAATACTAGCGCGACCCGCCGGCGTTGCCCGGCCACAGTCAGCTTGAAAGATCGGGGTGAAGGTGACTGTTCCAACGTGGCCGTCTCCGACTCGAGTCAGTCAAGGAGCACCCCCAACGGATTTCCAGACAGATTGATGCTCCATTGCAAGTGAAAGTTGTACATTGACAGACACCGCATTGGCAAGGATGGTAAATTAGTCCCACAGCAAGAAACACATGAATGGAAGTGGAACAGATATTGGCAGATACATGGACAACGAAACCAACATCAATCCGCATACTTCCACAACCGTCTTGTCACCCCATTCATGCCTGCGACCGATAAACAGGCTCACCACCTGCTCTTGCGTCGACCTGCAAACTCTCTTGTACCACCAACGTATTCCTCTGAAAACTGGCCAACACTCATCCAGCACGCTCATCACACATTCCAGTTACCGAACAGCAGCGCCTGACCCAACGCATCCCGCGTGTCCTACTGGTCCCAATGATTCCGCGCCCGTGTCACCCACCAACTGGCGTTGCGTATCCAGTGCATCCCAGTGCGACCCAACCATCCCACGTATCGCGCGGATCGCGCAAGCATTCCCTTATTCAAGCACGACCCGTGCAGCCCGTACAACCCGTGGTCCGTGTATTGACCGCCTCGCAGGCATGAGCAAATCCTTGACCAATCGGAATCGTCGTCCTTGACGGAAGTGAGTAAATGCTTTGCCGCTCAGGCGCCGACCAAATCATACCGTCAATGAGTGCCGTCCCACGCATCCATTACATTGCCAACGTATCCTTGCCCGCGTCAATACGCATACCAACACGGCGTGCACAGACACGCGACCCACACATTTCCCGTCACTTTTCGTCACATCTCAACGAAGAAAACCGCGTCGTAGACGTGTGAAAGCGTGCCTGCAACTCCCCGGTCGATCCAACAGTGGCCGACAACAGGAACAGACACGACTGGTCGCTTGTGGACGGTGGGCGAGACGGATAACGCAAGTCCGAGGATCGAATCGAGACTGGAAGCGCCAACTGAGGCGTTGACTCGGGCTTCAGCGTGGTGGAAAGCAGGGCCGAGAAACCAACCGAGGACGCATGCTGGCCAGCCGTCGAAGCGATGCGGGGCGCCGCCGAATCGGGATCAAAGGGAGGG
Source organism: Catenaria anguillulae PL171 (assembly GCA_002102555.1). Lineage (NCBI taxonomy): Eukaryota > Fungi > Blastocladiomycota > Blastocladiomycetes > Blastocladiales > Catenariaceae > Catenaria > Catenaria anguillulae. The sequence continues at coordinate 547,996 of MCFL01000012.1, forward strand.
AGAATAGTTCATGGCAGGTAGGAAAATCGTTGGTGTCGGCCGCTGAAGCGAGTGAGCGGGGGGGGGGGGCGGTGGCGGCGCCCGGCGTTGGGGCGTCGGCTGGCGGTGATCGATGCGCAGTGCCCGGCCGGTTTGGACGCAGAGGTAACCGCAACGTCAACGGATCATGATCGAATGGAGTGCGCATCTCAGTTCATTGGCAACATGCGCAAAAGAAGAGCAAGCCAAGAGATGCAGAGGTTTGAATGGGATCAGCGTGAATGAGAAGCAACAATGAGAAGGCTCGCCGATTTCTTCCAAAGCAAAGAGTGAGTGAAGAGGTGATGCCAATCCGTGATGCAAACATCAGCTGCTTCAGTTGGATGGATCTGCGATGATAAATTCATTTAAATCACCAATGTATGCGCAATTAATGAGGTGATTAATCAGCATTGAGGGGATCGACACGAATCCGCGCTTCTGATTGGTTGGAAGTCAGGGGATCGACGCGAATCCGCGCTTCTGATTGGCTGGAGGCGATCGACCCTTGTCGCCTTAATGATGAGATTTCACGTTATGTCATGTTCACGCTTTATGCATAAATACAGTACTTCCTTCTCTGAGTCCACGGTCGGCAGATCGGCGGATCGGCGGATCGGCAGACCGTTTCCTAAAGTGTTGCCATGTCGTGTTCTGTCCGCACTTGTGATGTGGAATAAATATGAATATTGATAACATATACAGTATCATTATGTCTGCGTCACATTGTATAGGTATATATAACTGCAAGCACACAATAACACTCGGCAAGCACTCAGGCTCGATGAACGCTTGACCCACATCTGCAGCTGTCTCTGTGCCAATCCCGCCCACCACTGGCAATTCCACCAATTCATGCCCCACCTTCTTGGTTTGGCGGTGACCTCACATCATGGCCCATACAAGTCTCATTGATATCGACTCGGACACTCCCTCCCACATTCACTTCCACAACCCTCGACATTCCTCCTCCTAATTCGTCGCTTCAACATGGTCCGCGCCGCCACGGCCCTGGCCGACTCGTCGCCCTCCACCTACCTCGAAAAACGGAAGCTCGCCCCGCCCTTTGTCGGCCCTCTGCAGCTCGCCGGCTTTATCATTGGCATTGTCATTTCCGGCGCCTTCACCGGTTGGAACACGGGCCTATCCTTTGGCTTCATCAACATGGCCGTCGCCGTGGGCCTCGCCACCGTCATGTACCTCACCCTGGTCCTCTCCGTGTGCGAAATGTGCTCGGCCTTGCCTTTTGCGTCCGGTCCGGCCTCGTACGCTCAGGCAGCCCTCAACTCGGGCTCTGCGCACTCACAGGTGGAGTCTATGCGACAAGCTACACACTCCTGTCAGCCACGGTTTCTTCTCGCTCGGCAACTTCATCACTGCCGCTCTCCCACAAGAACTCAGGCCATCCCTTCTGTCGTGTACTGGATCCCGCTGGCCGCACTTGTCTTGGCCCTCAACTCTCGCCACGCCTCTTGTTCCGCGCCGCCATTGTTCTCTCCTTCTACTCTTGCCTGCTTCTGCTCGCCTACCTCACCCTCGCCTTCATCATCTTGCCCACAAAGCGCAACACGCCGCCCAACCCAATCGATGGCCGCACAGACCTATACTACAATGACGGCCAAGGACGCGCGTCCATTGATACATCCCAGTTGTCTGTGCGTGGCGTCATTGCAGCATTTCCATTTGCTTGCTGGCTCTATGTTGGCATTGAATCGTTTCCAACAGCGTCCGAGGAGGCAAGAAAGATCTTTCGCACCGCGCCGACCGCAGGGTTGTATGCCACCTTCTTCTTGGCGTTTTTCGCAGTGACACTCCTTACGACGGCACCTCAGCTCGGCGGTAGCCAGATTGTCAGCGGGGTGGTTTCGGCAGGTGCTGCCAGCATGCAACATCTGGTCACTGCAAATGGCACAAGTGTCGCAGTCGCAAATGCAACGGCGCCGCATGTCACCCTTGCGGATTTCTCACACTCGAATCACCCGCTGCTCGACAATGTCCTCAACTTGGTGTGTTCGCGCTACCAAAGTCCACTCCCAACCTGGTGCCAACCATCCCCATCCCCGTTAACGCCCTCGTCGACCGACTTTTTCCACAAGGGCCATCCACTCATCACGATGCTTGTCCTCCTCACACTCCTGCCGCCGCTTTTCCTTTCACTCATCACGGCACGTATGCAGCCGCACGCCACATCTATACCTTATCACGAGCAGGCGTCCTTCCACGCGCATCTCGAAAACCTCGCCGCACGGCGCGCCAAACTACTCGACTCTCATCACACTTGCCGCAGGCATGGGCGTTGCGGCTATCATCAAGCTGCTCAGCAAATCCAACATGGGCGGCCGATTGTTTGCAACGATTGCCTCGTCGGGCCGTTTGGCAGCACGGGCGCGGGTGGGGTAGTGGCCACGGCACCGGGCCATGAGGATGGCGTCGGGGGCTTCTTTTGCCCGACGGGTGACGCAGAAACGTCCTTGGCCATTTTGCAAGTGTCTGCATGGCTCGCTTGCGTGTCGTATGTGCTCGAGTTTGCGTCTTACATCTTGTTGTATGTGCGCGTGGCGCAGCTGCCCAGGCCCTTTGTCTCGCCGCTGGGTGTGGGTGGGGCGGCGGCAGGACTCGTGTTGGCGTTGGCCTTGGGGGTCGTTGGTCCCATGTTTGTGGATCCCTTCTTTTATGGAATCTTGCTTGCGTGCGTCGGCGTGTGGGGCGTGGGCGCGGTCGTGTATTGGGTGTGGATTGCAAAGGCGAGGATGGCGGATTCACCCGAAAAGATCTTTGTGCGGTATGTACAGACGCCTCGTTCATAACGTTCTCGTTTCGAACGAGCGACCAACTTATCGGTATCCCGGGCTCTACTTACAGGTTACAAATCCAGCAACTTTACGGCCGTCGCGTGCCCGGCCCAGTCCGCTCGCACCCTCCAAGCGATAGTGGCCACGCCCCAGACGCGAACGGCGACAACCTGGCCCCGACCGGCGCCTGGACGGCTCGGACCGCGGCCGCGACTCTGGGACACGCACTGTGCTCCTTAGCCCGCACGCCCACTCGGTCACCCAGCGCCTTGCTGGCGCTCACCCTCACCGGCATCGCCACGAGGGGCCGCGCGCCGCCTCGTCATCATCAGGGGTCGCAAGGCACTCTTCGCGTGCACGATCATTCGATGCCGACACTTGCCGTGCACTCGCTTGCGGGCACGCCAATGTCGCCGCCGTCGCCCATGTGCATTCCACCAGCGTTCCCGTGTTTCACATGCCGCCGCCGCCCGCGTCGCCTGCGCCAACAGGCGTGACGCCTGCAGCCAATTCGCCGGGCCACGATCGGTGGGACTGGTCGTCACACGCAGGCTCCCGGCATTGCTGCGTTACGGGTCGGCGTTCGCATATCGACCTGCGGCAACCAGCGAAGTGCGCACCGTGGATACGCTTTCAGCAAGTGGAACGCTCATGGATCACACGTCGACGCTGCCGCTACGACGGGAGTGGACTGCAAGACATGTGGATGAAGTGACCGTGACTGTGTCGCAGGCAAGCGACGTGAGCCATGACGACCAATGCGATAGCGAGCACAGAGCAGCCGCGCCCGTGCGTGCGGCAACGTATCCGGATCCTAGATTTGATGTTGCTTCACCTGCCATCAAGAGGTTGACGGCGTCGTCCGAGGCCATGTTGACGCGCGATTCGGGCGTAACAGATGTGTCAAATGGGCGGCCGTTATCAATGGGAACTGGGCCGCCTGCGCCGGCAGCGGAGGGAGCGGCGGACGGACGGCCCAATGACTAGACTTGTTACTGTTGCTTGACATTTAGCGCGTGTCCTCTTTCTTTAGACTCATTTCTGTCACTTTTTTTTGTCCTCCTCCCAGTATTTATCCTCATTCGAATCACATCATACCCTATCTTCATCCGTGCTCCACAAAACTCTCATGGGTTTTCGCACTTCCAATGTACATACATGCCAATGACAGAGAAACAGGATGAAGCCGATGGATCGCCTTGATCCCCCTCAATACAACTTGCTAAACGGTCCACCCGGCAACCGCCTCAAGACCTTCCCGCGCTGCTCGGGGCTCATGTTATAAAACGCCTGCATGACCGGCACGCCCGTGCGATCCCTGACCGCCCCGATCCTATACCCCGCCACACCCCAAATGCCGCTCCAGGTATGCTTGCGACCATGAACCCAACAACCATGCCCGACAAGAGTCCGGCCATGGACCACGTGGACCCGGCCGTGCCAGGAAGCGCGTCAATACCAGCTTCTTTGGCCATGGCTTCCATTTCGGCGGCAATCAGCGTTCAAAGACCTTGTCGAACATGTGCGTGACGAGTGGATTGACGCCAAGGTATGCCTGGAGTGCTGATTCGAGGGCAGAGTACTCTGCGCCCTCTGCACTTCGAACCAACAGGTTGTCCATGTCCGCGTCCATTTCACTTTCGGTGCTTTGTCTGCATCGTTCGCAGCTGCACGTGCACGTTGCTCGGCCATGGCCGCGTCGTACGCCGCGCGCCGGTCCGGGTCGGATAGAATAAAGTATGCTTGGTTCAGGGCGTGAATGCAGTGCGGATGGCCGCCGAGGATTGGCGCGAAGTGTTGCGCATGTGGGTGTAGAAATCGGGTGCGCGTGTAGAGCTTCATACTTGTAAGATTCAAGGAGCTTGTCCTGGTCGGCGGTAGGCGGGCGTGTAGGATCTTGTACAGGTCCGGGAGGGTTTGGGGCGCTTGGACACAGATGTCATATTGCGTTGACTTGAGTTGAATGGGTCGAACTGAAAATCTGCTCTTGGGGCGACAATGATCCATTTTGCTCGTCTGTGCTCGAAAGTGGATATGGATCTGTGTCGCAGTCTCTTTCAAACCGTCTATCAAGTCCAACATGCTTCGCCCTTCGCCGCCACGACCTGGCTCCCAACACCATAGCCCTCAAGACAACCAATCCGGCCATACTCGCCACACGATCCACGTCCACTGCCTCGCCTCGGCCCGATGCTTGAGCTCATATAATACCTCGCCGGCGTATCCACAATCGGCGTGAGGGCCGTCTTGACATCGATCGCTTTCCCCTTGCCGGCGCAGTTGCCGGCAACACTTTCCCTCGGCTGTCGCTTGGGAATAGGTGTCATTGCACTGATTATGAAGAGTACGGCGTTCTTCTGTCCACACATGGGCTTCTCACAACAAGAACGATCCGGTTGATGTTCTTCAAACATTGAAAAAAAAAAAAAAAAAGTTGGACGAGGGACTCCAACATCTCTACTACCATGACCTGCCCAGCACTACCCACTCTTCCCACCATCGGGCTGATCGCTGGCAACTGGCTTGGCCTGATCACGTTGATACAGCTTGTCCAAAGAACGGCCTGCCACACGCCGCAGCACTGCTCCCCGTTGCTCTGGGCTCATGTTGTAGAATGCCTGCATCACTGGCACGCCTGTGCGATCTCTCACCATCCCGATCTTGAGTCCGGCAACCCCACCGAATGCGGCGCCAGGAATGCTTGCTACCATGAACCCAAAACACACCCGACACAAGTCCGGCCGCGGACCACGTGGACCCGGCCGTGCCAGGAAGTACGTCGACGCCTGCTTCTTTGGCCATGGCTTCCATTTCGGCCGCAATGATGGGTTCAAAGACCTCATCGAAAATGTGCGTAACAATTGGATTCACACCAAAGATAACCTGAACCGCATTTTGGAGCGTGGATAAGATCGATGGGAGGAAGCGGTCAGAGTCCGCATGGACGGGCGATGCACATACGGCGAAGCGGTCGACAGCCTCAATGCGCTTGCGCTGCCAGGCCAATTCCTCGTCGTACACCGCTCGCCGGTGCGGGTCAGAGAGCGTAAAGTATGCTTGATTCAGTAGCGCGAAATGTGCGCGGGCAGACTCGATGGATTGCTTTGACGCGTCGCACATCAAGTCTGGGTGCGACCGGAGGGCATGGGCGCATGTACGATTGACGAATTCTGTCCGAGTCGGCAGTTGGTGGGACGTCCAGGACCTTGTACAAGTCCGGGAGACGTTGCTGTCTGGATAAAGGGACCATTGCGTTGACTTGAGCGATACTTACCCGTGTCGATGCAGGAGCATTCCAGATTGGATTTACGATCCTCATACGAAGTTTTCTCGCTTTTAATTTCACCAGCAAAACTGACGCGTTCCAATTGGTTGCGATACTTGTATTAATACAAATGTATATATCCGAAGCAGGCGTTCCCATTCTAGAATGCTGATATACGCAAGATATACCGAAGTAGTGTTCATCAAAGGCCCGAAGCAGACTTTTGATGGTGGCGGCGAGCGGGAAGCAGTTACCCTTGGCCATGATTGTCTGACGTTGGGTATGATTCCGCAACGGACAGGCGCACCGAGTCAAGCCGGTGAGTGGGCGGATGGTGTCGGACGTGGGTAAGGAGCGGGTAATGAGGTCGGATGGAGGCGAAGGTAGTGGCCATAGGCTGCTGAGATCTTGTGGCCTGAGGACGGTCCCATGTGAACCGAGGCGAAATATTTGGTGGCAAGACTAAGAAACGAAAACATCATTGGTAAATACATTGGACACCGGTAGTTCAGCAGGATTGTGAAGGGTGAAAATATACAAAACGAGTCTTGCTTGGGACGTGATGATCGCCCAATTGAAATGCGTGGTAGGTATTGAGATGAATGAAAAGGGTTGTTGCAGAATGTCGGCAGCCTCAAAAGATCAGCTTCCGGGCCAACCGCCCCAAAACCGTCTGCCTCTGCTCGCTGCTCAAGTTCCTAAACACATCCATGACCGCCATGCCCGTTCTATCCCGCACATGGCCCAGCTTGTAACCAGCAACTGCACCCACTGCCGCACCCGGCACATTTGCGACAATGAATCCCATGATGATACCTGAGATCGATCCCAAGATGCCCCATGTGGACCCAGCGCCACCACCTGCCGCCGACCGTTGCCGATGCTCCTCGTCGGCCATGGCATCGAGCTCGGACGCAATCAGCGGCTCAAAGACCTCATCAAACACTTTCATGACATGTGGATCTACCCCCAAAAATGCCTGGAAAGCGCGCTGGACATTGTCGGCGTCGGGTGCAGTGGTGAGCGAGGCGGTGGCGTTGTTTGACTTGAGGAGCTGGTTGCGGGCCTGGTCATAGGCTTGGCGGCGCTTTGTGTCGCTGAGGACAAAGAAAGCCTCGTTGACGAGCTCAAAGGCGGCAGACGTGACATTGTCTGTGGCGGTCGGGTGTGTGTCCGGGTGGAGCTTGAGGGCCTCGCGCTGGTATGCCTTGAGGACGTCCTTGAAGGGGGCCGAGGGTTGGATGTGGAGGACCGAGTAGTAGTCGGAAGGTCGCGGCGGGAGGTGAGCGGGGCATGATTCTGGATTGCAGGAAGCGTGTTTGCCTAGAGTGCCAAAACTTTCCGTCATGTATGTTTCCATCGCACGTGAATGCGTTGGCAAGAATATTAATTACATAACACGTTCGTGATGAGAAAATCGGCTGATCAGCGATCAGAGTGAGGAAAGTGATCAGATGCCCATGTTGGGTGCTGTAACTCATGATCAACGCCGACCTCGTGTTCAAGTCCAGTGCCCACAGTGCGCCGCAATCCATGTCGCGAATTCATCCCAAAAAGGCAAAGTTGACCGCGCCTCTGTGAAGCGGTCTTGACGACTCGGACGACGACGACGGACTCCGACGAGATACATCCCGCCAACCCTCAATGCAAGTATTGCAACATCCTTACATAATACCCTAGACTGTCCCGCATCCCTTTCTCCCGGCGGCCACCCACTCGACCCAAAGATCGATCACCGCCCCTTTCCTTTCCAGCAACGAATCATGCATTCAACCCACTCCGGACCATGGTCCTCGCTGCCTTAGCGTTGGCGGCGGTCGCCCTGGCCATTTTGTCGGCTTCGACCGCCCACGCTGCTCCCAAGTCCAGATCCCAAGCATTCCAAATTGCCGCTGCCTGGCAACGGCAACAATAATGGCGGCAATAACGGCGGCAACAACGGCGGCGGTAACAACGGCAACTCACCTGCTCCCTCGCAGCCTCGCGAGGACGAGTGTGAAACCAAGGGCAAGTGTGTTCCGCCCGGCAAGTCAAAGACATGCATTGTACCTCATCTCAGTGGCGATTCAGGGGTGCATAGGGTTCTCCTCTCACCGAACATAGTGTTTGTCGTTCGCAACTTGCTCACTCATTATCCATTGCCGCACTGTCGTTTCGCACAGGTTTCAAGAATGCCTACCTCCCCGTCGACGTCAGTCCTTACTTCAAGGACCGTTTCGACGCTTTTGACGCAAGCACATTCCCGCGCGAACTCCGCAACGCATCGGATCTCATGGAGCTTTGGGGCAACAAGCCTTGGTCCTACTTTGGCGCTCAATGGAAGGAATTCAACCGCAAACAAGCAGGATGCGAATTGCCGACCCAGCGGTACTATTTTACGTGGGCCATTATCGACATGATCGAGTACTTCCAGTCCAAGGGCGACCATTGTGCTTCGGGGGCCAACCTCGCGGTCTGTGCCGATACTCTTGACAAGCGCGCTGAGCGGGTCATGGAGGATATCAAGAACAAGACATTGTGCACCGGCCCGAAAGAGTACGAGGAGGCGGCAAACAAGTATGTGCAAAGGCTCAAGACCCATCCGTTCCGCTCAACGTCCTCGGGCTCGTGCATTAATGGGGCCGAGGCAGAGAGGGATTTGAACAAGTGCGGGTTTTATACCGAGTTTGCCGCTTGCCAATTCAAAGACGGCTGCCCGGATATCGATTCTGATTTGGCAAAGCGATGCCCCAAGGTTCTTGCCGAGTACGCTCATGCCCATCTCTTCCCATCGCTTTCAGTAGTGATCCTTAACTCATCGTCCCTCACAACCCACACCCGCTTTCTCGGATCTATCTACCTAGTTTCCGCGCCGCCTACTCAATCGCCGAAAAGGAGCAAGAGGCCGCCAATGGCTCCACAAGCTCCAACAAAGGCCTCATTGCTGGCGTGGTCATTGGCATCGTTGCGTTTGCCATCGTCATTGGTCTTTGCATGCTCAAGCGCACGCGTGTCAAGTCCTCCAATCTCAAGGAAACGCTCGGCCGCATGACCTTTGGCCGCAC